>VZRR01005155.1:2255061-2758504 GCA_013398015.1 Oreocharis arfaki | reverse complement strand
GGGGGTGGGGGTGGGCAGAGCTGGCTGTGATTTATTTGAAGTGCAGATACAAGCCTCGAGGGGTCACGAGTTTTGAGCTCAGTTGGCTCAAAAATAAACTGTATGGAGAATTTATCTGGTTCTTTGGCTTTATAGGGAGCAGTCAGAAGCTGGGCAGGCAGATCTGGTGCTATGGAGGTAATGAGGGCCTTGGAAAGTCTCCTTGTAAGCTGGAGTTGTTCTGCCCATGGCTGTCCTGAGGACAGAGGCTGGGAGCCTGGCCTGTGGCCAGCCCATCTGGGTATTGCTGCCTGCCTGTTTGAGCTTCATAAACATCTGAGGAGCCAAAATACTGGGGGATCAAAGTTCAGGCTCCTTGGGAGATGTTTGAGGGGAAAAAAAAACCCAGAAGCCTCACAGGAGCAGCATTCAAGTCCAAAAAGATTGTCTCTCCCCTCCTCTGTCTTGGCTAGTGGCTTTCCCTGTGTTTGGGGTGTGTGGGAAAGCTGGAAATGGGATGAGCCACACTGTGGCGGTGGTGGAGCTGTGGGGGAGCAGAGGAGGTTAAAGTAGGATGGGGGACTGTGGGAGGGCACTGGATTTGGCCAGAACTGTGCAGAGGCTGAGGCGCCCTCCGGCAGCCACGGTTTGAGCTCTGGTTTCTGTGCTGCTCTCAGGATCCAGACACGGGAGCAGTGGAAAGCATCTGCCCAAAAATGTGCACCTACATCAAAACAGGGTTAGAGATGTGCATGTAAAACTCCCAAATTGAGACTCACATGGCGGCTGTGGTTTTGGGGAAGTGTGCTTGTGGGTTTGCGTGGGTGGGTGGGTGGCAGCAGGTCTGGATTAAGGACCGCAGCCCCCTCCAGCCATGGCACTTGTGCAGTCCCATTCCTGGCTCTCATGCCTGCTTTTGCTGGGCTCTTGTTCCTGCCTTCTCATTCCCAGTGCCATCTATCACAGTAACAGCCAGTTTGTGGGAGATTTTATTTTCTCCTTTTCCTTCTCCATCCGTTTTCCTGTCTTCAAGCACAGCATGAAGTGCAATGAGTGCATGTGGCTGGCAGTGCTCCCTTTTGGGTCCTAGCTGAGCTACTATGGTCTACCAGAATATGGTCTTGACTATCTCCAAGGCCCTGTGTCTTTTTTTGGGGGGGAGGGGGGATGTCCTTTGCACCACATGCTCTTTGGCACTGCTTTTTATCAAGAGCTATTCCTGCCAAGCTGAACTCTAGTGATCCCATACCTTTAGTACATCTCATTGTCTTGCTAATGTATGTAGGCACTGTGCTCTCCAGGGGAGAAACAGCAGCCTTTGGAGCAGAGATTGGCAGCTTTTTTTGCCTGTATTAATATTAATATATACATTTATATATATGAATATATATATTTATATAAATTTTTTAAAAAAATTATAGTTTGGTTTCTGAAAAGCCCCAGACCTGTTTGGAGATGTGAGTGTGAGGGAATCTGACTTCCAGCTTGAAGTTTCAAGGAGGGTTTAATAAAGCAGAATGTGATTACTGAAGCTGATTTTGACCAGGGTGCTGCTTCCTTTCTAAAATGCCGTTTGATCTTTAAAGACCACAAAATGCTGCACACTGCTGGCTCTCCCTGCACATGAAATCCTATAGGTAAAGCATCCTTTCCTTTGGCATGGAGAGCTGGAGAGCTGCTGAGAAACAGGCGCTCTTCCGCTTTACGTGGGTGCAGGAGCCCAAAGGGTGCTGCTTTGCCCTGAGGTTTGTGTGGTGTAAAACTCCCAGGGGAATGGTTTCTTTTTCCTGTCCTTGAGTTGCCCTCCCATCCTAGCCAGCTGCATGGCTATTTTGGAGATGTGGTATGATCAGACATGCACAGGTTGACGTTAGCAGTCCTGAGCCGGGAGTCTCTGCTCCGTGTACCCCGGACCCGTGTCCAACGGTGGGAAGCACATATCCGGGCGCAGAACACTGGCTTTGTAGGCTCTCCTGCCAGAGAGTAATGAAAGAAATGGCCTTTTGGGGAAATATAATTGTTTTTGCCACTCAGAGGAAAAGGAGAGTGAGCTTTGGCTGAGGTGGCAGGTGGGGAGTGAACTCTCACTTTTACTGATGATTCACCCGAGGTGTCTGTGTTTGCGTATTTATATCCACGGCCGTGGGACAAAACTGCTCATCCTATTTCATGCTTTCTCACTCTGGATCGTGTTTGGGACTGTGCAGGGGTCAGATAGTCGTGGGGAATAAATAAGAGAGTTAGGGAGAGAGCCTGCAGGAGCTGGGAAGTGCCAAGGTGACGGGATTTAAGCTGGTGCTGAACCCAGAGCCCAGCCCTTACAGAGGGGTTTTTGGGGCACTGTGCCCTCAACCCCTGCTCCCCGTGCAGGAGATGCTGCAGCCTTTGGGAGTTTCCTCCTGAGGCTTTTGCACTGCTCCTTGTCTCTGATAAATGAGGTTTCTTCAGCATTGGAATGATTTTGGACACCTCAGTCCTTGCTTGGGACCCCAGGGCTGCTCTCTCCCAGGACTAGCTGAGTAATAGTGATGCAATATTAGGGCAGGTATTTGTTGTGGTGGCAGCTGTACTGCTGCCCACAGCACTTCTTCAGCTCTGCTATCCTACTTTACACCTATTTCTTCCTTTCTGAAAGTATGTGGCTGGGAATAATTCCCTACACTGAAAGATTTTGGATGCAGTGGGTGATAACAGGAACATACTGCTTCGTGTGTGCCGCGGCCATCTGTCCATGCTGCGTCCAGGCAGCCTGCTGTCCTCTAGTAGCACTGACACACTGTCCCTGAAAGGAATGCTCTCTGCTCCATAAGTCATCATCCAGAGCTGGTGGGGGATGCAGAGGCTTGAAGAGATCATAGAAGGAAACTGGAGCACAAACATGGGGCACAGTGCACCCTGAGAGGATCTCCTGTCGCTGGGACAAAAGCAAAGGATGAGGTTCTGGTGGTGCTGGCAGTGCTGTCTGTTTTTGATATCCAGCTCTTGTGTGTCCTTATGGGTGCCATGCAGGATGGAATAAGTGCAGAGCCTGGGAAAAGAAACCAAACATGTTCAGCACAGCTTAAAGCTGTTTCTTGGAGCATCTTCTGTGGGAGGGTGTCTCTATATGACAATCTTGTCAGACTGTGCAGCTGTAGCAGCTCTTCTGCACCCTGTGGATGCTCCTGGCCAGCCTGTGGCCAGGCAGATGCTGTTGGGGCGAACATGAAACTTATCTGGACTCCTCTGAAAAGTGTTTTGTATGGGAACCCTCTCTGAATTCCCTGTGTCCTGTGCCCAGCAGTCGGGTTTCTCCCCAAGACTGTTGAGATGCCATTGTGCAGCGGCTTGTGGGGAGCTGTTTTGTTCCCACATCTTCCTCAGCTGGGGATTGAGAACCTTCTCCTTTGCTCAGCCCTTCTGGAAGGGTCTGACTTGGATTGCTGGGTTGGGTGTGGCCAGGCCCGTGGGATGGGGGCTGAGTGCATCCCTGTCACGCTCTCTGCAGCACCCACGTACCCCGACACGACCTTGGCAGGAGGAGCAGAGCAGCGCAGAGGGAGCTGTGTCGCAGCGGTGTTTTATGATCGTTACCTTGACGAATCACAATTACACTGTGGGGTTATGCTCATAATTGTTCCTACAAAGCTGGGTTTGATTTCTCTACCCCCCTTTTCCCACTGACCTCAAATTGTCCTTAATGATCCACTGCTGGGTGACCTTTCCATGCTTTTTAGGAAGGGGAAGACTGTGCTCTAAATGGGGAAAATGTTGTCCTTGTAAGTCTTTATTCAGCTGCACTCGCCTTTAAGGTTCTGTTACCAATTCACTTTTATAAATTTCATATTGAGTGAATCAAGGCCTTTGTGCCTCTAGTTATTAAATTATATGATAAGTGCCTTATAATACTGTGAAAGATGTTTGATTCCTTCATGGCTTCCTCAGCCCCACGTAGGGTGCGACGGATGGATAAAAGGAGCTGGCAGTAGCCACAAGGGCTGTGCTTAGCCCTGGGTTTGTGTGGGACCTGCACCACCTTTTGGGGTTTCTCATCAACATCTGCAGCACATCTGCTTGGAGGAGGCAGGACTTACTGGTCAAAGGTTCAGAGATGCCTTTCCTTTATTCCCGCTGCAATCAAATTCACATTTGCATGGTCTGGGGCTGGCGTGCCGGAAAGGTTGTTTATAATGCTAAACATATCAGGTAATTGAAAGCTAATGTGTCTGTCTGGATTGCGAGGTTTAATATGCCTGGGTGACAAATCAATTTTCCTGTTGCGCTTCAAGAGAGAGGAGGCAAATGCTCTGCTTGCCTTCCCTAATATATGTATATATATATATAAAAAATATATCATTGTTTACATGTTGGGGTGCTGCCTAATTGCTGGCACACAGCTCACTCACTGCCCAGCATCCAAACACGAGTGGTGGCTCTTGCACAGCAGGGAAATGTCATCTGCTTGGGCACTGACTGGAGCTGATGGCATCCTTGGGAGAAGTCGCTCCCCTCTGCTTTGGGAAAGACGTAGATTTGGGGAACACATGTACACACACTGTGTGATGCTTGGTGCTTGCTGGGTGCCTTTTTTTGCTATTGATCACAATGCTTGGAAAGCTGAGAGAGATTAGACAAATGTTATCCTTGTTGTGTGAGGAGGGTGAAGGAAGGGCAGGCACATTAAGTAGCCTCAAGTTAATCGCTTGTCAAATTGGCGTGAGGCTGTTTCTTCACCTCTGCCTTGTGCATGTGGGATGAAATGAGCCTGGCTGTGTTTGAATCCCAGTGGATATTCCAGTCTCCCTTGCTGCATTGGCCCTGGGCTGCAAGGGGACCATGTGAAGCTGTGCACTCTCAAGAAGATGACACCAGCCTGTCTTTTTGTCAGACACAGGCGTTCCTTCTGGGAATGAAAGGAATCGCTATTCCCACAGGTTTGTTGGCTACCAGCCCCCTTCCAGCAAGCACTGCAAGGTCCTGGCACTTCTCAAGACCTGCTGATAGCTAAACCCTGTGAGTTGGTGACCTTATGGTCAGCAAAGTTGCTCATCTCTGTGTGATGCAGGGGCAAAGACAATTGGTTGCCTTGCTGGCTCCACACGGGATCTGCCAGTGGGATGTGATGCTTGCAAGCCGCTGGGCTGACAAACAGGGCTTCAGGCTTCACAGGTTTGCTGCAAACTGGGACACAGCACGGAGCTGGGGACTGACCACTGGTCTGACTGCAGCGGCCTACAAGGCTTTCTACAATCTGTAAAGGCAGGTCTGTGGGTACATGGAGAACAAGCTGTGATGCAGGATTGGGCTCTCAAGGTTAGCTTTTGTCAGGCTAAGCCTATGCCTTCCTTTGGGAAGGCAGCTGATTTCCTCAGCAAAGAGATGACTTTGTGGTGAGAGCTTAATATGATGCTGCATTACATCACAAGTGGTTTGTTTTTCTGGAGAAGACACTGTATGGCCCAGGTGTGCTAGGTGAAGTGGTGGTGGGAGGTGTCGAAAGATGAGAACTGCTGAGGCTCCTCAGAGGTGATGTTGGCTCGTGCTTTTATTGAGGGTGCTCCTGCTGCTGCAGGGCTTTGCTGCTGGAGCTGTGGGGACACGAAGTCAGTTGAGGGTGGCCAACGGGAAGAGCTGCAGCAACGAACCCAAGAGATGCTCTGCAGTGCCGAGTGGGGTGAAGATAAATGTGGGTGCAATAAGGCTTTTGCTGCAGGCTAGGAACTCATGTCTGCTGGAAATGGCCCGGTGGATAGAAATGCTTGGTGCAGTGCTTAGTAATGGGGTAAACAAAAGCCTCCAGGCTGATGGGGCTGTGATAAAGGCCAGTGTGATCTCAAGGCTGCAGCTCATGGCTTTTCCAGCGTAACTGGGGAGATGCTCATGCTGTTACACAAGTCCTGGAGACTGCTCTGTTTTTCTGGTCACTCTTACTCAAAGAAAAAGGACTTAAATAGGCTGATAAAGAAAACAGAGAACCATTTTCTATGTGTCTTTCACAGTGGTTCTTCTTGCACTGATCATCAAGTGTGAGCATCAGTTGTGCTGGGTCTGAAATCGGAAGCAAAATAACCTCTCTGCCAGGACTCTGCCTGAGCAATATATCTGCATCACTTCTGGGACGTGAGTTAGTGTCTCTTCAGGGCACTCGAGACAATTTGCCTTGCACTTCACAGGTACAGATGTGCTGCCTTAGGAGAGCTGGCATCATGTAGCTTGTAAATGATAGCTGGGTGGGCCTGGCTCCTGCTTGTAAAGGAGGTAGGAAGTAGTGCCAGGAAAGAAAAAGAGCTGCTTAAGCAAAGACAGCTTTGACACAAGAGAAAATGGATGTAAAATGCAAGTGAGTACATTTGGGTAAGGGCTGAGAGGTGCAGCGTTTCAGTCTGAGTTGGGAGGGCCCCAAGGTAGAATTGGCTGGGTCTGCAGAAGGCATGGTATAATTCAGCTCTGCAGTGCTAGCAAGGACACTTGGACCAGCAGGACCCTTCTGACATACAAGAAGTATGAGAAGGAAGTGAGTATTTAAACAAACATGCCCTACCCTCCATCCTCCACCCAAAAAATAAGTGAGCAACATCATCTGTGTTAGCGATGCACCTCATATGGTCTCGATTAGAAGTTGGACATGAGTCTAGGTGCATCTGCACGTGGTGAGCTCCTCAGGATCTGTGAAGTACGGTAATGCTCTTGAAACTTTTGGGTCTTGCAGGAGAGCAGTTTGCCTTAGTAATAACTGAGGAATGCCATAGGAATATGTACTTAGAGATGTGCAGGGAGGAATAAACTGTAGTCCATTGACTGTAATTCATACCTCAACGCCTGCCTGAGGAGACCAGGGCAGGGCTGGGAGCTGTCACAGCTGTATTTGGTGTGAACCAGGCACCCGTGCTCCTGCCGGGCTAATGAACCAAGGCAGAGGAGGAGGGAAGGTCTCAGTCTTCAGCAGCAAGTGGGAGGATATAAGATTTCTAGGGCAAGCAAAACCCTGGAAGGAAAAGAGGGGGGAGCTAGTTGAGGTACTGAAGGACATGAGAGGGACTTAAGTTCCAGGGGTGGAGTTTCTCTGCTTGGTTGGTTTGCTTTCCTGTGCAACCACTGCCAATTTTGCAATCACAGCTTGACTCCTCGAGCTTTCAGAATAAGATGCATTTTTGTTTTGTTTTGGTTTTTTTTAAGTGGGTTCAGGTGAACCCAGCCATTGCAAAGTTACACTATTCTTTTTAAAGCAATAGGGAACCAAAGAAAATATTTTTCCTGGTGTATCCTTGAGGTGCCTGTAAACCAAGACTGATCTGTCACTTCTAGGAGCAGGAGTGCAGCTCATGCTAA
The DNA here is from genome assembly GCA_013398015.1 of Oreocharis arfaki. Lineage (NCBI taxonomy): Eukaryota > Metazoa > Chordata > Aves > Passeriformes > Paramythiidae > Oreocharis > Oreocharis arfaki. The sequence continues at coordinate 2,751,217 of VZRR01005155.1, read as the reverse complement.
GTTGAAAAATCAGAGAGTAAAGGGGAAAAGCCATTTCAGCAAATCCCTGAGAAAGGAGGTGTTTGTGTAGCTTAAAGGATTCAAAGACTCTCGATGACCCTGTGCACCTAATTGTTATTTCCCTGCATTGCACTCTACATAAAGCAGCTGCTGGGTTGGGGGTTTATCCTGTATGTGTGTGTGCATGTGTAGTTCCACTGCTGTTTTTCTTGTCTCTCTCTTTATGGGTGTGGTATGTCTGTGTTAAATAATGAACCAAACCCTATCTGGCTCAGGAAGCTCTTGGGCTTTGTTTGGGAGGCTGGAATACAGGTTGTGGCGTTGTATTTACAGCCTAGTGTTACGTCACTGTGGGAGGGGGGGGCTTGGCCATGGGGAGGCCCCGAGACCCCCATACACCAGTGCTGAGTCATAGGAAATTCGTGCCTGGGCATGTCACTGGGAACAAGCCCAGGTCTTTTTCTGCCTCTTCTAGAATGCTGCCCACATGGCTTTGAGTGTCAGGTCAAAAATAACCTTGACTTTTTTTTGCAAACACAATCAATAAAACAAGAGCCAATCTGGCCGCCGCCTCCTTCCCAGCTGTGGTTGCTCCATAACTCCTGGCTCGGGACTGTTCCATCCCGCCCTGAAGGTCATTGCTTGGATGCTGTAGCTTCAGCATGCCCTGGTGGTAAACTCATATCATGCCATTCCTCCTTCCCATGTTCTTTCTTCCTCTTGGACGACCCTCACTTTGCTAGGTAGGAGTTGCAGATGGGAAATGTTTTTAACCTGTTTCCCGCCTTGCTCAGTCCTGCAATCTCGTGGCCCAGGGCTTGAGCTGGCAGCCCTGCCTTGACTCCAAAGGGTTTCACCGAGCTTTTGGCTCTCCTGACTGACTCCTCCCAGTCTGTGTTTTGTTCTGGAAATGTTCACAAGGGCCGTAGACACTGGCAGGGAACACGAAGTGGCTGCAATAGTGCCCTGTTTCTCATTTCTGTCTGGGACACAGGCGATCTGAGCCAATGAGCAGGGCACTAGGGATGAACTGTGACTTACCTTGTCGTGCAGCAGCACTTGGGAGCTTGTGCTGTGTCCTTAGAATAACCACTCTGGGCATGCAGACAAATTGTGGAACATATGGAAAGCAGAGGTGGCTCTTGTGGGTCTCTGCTTTACTTGGATCTGCATGGTGAGAGCAGAGAAATATGAGGAGATTTAGTCCAGGCTTTGTGTTTTACTTTTTCTGAGCTGGATGTTATTTGGGGTGTGGCTCAAGTAGGTCCATGCACTTGCATCACACTAATTCATCTGTTCTTGTGTGAGCACAAGGCAGAGCAGATGCTGAAGGAGGAACTTGTGGCCCCTGTGGCTGCTCTGGAAGTCGTCTAAGATCCTCTTCTGCTTGCTCACCCTCTGGACCACCATGTGGGGTCCTGCAACCTTCTTGCCTAGAATCACAGAGCCACAGGATAGTTCTCAGCGTTTTCTCATCACTCCAACCCTTCATCACTTGGAGATGTTTCCCCTCTCCGGGGTCAAGTCCAAAGCCAGCTATTGCATCAAGGCAGATGTGAGCCTGGGTGCACGTGTTCAGAGACTTCAAAGTTGGGCTTCTTTCACATATTGTCCAGGGGGACCTGCCAGATGTTTTTCCCCCTCTAAGTTGACTTTCAGAGAGGACTACCTCCACCTGCTTCTCAGCAAAGACCCTCTTGAAAATGTTTGTGCATTCTGGTGGGAGGCTGTCTGAGTTTAATGTGAGAGAAAGCCAGAACTGGCCAAAGATTGCTGGGGAGATGAAGACTCAACTCCTTTCACACCACACAGCATTACCGCCTCTTAGCAGAGTCCTGTGGCCACAGCCAGGCAGCCACACTGCTGCCAGCATCACTCCTGTGCTGCCGATAACAGGGGACCCTGTTCTCTGGGGCTTCTGATCTGTCACCTTCCCCCGCCTCTAATATTTACTGAAAACGATCCTGCGGTGACAGATCTATTTCTGTTTTTGTTCTCTATAACATACCTGCCAGACTGCCCCAGGCGACTGAGGAATTTGTAATAAAGGCAATGTTTCCAAACTAAGCTTGGTGCTCTCCTGCCAGCAGCGCTTCCAGCCAGCAAAGGCTAGGGCCCTGTTTATCCACCCCAGTTAGAGACTGGATAAATATATGACTTTTTTTCATTTAGGGCTTACTTACTTAGGGCCTACTAAGTTTTTGTTGAGAGGTTTTATTTGCTTTCACTCTTTTTGCATGACCCATTTCAATTGCGTCTTTGCTCACTGATGTGTGCAGTGAGGGGCAATGGCTTGGGCAAGGATATTCAATGGCTTGGTTGCACATTCTGCACTTCAAACAGTGGGTAAACCCAGGTTATTTGACTTTTCCAAAATGCTGGGAAAACAGAATGGGGCTGGGTGGTAGGGTGTGACATCCTCCCTCTGTGTGCTGTCCCTGGCATGGGCTCAGCAACCAGCTGGTTGTGCCACAGCTGAGGCTTTCCTTCTTCTCCACAGACACATAGAGAACTGGAAGAACTTGCAGACGCTGAACGCCGTTGACATGGAGCTGTACACGGGACTCCAGAGGCTGTGAGTATGTCCTGTGCACTGGGGAGGGGAATAGGCCTGGGCAGCCCCTTCCTTCCAGGAGACCTACGGCTTCCTTCCCTCTGCAGCCTCCACGCTGCCAGTTTAAGCTGCTGGATCTACCGTGTTTTTGCCGTGAGAGTCCACAAAATGGAGACGAAATGCTTTTTGGTCTTGGCTGGGTCTGTGAGAAGGAGGATTGCTAGCTCCTGACAGCTCTGTCAACACGCATCAGCCCTGACCTCTCCTCTCCCCTGCTGTTCTGGTTCTGGGCTTATGTGTTGCTCTGACTCATTCCAGCCCCACAATCTAAAATTCCAGCTGTCTCCACCAATCCTTCATTGCTGGGCTGTTGGTCCTCATTTAGTGCAGTTACCATCACGGTGGTGCAGCGCAATAAGGGAATTGCATCTCCCTGCACAGCTCTCTGAGCATGGGGAGAGGTCAATTTTGTGCGTCATGGAGGGGAAACTGAGGTCCATGAGATTGAAGGGACTTTCCATATGCTTGGGAAGCCTGGCCAAGCAAGGATGCCACCCAATCTCTTCATTCCCCCTCCTACATCCTCTGGATCTGTGAGCGCTCTGGATGCTGTGTGTGTGAGATGCAGATTGTTGCTCAGGGCTAATCAGGGACTCCAATAATGTGTTTCACTGGGAGCTTTACACTAAGTACAGCTCCCATGGGCTGGAGGAGGTGTGTGGGGCTGAGCATTCAGTAACCAAATTCCAGCAAGCCGTACTTCTACCACACAACCCCCCTGTAAGCAGGCTGGCTGTTGTTCTCTCCCCACCTAACAAAGCAGCGGGGACAGCAGACATTCACAGAACCATAGAACGTGCTCAGCTGCAAGGGACCTACAAAGATGATCAAGTTCAACTCCTGGCCCTGCACAGGACCGTCCCCAAGAGTCACACCATGTGCCTGAGAGTACTGATAAAACCTGGTCATAGTATTGATAGAGCTTTTCTAAAGTAGGATGAGAAAAGGATTCTTTTCCCTCCAAGATCCAGAATTCCCTCTGGAAATACCCTTTGTTATCAGAGCTGCAAGCAGCAGGGTTTCCTCTTGGGTATGAAGATGAGAGATGACTTTGCTGGGGGTTAGGTTTGCTGTGCAGTGCTGCTTGTGGAGATGGAGAGAGAGGAGCAGGAGATGGCCTGTGCCACCCCAGCTTGGTGGGTGTGGGAGCAGACCCTCTCCCAACAGCCACTCTGCACGGAGCCTGTGCTGTGTTACCACATCAGATGAAGATGAAAATCCCGATTTTCTCTTTGCTGGTAGCTCGTGGAGGCTTCCCTAGAACCAATGTGCCTCCTGGGAATAGCGTGGAGTCGCGGGCTCCCCGCAGACCTCGTGTGCTGAGCAGGGCTTTGGAGCAATTGTCTGCCTTGACTCCATTGCTGCACTTGTGCATCTCTCTGCAGGACAATCAGGAACTCAGGACTACGAAACATCCAGCCACGAGCCTTTGCCAAGAACCCCCACCTGCACTACATGTAAGTGCCAGCCGCTCCTGTCCCCTTTTCCTTCTGCTCCCTGTGGAATGTGATTCCCAAGGCGGATCCCCAGAGCGCCTGCGGGGGACAGCAAGGAGAGGGAAGGGGAATGCTGATGGGGCAAGAGAGGGGCAGAGGTGGGAAAGGGCAGGAGACGGAAAAGCAAGTGCACGGGGAAGCGGAATGGGCTGCAGTGCGCGATGTGGGGAGAGCTCCTGCTGGGAAGCTGAGGGCTTTGGGTTCCTAATAATTCCCTGGCTTTGATGGCCACTCTAACGAGCCCTGCATCATTAGTAGCCCGGTGCCTGCCGCACATTTCCCTTTCTGCCGAGCTTGGGGGCGGCCGCCCACCCGCCCCAGCACACCGCCAGAGCCCGCCCCGCTCATTAGTTTTTAACCAAAGGCTGCTTTTCCGACACAAATCCTGCGGCGTGGGGCTGCCAGCTCTGCTCCTAATTACTGACTTCTTAAACTGGTGTCTGCAGCGGGCCTGGGGTTGGGATGCTTTGTGCCTGAGGCTTTTGTGCCCTGTTTATCCTGGGACATCGCGCAAGTGTCCGGCTGTCGGGGCATTGTTAGCTAGCGAGTGGTGTCACGGGGAATTTCCACATCCCTGGGGCCAAGGGCACTGTTTGCTTTTCTGGATGTGCATTTACTTTTCCCAAGGTGACAAAGCAAAGCCTGAATTTCAGGCTGCTGTACAAGGTGCTCCGTGGGCTTGAAATATTTTTTTCCAAGTGGCTGTGTCCAAGCCGAAACCGCTCGCTGCTCCACTGTAGACATAAAAGGTGAAAAGGGGTTGGAGAGAGCCCCCGGCCTCGGGCACGAGCTGATGGCCTGGATGGGAGCCTGTGTTTATCCCTGCTTTTTGGAAAGCAGTGCCAGTGGCTTCTTCCGTGAAGAAGTGCATCCATTTGAGTGTGTGGGTGCGTTGGGCCATCGATACAGCCTTGTTCCTGGGGCAAGGAGATGGATGCGACGTGCGGAGCTGGATAGATTCGTCTTTTGATGTCTGCTCAGAGATGATGCGATCTGAAAAACCCCAAAAGCTTCCTTTTTGGAAAACCATTTACAGTTGCTAAGTGACAGTAAAGTACTTGCTAAATAGAAGATCTGCAGTACCAAAGGGCATGAATAGTTGAGGGCATTGTGAACGTGCGCTGAGCCTTTTAGAGATAAAAGAATTGCATATTTTCATAATAAACCCTCGTTAATGCTGACCACTGGGATATTCCTGATTTCTGCTCTTTGTTATTTTGATTTGTAGCATTTGTTTTGTGTTTTCTGTAGTTGTTTGTTCTTGGGAATCGCTCTCTCTGTACCACTCTCAATTGATTTTTCTTTTTTTGAGGGTTGTTTGTCAATTGTGCAGTTGCTGTTTATGTATCTAACAGATAAAATGAATAACATTTGATTCCTGATGAAATTAGTTTGGATGTCGTAGGAGTTTAGAAGGCCATGTCTGCTTGCTTTGAGGCTGAATGTGCCATTAATGTGTACACAGGCAATTGTTGCTGCTTTTCCCCGAAGTGTTTGTTTTTGTCTTTTGGAATTACTTTTGTGAGTGGAAAAAACCCCACATCCATCTTCTGTCAAGAGTTAGGATTGGTACGTGGTGATGAAATATGTGTTTGTTTACTGCTTGGGCCGTGTAAGATTGATCATGTTCTTAACATCTTTCTTTCCTTGCCTTTTGGAGCTCGAGGCGAGTAAGTATATTATTTGGTTGGTGTTTGCCAGTGGGTTTTGCTGCTGGGGCTTGGACTTGGGACTTGGCAGTGTGGGTGTTCCCCGCGAGGGTTGCTGGGCAGTCAAGGATGGAGACCTGGTGCTTGCAGGGCTGGTGACTCCCTGCTGCTTCCCAAAGGCTCTCAGCCCATGGTGCCAAGGCTCCCTGGCAGCCAGGGTGGCTCCTGAGGCTCTGGCAGGAGCCTGGTGCCACCTGGGATCCCCTCCATGGCCTCAGCACTCTGCCAGCACATCAAGGTGTCTCCTCGGCTGCTCCGCAGCCGCTGCCTCCCTGGGAGCTCAGCTCGAAGGCCTGACATTTTCTGCAGCCTCTCCATGTAGGAGCCAGGGATAAAAGGATTAATGGAAATGTCACTCTGCTGTGAGTCCTGGGCTGCTGTAGCCAGGTACAGTAGCGGATGGGAGTGAAGGATGCTATCCCAGTCCTCTCGTGGTGGGGCTGCATGCAGGCCTGGGGCCATGGGATGGTGCTTAAGGCTTGTTGAGTTACTGCTACACGTTTTTGCTGCTGCTCTGGTTTCCCTTCTCCTTGGGTGGCGGTTTGGATGGTTGCTGGTGGAGCTGAGTCAGTAAGATGACAAACGTGTCTAGTAAATGACGGAGTGGTTTCACTGCCAGGGAGGTTGGCACAGGGTGGTGGGCACCCTGGGCTGGACCTTTGCAGGGTGTTACAAGCTGGGTCTGAGCATTTTTTTTTCCCCACTCGGAGCTCATGGACGAGTTCTGAGGTCTCAAAAGCTTATTTCCACCCCCCACACCTCCCTTCCCATCCTGGGTTAAATCGAAACTTCCTTCTGAACTGAGAATTTTCCCAGTGCCTTTCATCAAGGTTTCCTCCTCTCAGATGGGCCAGATAGCTCTGCCTTCTCCCAGTAACATCTATTTCTGGCCCTTCCTCTGTGCATGTGCCTGTCTTCAGACCCCAGCTGTGCAATCACAAGTAGATCACTTATCCCGGCTCTAATTGCAGGAGCTCATGTTTGTGAGGGTTTGGGTGAAGTTTGGCTTGGTTTTTTCCCCCTTCCCCATCACAGAGTCATGGAGGAAATGCAGGAAACCCATGAAGGGGATTTTCAGCATTCAGCTGCTCAAGTGGTAGACCTCAGAGTGCTCCCAAGTGCTGCCTGGCAGGGTCGTGCCTGTCCTTTTAAGGCTTGAAATTAGCTGTATTAAGTGTGAGGGGTTTGAGGCCAGCCTAATCAGTGGAGGAGTGGTGTGGGTGACTGTGAGCCAGAGGTGTGAATCTAGAAATAGTTTTGGTTTCCTCTTCCTTCTCCTTGAATGAGGACAATTAGGGCTCTGTGGCTTGTCTGATCATTGGTGGTGTGAAGCCTGTCACTGCTACAGAGACAATCCAGGATATAACAGTGGGTTTTGCAACATGGATCTACCTCTTCTTCTGGTGGTTGGGCTGAGACAGTTGAGTCCTAAAACAAATACTGGCTGGGTGCTAACCAGGGGTGGATGCGTGTCTGATCTAAACTAGACATCTTCCAGTGTCATTTTGTGCCCTTCTTTGAGATCATCTCACTGGGAGAAGTTGCATTGGTGGGTTCCTGGGCCAATTTCTGTGCATCTTTGGCAGCCCTCTGGCTATTACAAGGATGGTTCTGGACAATCTCATGCACTGGATGTGAGGACCAACAGGTCTAGGCTGTGGCAGACTGAGCCCTTGTAGCCAAGGTTTCTGGATGTTGGTGTTAATGGGTGATGCAGCTGAGCAGAGGAAATGTTTGTGCCGACAGAAAACCTCAGTCTTTGGCTTGAGGCTGTACAAGAAAACCCTAGGATGGTACCGTTCCTGAATTAGAGACATGAAACCCACCTGAATACGTATTTACTATGCTGCTGTGTTTAGCACAGCTTACTGAGGAAAGAGCCTTGCATGCTCTCGCTCTCTCTGTCCTCCTAATGATGCTGGAAATCTTTGGCCGATTTATCTGAACTTGATAGAGGGTTACAAGTCAGGAGGTTATCAACTTCCTGCGCGTATCATGGAACTAGGCAGAGGCAGAGCAAAGAGAAGTTGTTGTAGTGCCTTTGGGGGAAGAATTCAGCATTAACATGTTCCTCATTAGGCACTGGGGAGTCCACAGGGGAATTCAGCTTCACAGCGCCCTAGGAATTGGTGCACGGGGGAGGACAGGTCCTTCCCTGGCTGTGGGACTGTAGAGCTGTGCCTGCAGCCAGACAAGTTGATATTTGCAGTGCCTGAGTCATCCTTTTCTGGGAGCAGGTACTTTAGAGGCTGTGATTCCCTCTAAATGTTTTCCTGCTTACCCAACCAGCCAGTCAGGAGGCACTGCCTTGTATTTGCAGAGGGTAATTGTGCACACCTTATTTATTGTGTAGTAAAGAAAACAAATTAAGGCTGTGTAATTACAGAGACAGGCATGCTTTTAAATAAGGCTTAAGTAGTCAGATTTCTATTTAGAAAATTAATAATTGCCATTTCTGTCTGCATCAGAGGCTCTTCTTAAACTGTCTTCTGGAAGTTTATACATGCCCTAAATTAGTTTGTGGGCCAGCCCAGACACAGCTTCTATCAAAGAGCACTCTCTCAGTGCTGCCTGCCAGAGTGGGGACAGAGTTGAAGATCAAACTTTCCCTTCCAGTCTTCAACCAAGGGTCTTAAAGGTGGAGACCCTGGGCTGGTTCGTGCTGAGTGCAACTGTTTTTTGAGTATGGTGTGGTATCATCAGCCCCATAGGCATTTTTATCTGTGTGATCACGTTCTTTTTCCCTAAAATGAGGATTGAGGAATAACTGGAAGTTTCTGGCAGGAATGCTGCAGGGACCTGCTTTGCCTGTTGAAATACTGAGCTGGATGATCCATGGGCATATTTTGATGGGTAAATCTGAGCTGTGATTAATCTGGAGCTTCCCAGAATGTCCTTTGTAGGTTGTGATGTTTTCTGATGGGGTTGGCTTCAGTGTCCTGGTTTGGTTCAAGGCAGTGGTGTAGTGCCAAATGAACTGGTATCTTGGTATTGAATGTAGTTTGTAGCTCTGATATGGGGATTCCCAGAGATGTGTTATGGGTTTAGGCTTTGATAGGAAAGATACTGGGCTGCATCCCCTGAAAATTGCAGGGGCTGAGGGAGTACGAAGCTGGTGAGTTGCCCTCGGCCCTCTTCAGTGCTGTGTCGGGACAGGACTCGTAGCACTCCAGAAACTGAGGCCTGTGTGCTTTCAGAGGGCTGCAGGGAACCCTCTTGCAAGGCTGGCAGACTTCACTGTCTTTGCTCTGTGTGTCTGGGAGCTTGATTGAGATCTTAAACTAAATAAGAAAATAAACAAAGTATCGGGTTCTGAATTATTCCAAGTGGAACACGCTTTCCTCTGGGTCATGCCTTGAGGGTCACTTTCCCCTGTTCGGTGGTTAATAATCTATTGCCTTGCTCTGAAAGAGCTATTCTTAGATGTGAATCAGGGTTAAACTCTCTCTATTTTGCTCCATTCCATAACCAGCTCCAGGCCCTGTGCCTGCCTGCAACCCTCCACTTGATTCTGGATGCCCTGCTACCCTTCCTCCTCCTTCCTCATGGTTCCTTCCTGCTTTGCCCTTTTGCCACTGCATTGCTGTCATGCCCATCCTGGCAGCCTCCTCCTAACCCAAACTGTTGTGTGTTAATTGCTCTTGATTTCTCATCTGCGCTCCTGAGTCAGTGCAGCCTCATGAGGCCGTGTGTGTCAGCTGGGCACAGCGTATGGCAGCCTGGGAGCTCCTAGTTCCCTGGGATGGTGGAGTGAAATGCATTTACCTAAACCACCTCCTGGATAGTTTAATGTGTTTGGTTTTGCTTTGCATTTCCTAAACAGGAGCCAAATTCCTCCATGAATACAGGCAAAATAAGAAGTGTGAGAAAGCCTTAAACAGTCTTTAAGTTCTATTAGGTGAATGTCCCTTTACTATCCCTAAGCAGGCAGCAGCTTGGGTACTTTTTGATTCCCATTTGTACTCCAAGGATGTTCCTGCTCCAGCCCCTTCCAAGATCAAATCACTCTGCTGCGATTCACTCAGGGAGGCATTTCCCCCCATATGTCTCTAGTCCTATAAAATTCTGGGCATGCCGGTAGCGCAGCCACTAAAATAAACAGCTGTAACATCTCCTCTGCTTCCATAAACTTTCCTGTTCTGGTCCCCATCTGCTTTGTCCCCTGGATGCCGGTGTAGTGCAGGTCCTTGCTGATATGCTAATGGGCAGCAGGGGTGTGATGGCATGTTTATTCCCAGTTTACTGCCTCGGGTGACTGATGAGCAGTTAACTGCAGCTACTCCTTTTGCTGCAGTGGCAGAGGTAGATCCTGCGTTTTACCAGCCATCGTGCACAAGGCCAGAGGAGGGACCAGTTCCCTGCAGGACTGTGGCTGTCCTTCAGGCTGGGTTGCCATCATCTGACCTGCATTCAGAGGGCTGGATAACTAACTCCTGGCTGCAGGCTGCCTTGCTTGGCTGTGGAGAGGGTTTATTGTGCTGTGACAGAAGGGGGAGCAGTGAGTTTGTGACTGATGTACTCTAGTGGGACCTGAGAGAGTGTTTCCAACTCAAGCACTTCATGCTTTGTGCCAAGATTTCAACTGCCTGCTTCAGTTCCCCATCTTAAAACCTGGAATAACATTTATTTCCTCTGCTTTTATTTGATCTGTTTGAGGCATAACACCTTGTGTGATTTCTAATGAAAGCTGGCCTTGAGTTGTGGGATGCTGTTGCAGTGTATGATGAGTTACACTCTGTCACAAATAAGTTTTGCCTACTTAGATTCTTATATAATGTCTACCACTCTGGTACCTGGGCTCTTGGGATTTTACTGTGGTTTTGTCTCTCCTTCCCTCCTTTGAAATGTTGAGATGATCTTTCCAATTATGTTGTGAGAGTTATTTCCCTTTCTGAAGTTTGATCGTCTTTTGACTGACGTGTGAAATGGGCAACTGTGGTTTTTGCAAGGGTCCTGTTTTTTTCCCATCCACTCTTTAAAAAAGTCTGCTGACAATGTTTAAAATGAAGCTCTTCCTGCAATGATGTGTGGTTTGTTGGGTTTTGTATTTTTTTGGTTGGTTGGTTTTTTTGGCTTCTTGTTTGTTTGTTTGTTTTTTTCAAGATTGGAGTAAAATGTGAACTTCAGACAAGTTGGTGGGCTTTGGGAGTCAGCCTCTTGACGTAGTCTTTGCTGTGCAACAATGGCCTGATGGATATCTTGTGGTGAGCTTCCCCTCAAAGAGAGGCACAACATTCCTCTTGGATGTGATCCTGATGATGAGATGTAGTTGTACCTTGGTTAAACCTCACAGCATCTCTGAGACCACCAGTAGCACAGAAGGAGCTGATTTCTGGAGATTGGGGTGTGACAAGGGAAGGATCTTGTTTCTAGGCTTCTGAGATCACTGCAGCATGGAGGTGCTCCAGAAGGATCCTCTGACTGTCCCTCTTGCTTCCTCCCCAAACCCTGTGGTGCAAAGCATTTCTTACCAGTCCATGCCTGTGTGAGAGGGGCTGCAGAGGGAAGAGGAACCCTCCTTGGGTACCTGAGGGCATGGAAACCTTCTTGGAAAATGCTGGGGGAATGAGCAATCATGGCAGCATGAGGGGAAGTTAAGTGACCACAGAATTTATCTCTCCTGGGATTTTTCTTTCCACAATCCTAGTTTATTAACAGTATGATTGCAGGGCTGGTTTTCCCCTTTTGATGTACTGGCAATAAGCACTAGGGCAGAAAAATAGAAACATTAAGATCATATGCTATTTGAGCAATAAGATACGACAGGGCATGAATGACGGGACATTAATTCATGATGGTGTGTGACAAGGCAGGGATTTAAATGTCATAAGTTAGGCAGTCGTGGGTTTTATTGGAATTATAAAATTTTATTGGAATACCGGTCAAAGGGTGGAGTTTCCCACCAACCCCTCCCCTTACTTTGGGAAGGGATGAGCTGTGGGTCATGTTGGATGCAAGAGGCAGTGCTGTGTTTACAGGGCTGCCAGTGAGAGCCAGGGGTGTGTCTCCCCGGGGAGCCGGGGGTGACCGTGTCTTTAGCCGTGCTGGTGCCTGAGGATGAGCATGTTTCATGCCTGCTGTCCTCCAGCATGCCTGAAGTCCTGCTCGGGCACTCCCGGCGCTGCTTCCCAGGGGATGAGGCGGTGCCCGGTGCCCAGCGCCCAGCGGGGCCGCGCTTCAGCACCACGGACAGGGCCGGCGGCTCCTCCTGCCCCTCCTGCTCCCGTCCCCGCTCCCTGCAGCAGCCAGGCCTCTGACCCAGCTCCCTGCCTGTACTGCAGCCTCCCGGCTTCCCTGCCCTCCCAGCCCAGCCTGCAGTTTGCCCTCTGACTCTTCTGCCCTTCTCTTGGAACAGGCTCCTTCTTCTCCCAGCCCCGGCCTGGCTCTCGGGGTGCAGTGCCTGTGCTCTCCCGGTTGGCTCAAGCCATGGGGTGCAGGCCTGCCCTGTGGGGTGCCCAGGCTGGTTTCACTGCCAGCAGTGCCTTTATTCTTCCATCTCCCCTGCTGTGCAGCCAGCCTGCCCAGCTGCCTGTTTGACAGCTGCAATACCTGCAATATCCCTGGAAGCGTTCAAGGCCAGGTTGGATGGGTCTCTGAGCAGCCTGACCTGGTGAAAGGTGTCCTGCCCATGGCAGGGGGGTTTGGAAAAATATGATCTCTAAGGTCCCTTTCAACCTCGACCACTCTAAGACTCTGTGAATACTAACTTTCTGAACTGCAGTGATTCCTGGCACTGACTTTGCTCTGCAGCGTGAATGGATTTGTTTTGCAGCACCACTACCCGGCTGCTGTCTGGGGGTTTCTCACATGAGTAGTTCTCTAGGACATCTGCCATCCAACCTCGCTGCAACCGCAATCCATGGGCTTTGGCTAAATGTTTGCTGTATCCAGTTGTGCGTGTTGATAATTGTGGGTAATTTGCTGTCTCAGAATAATGAAGGAATGCCTGCTGCACTCTGAAGCACTCAGTGCTTTGTGGTGATTAGTCTTTCCATTTGAAAACATTCCTCACAGTGACCAGCAAAAGATACTTCTTTTTAAGTACCTAATGTGTTGAGAAGAGTGGGTAAAATGTAACTTTTGTGTGCAGACATTCCTCTTTATTTTGACAGTTAACTGTCAAAGCCAAAGCGTGTTTCTGCTTTTGGGGTGGTTATAAGCGTGGAGTGTAGCAAGCAGGCTTCGGTGGCCTCTGGCTGGATTCAGTCACCACCCATTCCCTGTCCCCCTCAGCCAAGCATGCCCTTGGGCTGTCAGGGGGCACATCATGCCACGGCTCAGGTGTGGCTGCAGGCAAGTGTCTTCTCAGAGCATGACTCCTCCCTGCTGTGCTCGGGTGCTGCAGACAGGTTTTTGGGCAGAGGTGCTCCTATGCCCACACTCAGGTGTGCTCCAGTCACCTCCTGTCTCCCTGCTCCCCGTGCCCACCCCACAGATGCCGGGGGGATGCAGCAGCCTGGCATGAGGCAGCTCCTGCTTGGTGCTGTGTCTCCCAGGCTGAGCGTTTTTCTTGTCATTTGATGAGGCGTAGCTGGAGCATGTCAGCCTCACCTCCTGCTGCGGCCAGGAGCCTCCGCACAGCATGGGAGGTGGCAGCTGCCATCTCCGCTGGCTGATGGCCTGGTCCTCTTGGTTGCCCACGTGTGCACCTCCCCGTGCCGGCCCGCTGCCCCTGCCTGTCCCCAGCTCAGCTCCTTCGTGGTGCCCAGCTGCTGTTCCCAGGCTCCCAGTGCCAGGGGGTGCAGGTAGCTCTGTTCCCTGCCGAGCTGGGGCGAGTGCTGCAGGCTAATGGCAGGCTTTCTCTTCATTAGCTGCTGTAAACACAGGGCTCTGGCAGCAGCCTGCTTTTCTGAGCCCAGGAAGACCATTTTTCCTTTTATCTATAATTTAGTGAAGTGTCAAGCCACAGAAGTTTTAATGGTAATAAGCAGCAGAGGAAATTTATTTATTCGCTGCAAAGGTGGGTTTCATTCCAGGGTTAGTTTTTTTACGCTTTCCTCACAAGAAATGTTGGCTGCTCATGTAACCTCGCTCCCAGTGTGTTCAGGCTACCTTCCCTGAGCAGCTCAGCACTACAGTTCCTGCTTGGATGAATGGCTTTCCAGCCCCTCTCCCACGCATGACATTGGGGCCAAGCAAACTGGGAAAGGAGAAGCAAGGAAGATATAGAGAAGCGGGAGCCTTCATGTGCTTGGTGAGGTGTAATGGAGGTGAGACATTCACGAGCTTCCCATCTTCCTCCTGTTGCTGTGCTTCTCTTACATCTGCTTCCCAGACCGGCCTCTGTGATGGATTTGACTGCTGAGAAAAAGCGGGGAAGGGCTTTTTTGGGATTACATGTAGCGCTTGCCTTCTGTCAGCCTATGAAGGTGCCAGGGCTGACTGGAGATAAAAAGTGGATTGATGTCATGTGCAGGGACCAGGGCTTCTTCCTGAGGTCCGGGAAGGCAGAGAGTGGAACTCTGGGATGAGGCTATGGCAGGGACAGGGACCAGGCTGGAGAGAGAAGGTCGCAACAAGGGGTTGGAACAAGTCCTTAGGGAAGATATGGCAGAGCAGAGGGGAGATGGGTTGTTGAAGAGGTGACAGGGAAAATGGATATGGAGAGGAGAGGGAGGATTGACTGGGGCAGGGAAGAAGCACGTGTGTGTGGGAGACCTGCAGGCAGAAGCAAGTGTAAGGGAGGAAGAGGTTTGCTAGGAAATGCTTGGGAACTGTGCCTCTGAATTAACCAGAACCTTCCTCACCCCTTTCGATGTGGCTTTGGAGGCAATGTTAGAATCTTCCTAATTATTTTTCTTGGACGAGTTTTGCTATCCTGATGATATTAATTATTCTTAAAGGTCAACAGCACTCACTTGAATCCCCTTCTGTTCTATCATGTAATCAGTTAATTAATTGGAAACCATTTAGCAGAGTCTGCCGAGAGCTCAGCCTGCTGTATGCCCTGTTGTTTTGCTATTGCTGGGTGTATATATATATATGTATGTATATATAGTTTCATATTTATACCCCTTCTTTTCTTCAGAGGCTCTGCAGAGCTCTTGGTACCATCCCAGCCTCTGGCACCCCTCCCTGAGTCAGGAAAATTGGGGGCTCAGGCCCAGCTGTTAGTTTTCTCTTTACTAACCCCTTTGAGGTTATTCAAGGCTTATTGATTTCTGGGCATCCAAGTAGGTGGGGATATTTGAAATTTTTTTTTAATATGAATTTGATGTAAGAGCCCTCTAACAGCTGAGATCACAGTCCTTGTTCAGGAGGAAGAGGGAGGACCAGAACATTTCCCAGCACGTCTGTGCTCGACGTGTTGACATTGAGGCTGTCATGTGGACCTTGTCCAGCTCTCCCAGCGTCTGCCTGGGCATTTGGAGTGATCTCCCAGCTGGATGGTACCTCCTGATGAGCTCCTGTCTGTATTGCTTCACTGTATTCAAGGGGGAGGTGGTGGGAAACATGTGGCAGCCTGGGAGTCTGGTGTTCATAGAATCATTAAGGTTGGGAAAAACCTCTAATATCATCAAAGTCCAATTATAGCATGCTCAGAGAAGCTGGGAAGTGCCCCGTGGGCATGGCTCTCCTTCCCATGCCATCTCTCAAGCTGTGCCCTGCCACAGCTCTGAGCTCTTCTCTCACACAGAATGATTGGGTTGGCTCCGGCTTTGCTGGAAACCTGTGAGCAGGAGGCATTCCCCAGTCGTTCTGTGTTCCCAGCTTGAAGAACAATGCAGTTTGAAGCAAACAGGGTTGGATAAACCCAGCCCTTCGCTGGAGCTGGCAGCTGGCAACCCTTGTCCTCAGCCAGCACACATCCCCAGTATTATTTCTGCATGCCAAAGCAGGAGGAGAGCCCAGTGTACAGTAATATTTCGGTCTAATGGATCTAGAATTGCTGCAGTTTGGGACAGAAGAGATGGGGTGGCAGCAGTGCAGCCCTGAGGACCTCTTGGCTGCAGGAGGGCAGCCATGGGGAAAGGCTCTTGCCTGTTGCAAGTTGATTTTTCTTTTCCTTGAGCAGAGGACTGACCTATTGTGTGGATGCTGCTGGACTCTGCCCTGCAGGGAAGCTGGCAGGCAAAGGGAAAGCAACTGCAGGGCTGACCCAGCTTTTAACCTTTGCTCAAGTCCTCTGAGAGTCCAGATGTCTTTGGAGAAGAGGAATGGAAACTGCACACAACAAGGGCGAGATGAGTGTAGTGCAGAGGGCCAGATCCCTGCATCTGATCTGCCTCGAAGCACAGGGGACAGTGTGACCCACATCTGGTGACGCCTTCCCGTCTGAACCACGTGCTGAACCACAACTGTGAGCAACAATAAACTCTGAGGGGTGATTTGTCTCTGAACAAAGCTTTGTGCAGCTGGGAGACGCCTCAGAAGAGATGACTTGGAGGGTGTGGAAGTGTCATGGGGTAGGAGATGGCCTTTAAGATAAAGGCTGGGCTGGGTTGAAGGCAGCAGCAGGACGTGGCTGCTGGGCTGCAGAGGCAGTGGGAGGAGAGGCGTGGGGCAGATATGCTGCTGGCCCTGGCTGTGGGAGCCCTGTGACAGAGGTGTGGTGCCTTAATGCCTTCCCACTTGCTCTGCAGCTTTTGTTTTTTAATGCTGCCGTTTAAAGAACAGTGCAGGAAACCAGCCCCTTCCACCTCCCTCAGCCCTGTTCCAGTGTGAATTTGAAAATCAGGGTCCTGCAGCTGAGAAACATGGAGGGATTGGTGGTTCCTTCCTCCAGTATCACACCTCCATGTGGGAGTGCATGTGGAGTGGCAGGGTCTCTTCTTGTGTGTCACCCATGGTGGTTTTTCTCTGATGCAGGGTGCTCTGATTTTGGGAAATTTCTGCAGATTCTGAGCCCTAGAACAAGAAATAATTTGTGGAGAGTGAGATGATTGTGTTGTGGCACATGCTGTGTGACATGTGCCTTACAAGGTACAGGACAGCACCTGTGGACAGGAGAAAGAATTTAGTTTTGCTGCCCGAACTCACAAGGGAAGGTTGAACCTTAGGAGAATTTTTGCTTCTTCTGTGTTTTGGGGTCAGAGAAGGCCTGGGGTTGCTGGGGTGTTGCTTGAGGAGCAGAACTGAGCTGTAGGTAATGCCAGACCATGGTTGAGGACCTCTGTAAACTCTAACTCCTCCACAGCACCAGCGTAAGTGTCCTGGTGCTGAGCCTGAACAGGGAGCAAGTCCAGGAGAGCTCCTGGCAGCTCTGACATCTCAGAGCTGACCAGTTTAATGGCACATCCTGTTCTGCTCGCTCTGCTCTCCGGGCGTGCGAGGCTTGCACGCACTTGGCAGTGCCCAGTCCTTTCCCAGGCTGTCTCAGCCGTGTCCTGCTGGGACTTGGGGCTGAACTGTTGGAGATTCCAGTTGAGTCTAATATTTGCAGAGCCTGATTTGTGGGGAGGCCTGTCCTGCCACAGCTTCTGGGGCTTGTTGGGGTAATTTTAGCACACTCATTAAGGGAGGACAGTGCATTTTTTTCCCCTTAATGAGCAAAGCTGCTTACTAAACAGGAAGAGAAGGGAGGGGGACGGGGAAGGCAGGGAGGGTGATGGGGAATGTAACAGTGCTTTTAGAGGTCATTGGAGTTATCTGGCAGGGATAAGCAAGCCCCAGAGTGACTTTCCAGCATTTCTCTGGTTCAGACCCAAAGCTTTAATAGCTTACTTGCTGCAGATACAAAGCCTGAGTGGAGCTGCCCCTACAGCAGCATGTGAGGCTGTGACATTGTCCTCTCCTGCAGCCACCAGCACCCAGCAGTGAGATGATGGGAAGCACCTGTTGTGCCCAAATATCAAGGGAGTCACATGCAGTGCCACCAGCATATCCAGCACTGGGGACCACAGCTGAGGATGTGCATCTCTCCTCGCATTTCTGCCAGGCCCTTGCTCGTGCTCCCTCGGCCCCAGCTGCTCTGTCAAGTTAATCCCTCCCAGTCAGGATTTTCATAGTGGCACCATGTTATTAAAATGTGTGAAAAACTTCTCCCATGCAGAAATAAATGTGTCAGCTTGGAAACAAGGACGAGTGGAGGATGGAGCTGCATGGAGGAGGGACAGGTGCACGAGGTCCCTCCCCAGCAGCAGCGTTTCTGCCATTGCGTTGAGCTGAGCTGCATAAAACGACTTACAGTTTAATTACAGGGGCTCCTGCTTGTTGGTGTCATTAATGAGGCAACTGGCTTAATTTAGCTGAATAAAAATGGCTTTAATAGTGGAAACACTTTGGTCTGCTGGGTAATGAAGGGAAAACTAAAAATTCTGTCTCCTCTTGCACTAAAGTCCACTTGTTCTGGTCTGCACAGATCGAGATTCCTCTTTGTCCCACCCTCACCCATCCCTCTTTTACCCCCAGGAGCTCGTTCAGGAGGTGCACTCTGTGGCCCCATCTGTCACTCATGCTGTGACAAAATGGTAGAGGTCACCTCCCCTTCCCTGCTGGTCACCAGCAAGGTCTTGGCAGTGCCTGTGGGAGCTGTGGGGGAGTGTGTGGGACGTGGTATGTCCCCTCTGAAATGTAGGAGGAGGGTGGAGGGAGAGAGCAAGGAGTGGGATTTAGCTGTCACTCAGTGGTAACAGCCTGCCCTTGAGGTGTGCAGGGAGGTGCTGGTGGAGAAGGCTGGTGGGGATAGGAGCCTCGGGAGACCGGCTGCTGCAGCAGGAGGATTGGGGAGTGATGTTGAGCCTCAGCCATGGGTGGGTTGGGTAGCTGTGCCCTGGACCTGGTCCAGGTGAGCTCCCTCCAACCCCTTCTCTCTACTCAACTCCTTTTGGAGGCGAAAAGCACCCTGGCAGCTACTTCTAGAGACTGTCTCCATGGAAAAGAGCATCCTGTGAGTGATGGAGAAAATGTCCCATGGCAAAGAAGCAGTTTGCATATGTTCCAGGAGCGCTGATGGCAGATCTGTCCTGGGAGAGACAGGCTCCTGTTCCTTGCTGAGAAACACGCAGGGAAGGCATTTTGCTTCCCTCTGCCTGCGTTTCCTCGACGTGTGCTGTGCTATGTTTTGTTACAGGTGGAGCTGGTGTACAGGCTGTTATAAAGGTTGTCTGGCACGCTGCTATAGGACTGCTTCCACTTTCCTATAATTCTGCCAGATTTTAATTGCTCAGGCTGAAGTTTTCTGTGTTGGGCGTCTGCTCCTGGCTGATTCTCTTTTTTATTATTTCTTTCTAGCTTCACTTAAGAGCTTTCTCAAATGTTTGAGGTGGTAGAAGAGAGGTTGGGAAAGAAGCTGCTTTGCTTAAGCTGGAAAATGCTGGTGATGCTCCTGTTACAGAACATTTGCACCCTCCTTCTGTGGAGGGAAAGAAATCTTGTCAAAGGGCAGATGTTGCTTGGAAGACTTGGTTTTGCTCAGGGTCCATCTTAGGTCAGTAGAATGGCTTTTGGTCCAGTTGGAGGGGTGAAGTTTTGCAGAGGATGTTCAGGAATGAGTGAAGGAGAGGAGTAGCAACTCTTCTTGGGACACTGGTGTTGGTGTGGGAGGATGTAAAAGTGGGGAGCGTAATAGGAAATTTGGGCATGGATAAGGAAATTGTGGCTGAGAAATATTTGGGAGTGGTTGGAGAGCAATGAGTAATGTGGTTCAGCCAGCTGGGAGGGAGAAGGAAAGGGGCCAGGAAGGGGAGAGCTGGAACTGCCCAGGTGCAGCACAGGAGGATGGGGATTTGTGTCCCTGCAAGTAACGGGGGTTTGGAGGTGGCAGCAGGCCTTCAGCCTTGGAAATGCTGCAGGAAGGCAGAATGGGCCTGTAAGAGGCCTTGATTTGGAGCTGTAAAGAGGGCTAGTTCTGGATGTAAGTGCCTTGATTTTCTCCAACCCTCCCCATTTATGCTGTACAGAGCACTGGGAAACTTGGTGTGTGCAGCTGAGCTTTGTGAGCAGGGGAAACTTGCAAGCACCAAACAGGAGTTACAAAGTGCTGGAGCTCAGAGCCTCACCTGTGGAGCTATAATTTAATCTCCTCGTGTGCATGTACTGTGATTCCATCTCCAATTACAGAATCACATGCTCCCTTCCCCAGGAAACCTGCCCCATCCAGCATGTGGGATGGACCTGATTTGGGGACAAATCACTGCTGTGCAGTGAGGTTTCTCTGGAGGAGCTCTATCTTCTGCAGCACAAGTCAATAGCTGTACCCTTCTGCATGTGGAATCCCAGTCCTGGCATCTCTGACCTTTGGAGCTTTTGTGACTGAAATGGTGTATTTTTAAAGTGTGTTTGTGTGCAGCCCCTTTCGGTCTCTGTGCTGAGGTCTGTCTGGGCAGCCCCTTTCAGTCTCTGTGCTGAGGTCTGTCTGGGCAGCCCCTTTTGGTCTCTGTGCTGAGGTCTGTCGCTGAGCCTGAGGAAGGACCTTTGTGACATTTTTTAAGTACCCAAGGTGTCTGTTTCCAGTGACAAATGTGTTCCTCCCTGCGTGTGTCCAGGCTGATCTGAAATGGAGCCGTGGATGTGTGTCCCCCTGACCAGCCCTGCAGAAGGTGATGGTCTGGTCAGATCAAACTCTGGCTCTGCCCTTTGAGAGCAGTCTCCTGCCAGATGTGTGCAAGGGAAGACCCATCTCCTCTCTGCCTAATGCTTGCTGTGGGTTGTTGTCTGCGGGAGGGAGGAGGTGGTAGGAGTTGGTTTCCAGGCACTGCAGGAGATGAGAAGAGGAGCACATCTGCCTGGCAAAGCCCCTTGCATTAGTGAGGATGTATCCATTCTCCATCTCTCTGTGTCCTAAATTGTAATAACACGATCATGCTATTTTTGATTCCCTTATTTGCGTGGAAAGCCTGTTGTTTTTTCTCTTCTCTTTCAGAATCCAATTTTCTCTTGACATTTCTGCCTAATGTAGCAAAACATGACCTTTGAGAAAGGACATTCCAGCGAGATTCACTCCCTCCTCTGCATTTCTGCCTCTCTCCCACATCTTGCTGTCTCTCATGCATCCCCTTTACGCTTCCTTCTTCTCCCTGGGCTGGGGGAGGGAGTTTGCTGTCTCACTTTTCAGTAACAGTGAGTTGCTCCTTCCCCTCCCACTTTTCATCTGTCTTTGCAAAATTTCCAGGTGCTCAGTGCTCTGGGGTGGATAAAGGAGGGAATCCTGTAATATTTTTCTTCCCCCTCCTGCTTAGCTTCACCTGCCTATTTTGCTGCCTTTATCAGAGGCTGGAAGCAGTTTGTCTACAGGCGTGGGAATGGTGGGATCGTAGTCATGTGAAATGAGGTACCTGTGGTTTGCTGTGGTTCCCACAGCGGGATAGTCTGATGTGAAGCAGAGCCAGAATTTAAAAAGGCAGCACTGTGCCATCATTATGTTTGGGTTTGTTCTTCTGCCAGGCTCGTGGAGAGCCTTTGGGGCAATGCTTTGCTGTGTGAGCAGCTTCCCCACCCCGAATTGCAGAGTTCTGTGGTGGTGGGACAGGACCAGAATTGCTTTCCCCTTGCTGAAACTCAGTGTAAGGGAAGAAATGAATCTGTCATCCCAAATCCTCGTGCATCAGACCTGTGGCAGCAGGAGCCATTCAGGGTTGGTTTTAGCACTCATTTGCAAATCAAACAGGGACTGGGGGCTGAGCCCTGCACAGCTGGGCTGCCTTGGGTCATACCTTCTCTCTGGCCAGCCCAGAGCTGAATGAGCTTCGAGTGATTCATGCCTCTGGCCCTTCATCGCTCTTCCCTGTGGGCCAGGCTGAGGCAGAGGGGTGTCCTCAGCCTCGAGCTGGGTAGCCCTGGCTGCCTGTGTCTCGCAGCAGGGATGGATTCAGTGAGGGATGGCAGGCAGCACCTCCTGTGTGTTCTGGAGGCCACCAAAGAGATTGGGCACTTGGGGTTCTCCCAGAGCTTGTGATCACCCCTTCCTCTGCTCACTCACACCACGGGCTGGTCGCTCGGTTGGTGGCTCTCAGGCTGGCCAGGTGTCCCTGGGAAGGCTGGCCAGAACAGAATGTGTTTCATTACCATCTTTTCGTGCTGTTAGAAGCCGGGGGCTTTCCTCCTTCTGCTCACCCTACTCTAGACACATTTCTTCCTCTTGTTTTTATTAATTCAGTTCCTTTTACGTTCTTTCATCCTCTCTGGCTTTCAGCTAAAGAGAAGATGTCTGCTGGGTTGCAAAGCTCTCCCAGGTAGATGAGATTTATGTTTTTGCAAGTTTGGGCAGATGGAGAGAGGGATGGGGAGCTGTTGGCTGCTGTAGCAGTGGTACCCCTGGGTGCAAGCAGCACACAGCCATTCCGGGACACCTGGAACGCACAGCTACTGCAGATCATATGATAACACCTTGGGTAATCATCGTGCTGTCGTTTGAACCTGGCTGTTACTATTTTTAACGTGAGGTTTGTGCTTAATTTTCTGTTCAAGTTCTGAAATGAGACTTGTTCTTTTTCATATGGTTGGTTGAGCTCCAGATTCACGGGCAAGAGTCAGACATTGGATTTTTTTTTTTTTTCCCCTTAACATTGCAGCAGGATATAAACCATTTTTCCCCTTAAAAAAAAAAAAAAAAGATGAGGGACTTTCATTTGGGTTTGTCCTCATTAAAATCTCTCATTATGAAATCTGAACTTGGGTTCTAAACTGCTCGACAGCCTCCCCATCAAGGACGATGATGAGCTCTGTGGAGGTGGTAGGGCCATGTGCAGGAAGAATTATTTACAGTGACTACTTCTTTTTGTTTTTTTCCCCCTTAATTTTCAGAGACCTCTCCGGGAACCGGCTCACCACTCTGTCATGGCAGCTCTTCCAGACACTGCGACTCTTTGAACTGTAAGTCCCACCCTGGGGGTTTCTCCTGGGAAAAGACAGGAGGCTGAGAGGAGGAACGGTTTCCAAATAGAGCTATTTTGAAGCCAGCGGATAATTACCTAAAACTCCAGTGGGCAGCAACATCCTTGGGAGGCTTTCCTGGGTATGGGAGCACCAGAGCAGAACTGCTTCTCTTTTAACTTCACAGCAGCTGGCTAATTAACATCGGGATGATGAACAAGTCATGCTTGGAGTAGTAAATGGTTGACTAACTCTGGGAGCACATTAGAAACACTTTCTAGGCCAGATTTTGAGTGAATCTCTTCACACACTTGCTCTCATCTGTCGCAGGGTAGGGCTACCTGCTTTTCTTTAGTTGGTGCACATGCTTTACAAGGCACCCCTGCTTTTTAGGCCAATGATTCCCTTTCTCTCTAGCAATGGAGGCACCTCCCAGCTCTGATGTGGGAGATGATGAGATATTTATGTCTCCTGGGGCACTGGTGGCCTTCAGCCTGCTGAATTATTGATAGAGCATTCAGCATCGTGCTTGAAGAATAAGTGGACACGAAATCAATGGAGCGTTGCCCTGATGACCTGTTTTGTTGAATTTTAGAAATAGTTGTTTGGTGGGTATAAAAAAATATATATGTAGGATTTGTCCCAGAGGATCCTGGGAAGCTCCATTCATCCTCACCGATGATCAATAGAGCTGTAAGCCAGAAGTGACTTATGAAAGAATAAAGACAGTCTTTCAAGTGGGAGTAAGTGTGTTATCACCGGTGTTGCTGCAGTGTATTTTATTTCTGTCAAATTGTTAAATGAAAAATACTAATAGTGATATTAGAAAATGGAGAAACGCCCTTCTGATGGGGAAATTTGGCTTGCAGAGTTAAAATGCTGAATTCAGAATTTGTCTCCTTGCTGATTGCAGCTCTAAATATTTTTCAAGCCTGGCTCGGGTTTCGAGTCTAATAGCATGAGTCATTTGTATTCTTAGACCTTTACTTATTGTCATTGCACTGTCTGGCAAAAGTCAGATTGATGGCTGTTACCCAAGAGAGACCCAAGGGTGGAGGAGCAAATGGGGCTGCAGTCCTGAGCTGGAGGCACTCGCAGGGCCTGGGGTAGTGGCGAGCCTGCAGATTATTTGGAATACTTCCAAAGGGGCTCATTTTTGTGTGCTTTTGCTTCATTTGGTCATATTTTGTTTCTTCAGGCACGTCCCAGGTCTGCCAGCTCCAGCCGGGCTCGAAACACCAATACCAAGCACAAAGGGAATTGAGAAGCTGCTTTTGGGCAGCAAAGGGTACTTCACCTGATGAACACATCTGTGTTGTTCTCATACGATGATCCTGGCAGGGAGCTGGTGTGCTTGGGGTGGCTTTGGATGGTGCCAGCGGAGTCACTTGGGGCCAGCACTCTGCAGTGTGGCAAGCGGGACTGAGCTGAATTACTTGGCTCCAGCTGGAGCTGTGCTCAGAGCATTTTTCTTGGAGATAACAAATGCCAGTGAAGGAAAGAAGTAATGCACAAGGAAATGTGGGAGATCACAAAGCTGCTTGGTAGGGAGTCATGGTGGGGTGGGAAAGCAGTACTGATGTGGTGCGTGTTCTCCACGGGCTCCCATGGGGAGGCTTGGCATCATGTGGGGCAGGAGCCTCAGCTGAACCTCTCCTGCTCCGAGCTGCAAAAGGAGTCTTGGCAAACCAACCTCTGGCAGCAGCTCCAGCGAGCAATTTAGACCTACAAATGTGCCTGCCCACAGGGGCTGCCTTGCTGTTGGCTGGGCTGGAGTAAAAGCCTGGTCAAGTTCATTTCTCCTGAAGGATTGCTCTGAGTGCTTCCTGACAAATATTCCTCTCTGAGTTCCTTGTTACTAAGGGCCCTCCATCCACGTAAGCACAGCTAGGATGGGGATGACCAGAATAATGTGGTGATGCTGGTCCCCAAACGTAACAGCAGAGGGATATTTTATCTGATACCCACTGGGATGTCAGTTTTTAAGGGGCAGGGGGACGTGCCTGCAGCATCCTTCCTGCCGCCATGAAACTGTCCTGCTGATCTTTGGATTTGTTGGAAAGAAGGCAGCACAGAGGTGTAGCCAGAGCTTGAGTAATCATTCACAGAAATATGTTGGGAATTAAGGTAAAGACATGTTACCTACTGTGGGGTGGTCGTGGTCCTGACTGCTAGAAGGATGGGACCAGTTGGTGAGGAAGAGTAGATCTGCAAGATAGGGAGAAATTATTAATAGATCCACTAAAGTGGGAAATACTGTATTTTTTTTTTTTTTTGTTTAAGAAATGCAGAGGATGGGTGAGTAAGAGGCAGGTTTTTGGCACACAGAGCTCCAAGGAGGCTTCCAGAACCTGGGAAGGAGATGGAATACATGGCCCACGTAAAGTGAGTGTGAAACACTGGTGAAAGCTAGAAAGGGAGTTGCAGATTGACATCAGCCAAGGACTTGAAACTGAGCCAAAACTCTCTGGAAAGGGAGAAAGTGGTGAGCAGCAGAGACTGATGCAGAGACAGCAAAGCCTGAGGAAGGCAGGCTGGGCAGCAGCATTTGTGCACAGCAGTGGAGAGGCTGGAAGAATCCTGGGACATGTAATCCACTTTTCTCCAGAGGGTTAGGTCTGTGTGGAGGGATGGTGGGACAAGTGGGTGCAGAGGCTCACCAGGGATGCCTTATATTGAATTCCAGTGCCCCTGTGCTATCAGGAAATCGTGGATCCAGAGGGAGCATAGTCGTCCAAGCCAAAACTGTGGCTTACAGCGAGGCAGCTCGGAGCAGTGGAGCACGTGGTGAGGGAAGCGATGGGAGGATTGTCTCCAGGAGAGTGTTGGGAGGAGAGGAGCTACAACTGGTTGTGACATGGAGATTGCCAGGGAACACGAGACCTGACAAAGCCACTCACAGTGAACAACGAGGAGGAAAGATCAGAAGACTACTGGGCAGGTGGATGGCAACTTGGGGCTTGAAATTGCTGCTTGGCTGCATCCGAGGCGTCGCAGCCTCATGAACATGGCATTCCTTTAAAGAAGAATTTCTTGTTTGACAGAGCTGAGATTTTCCCCTGCTGA
Organism: Oreocharis arfaki; assembly: GCA_013398015.1. Lineage (NCBI taxonomy): Eukaryota > Metazoa > Chordata > Aves > Passeriformes > Paramythiidae > Oreocharis > Oreocharis arfaki. The sequence continues at coordinate 2,725,580 of VZRR01005155.1, read as the reverse complement.
CTCACTGAAGAAAGGATGGCAACAATGAGGCACATTTCCAGAGAATATTATCTCTTGCTCTTTCTGGCCAGAAACAAGGCTTGGAATGGTTTCCAGTAACTTCAGCCCTAATTCCCATAGCACGGGCTGACCTTGACCAGCAGGGCTCAGGCTAATGAGCGCACAACTCTCCTAAGTCTGAAGCTGAGTGTGTGCAGGGAAGCATCTGACACATGCAACAGCTCATAAACATTGGACTTAAAGCCTTTCTTATCCAGAAGTCACAGCTGGTTTCCTCTGTCATGTCCTTGGCTTCCTTTGTCATGTCCTTGGAGAGCTTAGGGCTGACATTTCAAGAAATTCCTTCCCGGAAAGACCTAAGACTCTGGATCCAATTACGTCTTTGGTTGTATAAAACCTTGTACTCCTGAACATCTTGCTGCTCTGCCTGACCCATCAGCATTTCTAATACCAGCAGTCCCTGCCAAGTTGCCCTGCAGTACATTCCTGCAATGCTACAGCAAGAGGCTTTGGAGGGGATGGGGCACAGCAGCGTCTCTGTGAGTGTTCTGAGTCCAACTTAACATGGTCTGTGCCTCCAGCTTTGGAACTTATCGCTGCCAGCAGTCCCAGTAATAGAGCTGTGGCCAGGCAGTGGGTACTTGCCTGCTCTCTGCATTAGCTGAGCCAGCTGTCAGACACCACACACCACACCCCACACCCCATCCCAGTCCTTCCCTTTGTATCCCATTCCTTCCTGTCAGGGGTTCGGAAATAACAGTTCTGGTTGGACCACCAAGGGAAACCCTGCTTCTGGGAAATTAATAGGAATATAAAACAGATTTTATTCTGTCTCTGCTGAGCGCTCTTTGGTTCTCAAGCTTAGGGAAGTGGCCTCAGTCCCAAGGTAGGAAGAGCATTTTAATTGTAAGAGTATGAAGCCTTGGCAGGAGTTTTATGCGAATTGAAACAGACAGGAGAAGTGTGGCAAGGATCTCTGCTGCCCTCTGAGAGGTTTTAGCTGCAGACAGCTTTGCTTTAGCTGATGAGTGGGGAGGCATGGGACGGGGCATGTGTCTCATTTAGCTGCTAGTCTGGAAAAAACTGCTTGTGTGTGAAATCCCTGTCTGTTCGAGAACACACTGGAGTGTTGATGGCATCTGTCTCCCACACTGGTCCACCCTGGTGAAGACTGTCCACACAGTTTTGGGAGACAGTGGGTACAGCTTTCTGCAGGGAGCAAAGCTGGGCTCAACCAGGCACCAGCAGCATCACTTGCTGAAGAATCGGCTCGATGCCTGCATGGCTCTAGGGTTTCAGTTTCGATGGGTCATTGTCCCATCCAATGACAGCTCATGGCATGACTGTCACAGTTTTCCTCTTTTCCAAACACAGTGTTCCTGTTTTGGGAAGGGGCTATGCCCTGAGCCCACCCTGCTATCACTCTCTGCTTGTGCTGCTGGTGGATGGCTCTGGCTCAGGTGCAGGTCCAGTCCCTTTTTGGATTGAACTCCTTGAGTCGCAGAGCAGCTCTGCTTGTGCAGAGAGCCCAGCTCCCTTGCAGCTGTGATATTTGCTATTTCTCACAGGCATTTTAAGGAGGGCTGAAGAAGGTGTGGGAGTGTGCACAGCTCCTGAGTGCCTGCAGCCAAGCGATGCTTTGGCAACAATTGCAGCCTGCATACAAAAAATGCCCTTTGGGGTTTGTTTGTTCGTCCCAGGAGTAAACTGTGCTGGATACGTCCCACAAAGAGCCCCTTGCCTTAATTCTCGCTGTGGTGCTGCTGCACCCATCATCTGCAGCACATGGCAGTGTCCTCTGGTCCAAAAGGGTGTTTTGTCCAAAGGGAACCTTGTGGGTCCCCAAGGTGCTTCTCCTTCTTGCAGGGCAGAGAAGGTGCATTTATGTCCACAAGCAGAGGGTCATACGAAGTAGAAGCGTGTTACAGAAATGTGAGAGGAAGAGCTGGAAGGAGCTGCAGCTCCTACTGCTCCCTGCAAGGGAAGGGGTCTGAGGTGAGAATTGGAGGCCCAGGTTTTTGGGTGGGCTTAGGACAGTGTGAGTGTGGAACTCCCTGTGCACCTCTCTGGAGAGCCAACTGGTGTGGCAAGGCAGGCACTAAGCAAGGAGGAAAGGGTATTTTACACATGTCAGGAATGCTTTTTCAATGCGTGTCAGGGACAACGGGTGCACACATCTGTGCCTCTTCTACCCGCAGTGCTGTGCCAGCTGCCCGTGGCACTCAGCACATCCAGCCCATGATGGGAGTTAATTTGTGCAAAAGCCCCTCTGGGGGTCTCGATTAGGGCAAGTTACATCGCTGGTGTTGGGGCAGGTTGGGGGGAGGTTCTGCCCTGCAGCCCGTGGCTCCTGTATTATTCATGGCCCTTCATGAATTAGCGATGGGCTGGGAAAGCTGCTGTCTATTACTTACAGAGCTGCCCTTAAGTGCTAGGACAGCAGCTCTCCCAGCAGCCTCCTTTTGTGAGAGTGTTTGCAGCGGAGCAGAGTTTCTCCCCCGCTGCATCTGAGCTCCCCCAGCTCCCTGCCAGGTGCCAGAGTACATCCCCCCTTACCTGATCTGCCATGGCTCTTACCCACGTGCCATCCCACATTCTGCTGGTATCAGTGATCCTGGGAGGCTCCTGAGCAGACAGTAGATTCATGGTCGTGTAGAAGAGGATGTAAAGCCCGTGCAAAGCCCTGGCAGTACCTGTCAGAGCATGCAGGGAATGCCTCATCACTCAAATCCCACCAAATCACTGCGCTAATCTGCTCTGGTCTGTTAAATTTAGTGCTTTGGCCTTTGAGTTGCTTGTCTGAGCCTTGTACCTGTGTCACAGAGGTTTATGTGCTTTTGGTGGGAAAGAAATGAACTAATGAAAAGCCACAGGGTGAAGTTTAACTCAGTGTTTGCTCTAAAAGAAAAAAGGTCAGATGACATCTTGATGTATTTGGAAATGCAAAGTGGCATCATTAGGGTTCAAGTTTAGCAACCCTGGGTGCTACCAGAAGACCCCTTCACTTCCTCCTTTTGCAGCACTGTATTGACAAAACAGCAGCTGCAGATGTTTGGGAGGTTGTTTCTAAATCCTGTTAGTGGGTGAAATTAATTTGGTAAAAGCAAGCATGAATTTTGCAGTAACACTCGGAGCAGAGCAGGAAAAAAGCTTTTCTCTGTATGATGGGGGATCTAGATGTCACGTGGAACAATGGTTTGACCTTTGGGGGTGCCCTTCTGCTTTGGGGCAACTGAGCTCATCTTTGGCACTGCTGGCTCTGCTGATCCCAACTTTCTTTGCTTTACAGTTGTGTGGGGAGATATTTTGTTTGTTCAGGCTGTATCTGCTAGTTTTGCTCAAATTATCATTGCAACCATCTTTAGTAACAGTCCTAGCTGAGCACTGGGCTCTACTCCCTGCTGGGACTTGCCCTTCTTGCGTGTCCACAGAGACCTGCAGAGCTTTAAAAATGTAAATGAAATGGTTAATAGGTTGGAAAATCAATTATAATAAACATTCCTGGTATATAAACTATGTGTAAGTGTGGTTTAAATGAAGTACATTAAAGGCAGTGCTTTTCTCCATTTCTCCTGGCCGGGTCAGCAGGGTCTCAGCACAGTGCTGATTGATTTGATTAAAATGCATGTTCCCCTGCACATTAGCTTGTGTTCTGGGTCACCAGGAGCCTGTGTCCCTACAAGGAGCTTGGGAGAAGAGCTGGCAGCTCCTCTGAGTGCTTGTAGGGGCTTGAATTGTGCTTTGTCCAGCAGGGTCTAGGACCACCGCTGAAGTGGGTTTTGAAGGTGTGAATCAATATTTTAGGGCAATAGAGAGCTGCCTGCTCATTTTCTGAGGGGTGGCTCTTCTGGGCATCTAGGTGACAGTGGGACCAAGCCACAGCAGTGCAGATCTTGTGGTGAGAGACATTGAATGCATCTGTGTGCTGCCCTGGGAGGTGTAAAACCTTGTGTGCACTCAGGAAGCAGACTGTGAGCACATGGACGTGTGACTGTGGAAAAGACAGGAATAACAAGTGCCAGAAGACCCCAGGTGAATAACACGGAGAAGATTCTACTTCAGCTCTTACACCTGCATGGTGGCTGTTCTCCTTGGGGATTCCAGAGCCAGGTGACAGCTCTGCTCATCCTTCCCTGTCCCACCATCCTCTCTCACCTCTCTCTGCCCGCAGGAGACTAGAGAGGAACCTCTTTAACTGCAGCTGTGACATCCGCTGGATCCAGCTCTGGCAGGAGAAGGGCGAGGCAAACCTGCAGTACCAGGATCTCTACTGCATGACCATGGATGCAGTCATCATCACGTTGAAGGAGATGAACATCACCCAGTGTGGTAAGGATCCTGGGGCTGGACACGAGGGCGGCTGAGAGGGATCCCTGTCCAATCCAGCACCTCAGGTTCAGCTATTTCGGGAACTTGGTGTAACAGGATCCCACCACGTGGTTGAGAATGAGAAGACTGAAGCTGGTTGGGATAGTTTGTAGATTAAAAATAGAATATCTGGGTGAATGTGAAGCTGCTATTAATGTGTGTGTGAAAGATATTGGGTGATTTGGGGCATTTTCTTCACTGCAATGCTGCTGCTTGACAAAGTGTCTGTAGTGAGGCTGTGTGATGTCTTGAAAAGAGCTGTTTCATGTAGATCTTCCTGTGCCTAACGAATCCTAGAAACAGCATATTGTTAAAAGACACTGCCACTGTATCTTTCGCAATTACTCTTAGGAAATATATGTCTCTATTCATTTTCTTTTGTTTTATTTTTCAATTGAAATCCCGTATCTGTAGGGAAGAGCCAGAAGTGACTTTATATCTCTTTCTATTTCCTGCTGATGCTTAAAAGAGTCCAGCAGCCCCAGGAGCAACACGAGGCATGTTCAATAGTTATCCCTTTTTCCTTCACCTTGTTCACACATCAGCTGCCTCTTTGGTGTCAGGTTTTGCTCTGCTATTGCTATTACTGGAAAGCATCCTTTGCAGAGTAAGGAGAAAGAGATGTACCTTCCACAGAGCAATTAAACTGTCTGTACACAAGCAGCTGTCAAACTCACAGGCTAAAAAAACGAGGCAAACCAGATTTTTTTTTTTTTTTATAATCATGCTCTGTACTAGGGATTTGGGCTTGTTACTTGTAGCAGTAGCAGACAAACAGAACTCACGTTTGGATTTGCATGACTTGGGTTTTTTGTTGTTTTATTGGTTTTTTTTGTTTTTTTTTTTTTTTTTCAAGTTCACCCTGTCCCTTTAAGCTCTGGAAATTGGCCAAAGTGTGCCTTCATGTGGATGAACTAAAAAGATTTGAGAGTGCTGTAATTTCCGCCGCACATGAGATGAATAAGCTGCAAGGATTAGACAAGAAAAACCCAACTCCTTAGGGATCAGGGACAGGAGGAGAGATGGCTCCATCAGTGGTGGCGTAGACTGCAGGGGACAGGGTGCTGATTTGGGAGCAAAAATGTGCTGGCGTGCAGGGTGAGCACCTCCTCTGACCATGCAACCTCCTGGAAGGGCAGGGAGCCACAGTGGTCTGCTTTCCTCCAGAGGAGTCTTTCTGTTCAAGCATTGAGACTCCAGAGATGCTATAAGGACACCACATTTGTCTTTTTCCTGTGGTGCTGAGGGCCGGCATGGCTTGGTGTGGCCGTGCTTGATACCAGCTCAGCCTGAAGAAGACCATACATGTTCTTCCCATCTCCCTCTCCACTATTCCTGCCACCTATGCAGCTTTGTCAGGTCTTCACTGCTGCCTTCTTTCTTTTGGCATCCCCCCAGTCAGTGCAATGCTGCTTCCTTCCTGCTGTCACTCTCTGATGGCCATGAAAGGGTGAGCGTCCCCATCCACGACTTTGCCTTGGCGTGATGGATGCTGCTGCCCTGCGATGGGATAGGACCACTGGTCAGTTCCTCCTGCCCTGCTTACTCAGTTTGCCTCTGAAAACCTCCCCCATTCAAGAAGGCTATTTGGCCTTCTTGCAACCAGCACCGTCTTGTTTCATGTTGCAAGGATATTTGGTGCCTGTGGCACTGAGTAAGAGTGGTGTAAATCACAGCTGCCATAAATCAGTGAATCCCTCTGCTACCACCGAGGAAGAACAAGGGCACCTTCTGTTAGGAGGGCTGCAGTTAATATGAGGACACATCCTTGGTCATCTTTTCTTGGTTGTTATAAATTAGAGGGACACTTTCTTCGCCTGGAATGCTGAGCACTCTGTGCCTTGTCCCTGCAGGTGGGGATGCCTTGGATCCTCTCCCAGTACACACAGTTTTCTCATCCCAGGTGGCTGCCCTCGTGAGCAGCTTCTATGGGAGTAGAGAGATGGGGATGGGGGTTGTGTGAGAGGAAGGGTGGCCAGAACTGGACAGCACCTTTTGGATTCAAAGATGATGGGAAGGTCTGCTCAGCTGGCACATCTCCAGTGTCTACATTTTCCCCCATCTCCAACACCCCTCTTTTCTCGGTAGGGCAAGGCCATGCTGTTGCCTCGTGCTACTTATCTCAGGGTGCTGGAGGCTGATTTGGAAAACAGCTTGGTGGGATCTGGGTCCACACACTTCCTGTGACTGGCTGTAGCAAATCCTGCCCCACACCTGAGTGGGTTTTTTTTTGGCTACTCTAGACCTTCCTGAGATCAGTGTGAGCCACGTGAACCTGACGGTGCGGGAAGGGGAGAATGCCGTCATCACCTGCAACGGCTCAGGATCGCCGCTGCCGGACGTGGACTGGACAGTGGCTGAACTCCACTCCATCAACACCCACCAGGTAGGGGCTGCAGCACTTCAGTGCTGCCTGTGCCCACTGTGGCAAGGGCGAAGAAGCTTCCAGGGGTTCCCCAGGTCTGTGCATGCAGGTGTGAGAAAAGAGAAATCGTTGTATCCGAAGGAAAGCTGAAGCCGTGCTCTATCTGTATGAGAAGCTGGGGGCTCCCAGAAGTGAGCAAAACCTTTCCTCTGTATGGCTGGAAAGTGAAGATGAGAGAGCTTCAGAGCTCAGTGCTCCCTGATTGAATTAACTCATGTGTCCTCTAAAGAAACTGTACTAAAACTACCTGTTTGCAATGCCTAAGTAGCAGCTAAGTAAGATTTTCTAGAGGCCAGCCATGTTTATCAGTGCTACAATGCCATGGCTCTCTCTTTCCCAGTATTCCTTCTTACAAGATGTGGTGTGTTTAATCAGGTGAGGAAATACCTCCCTTCACCCAGATCCCAGTTGTACTTGGATTATGGAGACCTTCTCACACGGAAACTGTGATCCTCCTTTTCTGGGGGCTCTAGCAGGGAGGAAAGGAGCCACCAGATAATGATTTCTGTCTGCATTTCTCTCTGGGATTTTTAGACCAACCTCAACTGGACCAATGTTCACGCCATCAATTTGACCTTGGTGAACGTCACCAGCGAGGACAATGGATTCCTGCTTACCTGCATTGCTGAGAACGTGGTGGGGATGAGCAATGCCAGTGTGCTGCTCACTGTCTACTGTAAGTACCAGTGGAGACACCTTGTCCATGCAGAGCCCGGAGGGGCTGCCCTGGGAGCTGTTGGAATGCACAGCCACTTGCTGCCTGTGCCATACTGGTTTTGTGGGTGAGGATGAGGAGGAGCTGAGCACAGTGAGCCGGAGGTGGATCCTCACACAGCTCTCTCTCAAGTGTCAGTAATGTTGCTTTCCTGATGCTTCCATTAATCCAGAAATGAGCACAAGAGCAGGGAAGGAACGGCAGTGCCACAGTGGTGGTGGTGGTGGGCGTTTCTTGCCTGCCTCTTGGAAGATTCAGTAGACTAAGGGCAAGCCATAGAGGGACTAAAAATCTGTCTGCAAACACAAAGTTTCTTGCCCTGATGCTATATGGGAGGTTCAATGGCACCCTTGCTGAAGTTTAAAACTTGCCACTGATTTCAGGGGTGTTAGTGCTTCCTCTCAGGTCAGATCCTACAAAGTTAAACTGCAAATGTCATGTAAATCTGTGCACGTGCCAAACTTGAACTGCTCACTTTTATCTGCAAGTAGCTCAACTTTCTTTGTGCTTTCTAATATAACAAAACCCTGACCTTAAGAGGAAGTTTACACAGCTTTGTGGTCTCAAGCAGCTGAGATTTGCTATATTTTGCTGTGTCTGTAATATTTGCCCTTACTCTGTAGTTTGAAAATCTGTCCCCCACCCCCAACCTTGCCATGTATAGGGGAGACCCTTGTGGGATTCTGGCTACTCTTGGTGAACCCATGCATGCTATGTGATGCTTTACTACTTTCATCTTCCTTCCAATAAGTGCTATTGATGGATTGAAGGATGGAAGTAATTAAAGTCCAGCCCAGCTCAGAGCTGACTGGTCAGCAGACGGGTGTTTTTTGCATGGTGTTTTAGCATCTGCTCCTCCACACCTTAAACAGCACTATGCCCATGCCTATTTTCACCCGTGAAATCCTCTGAGCTGCCCACAGTTTCTGCTGCCCTTGCTCTTGTTGCACAGAGCCATCACTCAGGCTGTAATTTCACACTGAAAAGATCAGGGTTTGTGCATGTAGGTGGCTGCCTGTTTTGAATCCCCCTTGCCAGGAAGATGTGAACAAGCCACATGCGGATCTGGGCTTGTGAACGAAAGAGGGTGGCTGGGACACGACCGTGTGGTTCAGGGTAGATGGGTGCTGGTGGGAGAATTTTGCTGAGCTCCAACCAGCTCTGCACCTTCTTCTCTTCTATCACCTTCACTGCCTGAAAAGTTCACTGTCTTTTTTTCACAAGGATGGGTCAAAGCTGGTATGTTGGTTTTCCTCCTCGTGGATGCCCAATGGATTATCTTTGCAGCTGGACAGTAGCAGGAAAAGGAGAGTTTTAAGGAAGACGTACATCTTTGTGTCGTGTATCTTTGCACAAAACTTGTTCTTCTAGTTCAGACCTTGCCAGCCTTGGGGTTTGGGGCCTTAGGTGTAGGCGTTGTAAATGGGGTTTCAGAAGCTATAGCAGAGCAACATTTGAATTCTTGGGGTGTCCCAAGGGGAAGACGATGCATATGCAATAAATTGCAGGTGGAGTTTCTGCTTTTCTTATCCCTCTCCCACTCTACTCCCTTTAATTAAAACACCCCTGGAGGCTGTTCGGCGAGTGAGAACTCCTTTGGGATATTCAGGCAGTCAAAGCCCCCAAGGACAGGCAGTCTCTGAGGGATGTTTGCTTCCACAGCTATGCAATCCAGGATTGCTCAGTGTGACTGGAAAGCTCCCACGGGCACTGGGCACACGTGTAATGTAACAGTGCTACGTCACCATGTCCTCCTTAACGGGGACAGGCGGCCTCCCTGGGGTCCCTTGGGGGAAGCAGAGCAGCAGTAGCTGTATGGTCTGGACAGTCCAAGCTTAATTGTCCCTGGGCTGGTGAAATTCCCATCCCTGCCTTTAGTTTATACCCCTGTTTGGAAGGGCAAAAGACCTGGCCGTGGCTCAGATCCTCCTTCCAGGGAGGGTGGAGTGGTTCTCGTGACAGCGCTGCTTCTCTACAGACATCCGTGGGAGGAGTAGAAGGAACAAGTGGTTTTGGAGGTTTTCAGTGCTCTTAGTTTCCGTGGTGCACAGAGTCGTGACGTTGGGTGGAGGTTGCTGTGAGCCTGCCATGTTTCTCTCTGCTAGATCCCCCTCGCATCCTTACTCTGGAGGAGCCGGTGCTACACATGGAGCACTGCATTGCGTTTGCAGTGCATGGGAACCCAGCTCCCACCCTTCACTGGCTGCACAACGGCCAGGTCCTCCGGGAGACAGAGATCATCCACATGGAGTTTTACCAACAAGGGGAAGTGTCTGAGGGTTGCCTGCTCTTCAACAAACCCACTCACTACAACAATGGCAACTACACGATTGTGGCCACCAACCAGCTGGGCTCAGCCAACCAAACTATCAAAGGACACTTCCTTGAAAAGCCTTTTCCAGGTAGGACATTCAGTTTGTCTCACCAGGGCTTCTTGCAGTCTGAAGGTCTTATTATGGCCCTGCCAGTAATCCTTGCCTTGACAGCCCACGTTGGCCTTGTCTGAGCATCAGGTTGGAAGAGGTGACCCCTGGCAGCCTCTTCTTCTGACCAGTATGATTTTCCTATACAAGTGTACTTTGGTGTCACATGCACTCTTTAATGCTGGGAGAGGTGCTAACTGTTTTAGATAATTCTATTTTGTAGCATATTCTGCAGAGTATGTATGTATGTATTTATTTATTTATTTTAAAGATCTTCAGGAATTTCAGTGGGAATAGGATGTAAGTTTGGCCAATTATTTTGGAACTCCTTTTGGGTGCCCCAAAGAGGCTGCTGAATTTTTTCGAGGGAAAGTGTTCTGTCTGATAGTCATAACCTATAGAAGGGAAAAGCTTTTGAAGTGATGCAGCCTGTCCCTTTGTTTTTTTTCTACTTCTAGCTTGCATTCATGCAATGATTAAAGCTGGATGCAGCCATGTCAAGATTGTTTTCTTTCCGAATGCAGTATGTGCAATTCCAGGATGACAGGGCTACAAAAGATGCGACAGCTCAATTAGTCACTTTGCATCAGTTTGCTGGGATTTCTTAACTGATTGCTTGGAATTCCCTGTTGTACTCCCTGGTGATTCACAGCCTAAGTGCAAAAAAAAAAAAGCATTTGAGGACATGAAGATCCATCTCTGGGAAGTGCCGTAGAGATTTTTGTGGTGGCCTGTCTGCTCTGTAGCAGCATCTCGGTCTGTTCCCTGACAGTGCAACACCACGCTGGCCACCATGGAGTTAAGATCTGTGCTGCCTTCAGGAATGATGCCATGAGAAAGTGGCAGCTCTAAATTGGCCCCTGCAGCCCAAGAAAATCCAGCAAAATAGGGCGTTTGCTAAATATAGCAAAATACCAACGGTACTCTCATTTATTATTTATATCACACCATATATGTACACAGAGTTTTCCCGCAGGTCAAATATCATAAATGCAAACCCAAATCTCTGCCTTGAAGATCTGACAATTGAACAAATGAGCTGATATGGATGGGAGTGGAAAATTTGTATTCTGACTTCAAGGATGCTGCCCTGTTTGACTATCTGACCTATTTATGTTTCCTTCTGTCAGGGCAGAAGAGCTTATCAGATGTAGGTGGGAGGGGAAAGGTGCACAGGTTTGCAGTCTCAGCTCTGTCAGGTCCCACCTTTGTGACTCACTTTCCCCATCTGTGAAATGAGAGCAGCTCCAAAGTAGGTGCTGGACCTCCAGGAAAAGGAGGCAGATATGCTGTTCTGGAGAGCTGATTTTGGAAAGGGATCTGAGCCACGCTGTGGTGTGGAAAACACACTGATGTTTGAAGAGCATCTTGTGTTAGAGGCTCTGGGAGGATGGAGTTGTGTGAATTTATGTAAAATATTGCCCTTGTGAATGCATCTCCACCCACGCCCCGTGTGTGCTGTCGGTGTGGGGTGCTTACTGACCCTGAACCGTGTCTCAGCAGGAACTGACCCATTTCCTTTATTTCTTCTGATCCAGAGTCCCAAGCCATTCCTCACCCTGGCAGACCCTGTCAGCCCAATGCAGGATGTAATTTACTTTCCTTGAAGCTTGTTGCTTCGTCCACTACCGCAGCTGACATGTACATTCACTGCAGCTGGCGTTTATAATTTCCCATTTGAAGGTAGAAAATGCCACGCATTGAAGGTTCCCCAGCGTGGCTCGTTCAAGCCCCTCTTGTTGCTTACAGCAATTCGCACGTGCAAGGGCTTTGCTGTCACTACCCAGGGTGAGATTATTAGTCTTAATTAATTAATGAAAGCATAGTGCCTGGAAGAGTTTCTGTCAGTATAGAAAAGGACCTATGACCATGTATTTTAGAACCCCCTGGTCAAAAACCTGTCATTGGTAAAAGGCCACACTCTGCTTTCCAGGCTGAGAGGAGCAAAGTGCTGTTAGAAGCTGGGATCTGAGAGATGTAAGCTCCATGCCATATCCACCTTCTCTCTGATGCTGCAGGGCAGTGGCTCCCAGGACAGATTTGTGTCATCTCCTCTAAAAATCTCAGTGCATGTTGTCATTGGTATCTCTGCCACAGGCTACCAACTCCCCATTTAATCCACAAATGTTAATGTACCTGGGATGACTGTTCAGTTCTTTGGGAACTTCTCACAGAACTCAAGTTGGCTGAAATTTCTTGGCGGTTTTTTATGCTTGGAAAAATAGGGTTTAATGGAAAAAACCCTTTTTGTGGATTTCTGTTGAATTTGCTTAGTTCAGCAGAGAGAAATGGAAAGGGGAAAATGTAGAAGCAGCAAGAATTTTATGACTAGACTCTGCCTTAATAGGGAAGAAAAAGTCTCCAAATAAAATATTTCTTTCTTTTTTTTTCCCCTCTTGCTAGAAAAAGCCAAGGAAAGTTACTCATCTGCTTGACTTAAAACAAAAATATTTGTTCAGGTTTTTTCCCCCGGTTTGGAAAGCCGTGTTTGTCACCTGGGGTTTGTTTTACACTTCCCTTCCAAACCTCACCCATGCTCCAGCAGGAGAGTTTCAGCATCCTTCCAGGAGCCCTCTGCCAGCAAAGCTGTGTAAACTCCAGTTAATACCGGGCTCAGTTTCTTGCAAGGGCGAGTGAATTGGAAGCTGCCGTGACTCTCACTCTGTGTAAACTGAGTGTCACCGAGGGCTTTAGGCCTCATTGTCTGGGGCCTCGGCCACCTCCGGAGATGAAGGAGCTTTGCTAAATAGACTGGAGCAGCCAGGAGGCCGGCAGCAGGGCCTGCTGTGCTTATCTTGGGCTGTCCAGGAGGCAGCTCCTGGACAGCCACAGCCTCTGTGTCCAGTTCAGGTGCTATCAGCTGTTACGAGTGACTCATGAAAAGCAGGTCAGAGGAGGTCTCCTCTTACTCCCTGCCCCAAGCTGGGCTCTCCTCCATGGGAGTTGGTCCTAGTCCTTGTAGGGTTTTGTCCTTGGGTGCACACTTCCATGCAAGGCAAAACCTGCTTCTTGCCCCTCCACCTCCATCCTGCAGAGCCCTGTGTGTTTGCTGAGCTTTGCTCGCCTGCTGAAAGCGGGGTTGTTTACCAATCATTCACACACGCTACTTGTTCTCCATTTTGGCCTCACAGTGGTGTCCCTCCCCTCCTCTTTCAAGCCCAAGGTTCTCCATCCTGACCTCCAAGCATATCCTGCTGGCACATGGCACTGCAATTTCCAGGAGCAGTTGCCCAAGAGGCAAAAATACGAAAAGTTGGTTTCCTGGGCTCTTTGAGGTGTTTCTGAGGTGGGTGGGGAAGGAGATCCCTCTCCCTTTACTGCGGTGCTAATCGTGTTGCTTCTCTCTTTGTCCTTTCCACAGAGAGTACGGACAACTTTGTCTCAAGTAAGTGTCTCCTTGCCTTTTTCGTACTGTGGCTGGTTTGTTCCGGTGGTTTCCCGTTCCCCTCTGTGATTTACAAAGGAAAAATGAGGAAGCCAGAAGCAGCCTGGGGGAGGTTGCACAAAGCCCTGGTTTCCCTGTGCATGAACAAGATCATTGGGGAGCTTGTGATCAGCTGGGTAATCTCTTGAGGCCAGGAGATGCTCATTTGCCTCTAGTGGTGTCCCAAAGAAGGTCCTATAAAGGAAATGATGGTTGGTTGTAGCATAGCAAAAGAGATCCTAATTTGATGGAGGCTGGCCTGTCCCCAACAACAATGTCTCTCTGGTGTGGGCTGGGATAAGAGGCAGGACTCAATTCTGTCATGTTTCTTCAACAGATTCTTCCCTCCACCCCCCAAAACCCCAAAACATGTCATACACCACACACCACAGAAAGCATTCCGGTTTCTTCGGATCCAGTTTTGATGGAGTCAGTAGTGTTTTAACCCCACTTAGCTCAGTAGATTTCTGAAAACTAGGAGAGGGCTCAAGGGTGGTGGGAACCCATTCCAGGACACCAGGCACCCAAATGTTTCTCATTTGTGCGGCTTGAGCGACATCAGCATGGTGCTGCTCTGTGTTTTCTCTGCTGATGTGCACGGGGAACCCTCTGATGGTTGATTTGTGCCTTCTGAAACAGAAAGCTGCAGCCTCTCTTAGGGGTGAACTGGATGTCGTTAGGTCAGGCAGTGCTGTTGGAATGTGCTGCTGCCTTGGGAGTCCCATGGGAGCCACGCTGAATTTTGTGTCTTTGGTGTTTTGGTTTCAGTCGGTGATTATGAAGTGAGTCCCACCCCACCGATCACTGTGACCCACAAACCAGAGGAGGACACTTTTGGGGTGAGTCCTGATCTCTTCCCTACAGAACTGCTTTGCATTCATTCCTTGTTATTGATGACTCAGTATTTGTATTTCTCTGCTGTTTTGAGAAGTTTGCAAGGAAAATCTCTTCCTTTATGACTCAAGACAGCAATCAGAAGGATTTTGTGGCTTGTGTCAGGCAGGTAAAATACTGACACAAACCATCTGATCCTCTTGGGTCTGCAGTGTGGAACCAGGGAACTCTTTGAAAACAAGGCATCCTGTGAAGTCTTTGCTGGCAGGGTCAGGAATTCTCACTCTAAAAAAGTAGCACCCAGAGAACAAACAAACAGGCAGTTGTGTGTTTTGGACTGTTATTGATCTGTTAAGCTTAGCCTGGTGAGGGGACTTGGGTTTAGTTTGGTTCAATTCTGTCAATGTCTGTTTGCCCTCTCTCCTGCTGTGCAGGGCAAGCCTAAAATGAAAAAGGAAAGTAAGTCTAGGGATTATCAGATCTCAGCATTGTCTTTCTTCTGCAGAATCCCGGTAGAGAAAAGAAAAAAAAAAAAAGTGTGTATAAGTATTAGAAGAAAAAAATTAGCGTGTTAGACAATTGCTCTAATTCCGTGAAAATTTTAAGATACTGAAATCCATGAGGTGTCAACAGGACAAGCAAAACTCAGTCCACCTTGGTTTCAGTTCTCATCTAGCAGAAAACCTCCTTCAACTGAAGTGGAAGCTTTGAACAGTGAGGCTGGAGTAATAATGTGCAATGATTATTAAATATAAAGCACAGAAAACAAGCTGGGGATGAAAATAGAGTGCGGTAAAATAAAAATTTAAAAATATCATAACAAATGCACCAAGAGCAGGGAAAAGGATTGCAAAATGAAATTACTTCTTCTTGGTTAAATGATGTATTTTCTATTATAGCAGAATACAGTTTTGTAAGAGGAAGCAAAGTCTAAATGCATCACAAGACCCAGTACAGAAGAATTGGACACATGCCAGAGAGATTGTTGTTTACATCAATGCAATAAAAGTATCTCAAGCAAAGACTTGAAGGAATAAATATTCATAAATATTAAAATAAGCCTGGGATTGTAAACCCTTTAGGGCAAGGAGGTTTTCTTTCCCTGCTTGTACATTGCCACAGTGGAACCACAGCTCTAGTGCAGGACTTGGACACTGTTGTAGTATAAATATTTACTAGTAAAATTACAATAAATAGGGAACTGTTAGAGGCTTTTGGAAACTCAGATGTTTTAGGGGGTAAAAACCCTTAGTCCTACTTAATTTCTTCTGTTTTCTTTTTGTGGTGTGTTATTTTCCCTCACTCTGTCCCGAGGGATGTCTGAATGGAGGCAGAATTGCGTTCCCAGCTGAGCTTTGAATAGCTTTAGTGTTGTAATGTCATGGCAAAGAGCTGATGTCAGAAATGGAGGCTTGGGATGTGATGCAGTGAAGGGAGAGCCCCGGCATTGGAGCAGACGTCTTTTTTCCCTGCAGATACATGGAGTGAGAGGCTGGGGAAAACTGGTGCCAGGTCAGCATCACTGATGAGAAGATCCCAGACCTCCCAGTCCTGCAAAAATCCTGTAATGCCTTCAAGCTGTGCCAGAGCCTGCTGCTTTAACTTGTGTTTTCCTCCATAGCTGATATCCATGGGGCTGCAGCAGATGGTGTGAGCCTGTAGAAAGGTTAACTGGGCAAGGAGGTGCTGTATTTCTGATTTAGGCTCCTAAATTCCTCTGTGTTGACCCTAAGGCTTTTTCCTTCCAGGTTTCCATAGCGGTTGGGCTGGCAGCTTTTGCTTGTGTCCTCTTGGTCGTCCTCTTTATTATGATCAACAAGTATGGCCGGCGGTCCAAGTTTGGGATGAAAGGTAGGTGCAGCCGCTTTCCCCTAGCAGGAGGCACCTTCCAGGATTGCCCAGCCCTTATAGCACACGTGGAAAGGTGGTGTGGCTTTATTCCTACAATGCAAAGCCTTCCAAAGGGAATGCAGCCCTCTTCTGTTTGTTGAGAGAGTAATGGGGATAAGTGGGCTGGTGGTTCTCCTGGAGCCGCGTGTGCTCCTGTGGGCAGAAGTGTGGACGTGTGTTCCTTATCAGTACAGGGGTTGTCCAGGAGAGCTTTGAGCCTGCTCCCTCGAGCCCTGCACTGAGTTCAGGACAGCAGGGTCTTGGGTGAAATCTGTTTCATGGACTTGGTGGTGCACAGGCTTCCCCTGCACTGGCTGGGGTGTGAAGGGGGGAACAGAAGGATGTGAAATTGATTTGAGTTCTGTCGGGAAGGCAGGTGCAGCCACTCTGTGCCTGTCTGTGAGTGGGGACCGAGGTGCTGCTGTCACTTTATGTCCATACTGGGCAGGCAGTGGTGTGGAAGGTCTCTTTCTGATGACTCTCTGATGAAGGGTTTCCTCCTCTGTGTCATGAATAATGACTTCAGAAATTTATTTCTAGTGTCATTGATAGTGACTGGAAGTGAGAAGGCATCTGATGTTTGCCAGGCAGAACTGGTCTCTGTCCTACCAACACCAGCTCCGTGATGTGACAGAGCCAATGCCAGAAGTAGATGGTTCTGTGCCATCTGCTTTTTTGTGACTCTGGTGGTATCTCCAGCTGGGCAGCGTTGGTGGTGCCTGGTGAAGGCTGAAGGAAGAGCCTTCACATGACAAAGTAGTTCCCAGCCTAACTGGTGGCTCATGCATGCACTGTTTGAAGCCAGGCTTTGACAAACACGAGCTTCTCCCAAGGCTCCCAAGTCACTGCCTATTTCCTGGCCTTGCTGTGCTCTGTGCTGCAGGGCAGGTTGATAGTTTTGGGAATGTTCCTTGTGCTTGCCTAGGGCTTTGTTTTCTTTACGTAGACATTTCCTGAGTGGGTCCAGATGGGATTCTGGCTGGAGTTTCTCCTATGCATCCTATGGAGATAGAAGACAGGACATTTAATTAAATAGCGAATCTTCTACACCAGTTTAGGAATATTTAGTCCATATGTCCAATGATAAGAACCATCTGGTGGAGTGTACTGACTGGTGGGTGGAGTAGAGGAATGGAAGACATGGTTCCTGGGATCAATTCCCAGCTCTTCTACTGACTCACTGAGTGGCCACAGGCAATTAGCTGTCTTAACCTCTGTCTGTGCTCTAATTTCCCCATCTGTAAAACTGGGATGATGTTATGTGCCTTCTGGAGGGATTTGTCAGAACACTTTGGAGGTGCTTGGGCACGTGCCACTGATGGAGCTTTGAGATACAAACATAAAAAGGAAAAGTAACATCTGACTCTGGTGGAAGAATCAAAGGGGAGCAAAGTGAGCCTGATGTGAGTAACGAGTCTTGGTGAACAGATGTGTGTATGTGTTTAGAGGTGTTTGGATAAGTATGTCAGTGGATTTTCTGCATTCCCAGAAACCAGAGGGGTGCCATGATGGGCCCTTGTGTGTGAAGTTTAGCGGAGGTGAAATTGTTTAGCCAGAAAAGCCTGCTTTCCTCCTCATCGTGCTGTGTTTCTTCTAATTCTGATACAGAACCGCAACCCTGCAAAGTTTCTAGAAGTTTTATTGATATTGCTTGGAGAGACAGAGTTGACAGAAGACAAGTACATCTCCAAAACCAGGGACATAACTCTTTATTAAGTCACAATTATCGTAGGAACCACCATGGACAGCCTACACACAGAACCCAGACTCTGCTCTGCTCGGTTAACTCTTGGGCAGGAGGCATCCTTTATGGCACCCATCATGTTATCATTTACTAAAGAAAAAAGGATAAATCCAAACCCTGAGTCTTTTTGGGAAAGTGCATCCCTGATTCAGGAGCTGTTTGTTGCCAGCTGATATATTGCCACTTGTTGTTGAAATCCCAGCTTGGCAGGCCTGCAGGAGCAGGTTTTTCCTGTTGATTTTGTCAGATGCAGAACATTGTGTGCTCGTGTTGGACATGTTACCTAAAGCACCTCATGAGTCTTTCTGAGTACATCTTTTTCCTTCTGCTTCTCCTAGTGTTAAGCAGATGGTTTATTTCCTAGAGAGAGGTGAACGTGGACTGACAAAGTTGGATATCACGTTGGGTTTGGAAGGCTCCCTGGGCCAGCCTGCTGGATTGCCCACCAACCTTAGAACCAGGCTGCCAAGTGTCCAGCATCCTAGCTGCCTTTGCTGCAAAGAAAGTTGTGTCTTGAGGGGCATGTGCTGGGAGAGAATTATGAGGAGGTGGTGCGTCCACCTCTGTCCTCTTCTGGCTGGTAGCACACCCTCGGGGCCCTGCTCCACAGTGCTGCCAGAGCCAGACCAGGTTACTGATCCAGCAGCAGCGAATCCCTGGGAAAGCCTGCGGAGCCAAGCGTGCCTTCGCCGGGCTGGAGCGCTGGCACCAACAAAAGCTCCTTTGAGAGCGGCTCTGACGCGCTGAGCTCCTCAGCTGAGCTTGCCCAGCCTGGCTCCAGGCCATCCCTCTCGCCTTCCCGTGCTCCCTCCGGAGAGGGCATTCATTAACACGGAACGGCGGAGGTCAGATCCCCTTTCTGGCCGCCTCCTCGGCTTTGGCTGCTGTGGCTGGGAGGGAACGGGGGTGGGCTGAGGCAGCTGGGGGGAGCAGGGAGATCGCCGGAGCTGGGGTGGTGGAGGCGGCAGGGAAGTGGCAAACAAAGCTCCTTTTTGTGGAAAGTGGTGTTGCATGAGCAGCAGAGAGAGGCAGTGGAGGGGAAAACCACTGGGGAAAATGAGCGTTAAAACTGAGACTCGTTGAAGTTGCAGAAATGCAGCCACTTGCTGAAGGGTGTCGTATCCAGAGAGGGGGCTGGGGTGCTTTTTAAAGCCTTGTGTTAGTGTGGGAAAAAGAAAAGAGTCTTAGCAAGCAAGAAATTGCAAGTTATAGTGCTTTGGTTTACTGTGTGTCCCAAGGGGGTGGGATTTTTTGGATGGGATAGGCCACATGGGAGTAAGGAGCTCGATATCCTGCCCTCAGTTGCTGCTTGCTCCAGCTCTGGGGCCAGTGTCCCACGTTCCCTGACTGCCCACCCAAGGTGGAGGGCTTTACACCTCACCTCCTGGGGTCAGGCTTGTCACTGCAGCCCTTGTAAACAGTGTCTTCCAATCCAAGTTTAATCTCAGCAGATGACAGGAAATGAAATTTTGTAGTATAATAAAAAAGCCACATGCAAGTCCCAGGACTAAGAAAAATTAAATTTCATGAAAGAATAACAATGGCACAGAAAAGATCCGGGGCATACAAAGCATTTGGATGGCACAGTGATGGAGACTGTAAATACTTAGGTTGATGGACTGAAATATATTCTCCTTTTACTTGTTTTCTGTTACATTTGCAAGTACCTCGGGATGAGGGACGTGTGCTCATGCATATCTGTGTGATGTATTCCTGGTGCTGCACAACTTCAATAAAAACCAAATGGAGTTAGCTGAGATATGCAGAGAAGGGTGCTAGAGAAAACCCAGAGACAAGAGCACTTGTACTTTTGCTGAGATTAACTGGTTTTCCAGGCTCTGAGACGAAAATCTACTTCCATTGTCCAAACAAGGTTCTCTTTCTTGGGTGGAGCCAGGACCAGCTAATGGTTCAGACTTGGTTACAGCTGGCAAAGAGTCGACTGGTTTTTAATCTGATTTCCTAAAGAAATAAGTGTGTGATCATGCTGCCTCTCTGCACACGTGCAAGTGTGTGTGCACAGCTCTACCTGCCTGGATTTCCCCTTTCTGTGCTGCAGCTTCTGGATCTGCTGGCCAGTTCCACCCAGAGGAGAGGGGAAAGGACTTACAGATGCCTTTGCAGGGATCACAGAAATATGGGAACCAAGCAGAATGACAAACCAGGTGATGTCCTGCTGATTAAAAATGCCTCAAGGCTTTCTGGGCATTGGAGAATTCATATGGAATCTCAGCCTTGGACAGAAAAACGCAGGGGATCAGGCTTGCACGGGGTCTGCTGCGGTGGGTGGTGTTCACGTGTGTGCACATGCATACATGTGTTTTCTTTCTGAACAAGCAGAAACAGTGAGGAGGTGGGGGAGAACCAAATGAGCAATAAACAAATACTGCCCACGCTCTCTGTAACGTTTGAGGAATCCCATCGCTATCAGTTTATTTGATATTTGCTCTAACAGCCCCCATCAAAGTGCTGGCGCTGCTGATGTGCATGTGGATGTCAGAAATACTTGCAGAGCTGTTCCATTGTAATTTAGTGTTAGTTAAAAGGTACTTAAAGCAGTTGCCTATTTGATTATGATTGGGGGCTATTAACATTTTTTTTCCATAAACAGATGGTTGCTGTCCACTGAGTCGATTGCAGAACAATTCTAGAGTTCTAATTCAGGAGGAGCAGCTCCTGCAAAGATATCTTGGCTGCCTGGCTTTTTGCTTTTGTTGACTTGGGTTTTAAATTTCTTTTCTTAGTTTTCTTCTTTTTTTCCCTCCTTCATCATGCAATTATTGCTACAGCTTCAAAGGGGGGGAAAAATATCTATGTCGGAGCCATGACCTGCCTTTCAGATGAGGCTTAGCTCTGTCCCATGTTGTCTTGGCCAAGCCTGGCTATAGCTGTACACCAATTTTATTTTCTTCCCCCCACCCCGATTATTTGTTGTATAGGCATGGACAAACCCTCTGCAGCTTGGAGAGCCTGCACATCAAGGGTTAGCTGCTCAGGAGAAGTCTGTGATGAGGGCCTGTTCATTCTTTCCTCCTGGGAACCTGCCATGGAGTGGGAGCAGGAAGAAAGAGCACAGTACTATCAATCTGGCACAGCTACAGCAGAGAAACAGCCATACATCAGCAGCCATGGCTAATCACAGGGATTTGGGGATGTATGGCTCTCCAGAGCAATGGACTGGAAATGGAAACCCACTGCTGCTGCGTTCTTTGAGCTGGGTGTGAGATGGGCAGAGCCCTGAGGGGCTGAGCCCCCCGAAACATCCAAGCAGAGCTGCTGCACGGGAGTGATGGAACTCAGGGCTCCTCTTTGCTGGTGTCCTTCAGTTTGTTTGCAAATACCCTTGATATACTTCTACTCCTCAATATTACTTGGGTTTATTTGCCTGGGAAGTGGATTGAAAGGGCATGTGGTTTCACTGGGGCTTCCTTCTATAAATACCTGTTTATACTCTGCTGAAGTGCAAGCTGTGCTATTTTTATATTTATTTATTTAATGCCTTCAAGGTGATAAAGCATAAAGCTCTTTGAGCTGCTGAATATTGCTTTCTACCACTACCTGAAAGTAAGTTGTAGACAGGTGGGAGTCAGTGTCAGTCCCTTCTCCCAGCCAACAAGCAAGAGGGCAAGAGGACAAGGCCACAGGTTACCCCATGAGAAGTTTAGACTGGATATTAGGAAAAATCTCTTCAATGACAGGTGGTTGTGCATTGGAACTGGCTGCTCAGGGAGAGGGTGGGTGGAATCACTGTCCCTGGAAGCATAAAAAATCATGTGGATGTGGCACTTAGGGACATGTGTAGTGGTAGAACTGGCAGTGTTAATGATCTTAGAGATCTTTTCCAACTTTAATGATCCTGTGGCAAGTGTCTCACCCTCTGCTATGCTGTGCAGTCTGTAACTGGTATGGTAGCAGCAAGGGACAGCTGCTGTGAAGCCCTGGGTTCCTTGGCAAACCTTTGAGAGATCCCACCTGCCCCCTGAGGTGCTGTGGCTGTGACAGGCTTTTGTTTCTCCTCTTTGCAAAGGCAGATCCACTCTCACTCCAGCGGTTCAATGCTCGCAGCCCCTGTCCCTCAGTCCCAGGTGGTGTTGGTCAGGTGAAGGCTTGGAAGGTCACAGTGCTCCGTGTCACTGTCTGGAGGAGCAGGGAGCCACCCTTGGCTGGAGAGGTGCATGGAATGACCCTGAAGGAGAAATGGTTAGCAAAAGGTCAGGATTTATTTAGATCTAGAAATAAAACATTTTCCCACTCCCAGAAGTATTAATAGGTTATTTATAAAGGAAATGTAAAGTGCACTGACCAGCCATTATTTATTTCGGTTGCTTTTACAAAACCCAGGTGTCTTTTTTAGGCCACTGCTGAAAGCAGTTTTAAAAAAAAAAAAGACAGATCAGTGGTTTTCAGGTGACCCAAGAAGCCCCAAGCCTCCTTCACACCTTATTCCTGCAGGCTTTTCCTCCCTGTGTGTGACCTCCCTCCCTCGGGGTGTCCGTGTTTGCTCCAGTCCCCGGCTGGGTGCTCGACCCTGGGTTCACCACTCGCCCTGAGGGACCCCCGTGGCAGAGCTGGTGTTTGCCCAGGGCAGCTCAGCATCAGCAGTGTCTCCTCACAGACTTTCACAAACACTTCTCACGTTGTGGTGCTAAAAGCTGCAGGAATGACCCTCATCGTACCTGTGATTCTGCATCAGGTGAACTCCCAGCTGAGGTGCTGGAAAGAGGTTGGCAGTTACTTATTTTTTTAATGTATTATTTAGTTGAAGTGTCCCTGTTCCAGGCTCAGAGTGTCAGCTTTTCCCCCAGCACAGCATTAACAATTGGCAGTGCTGGGGATGCTGCTCCTTGTGGCTCTGTGCTGGTTTCTGCCTGTGTGTAAACCTGTAGGAGTGAGAGGGTGAGAATGAGCCATGGCTGCTTCCCTCGGACCACATTTGTGTAACCAGTATGACTAAGTCTGATGGAGACCCACCATCCACAAACCTTGTGTTCTGAGCACTCTCATGTGCCTCTCTGCAGGCAGCCAACGAGCAGACAACTGAATGTCAGCTTTGATGTGGCTTTAATAAGGTGCAGGGCAGTGCTGGAAGAAGCAAAGGACTTTAATTAATATTTTAATTGTGGTTTGTCTGTACTGCACTTGTCCAATTATTCTTTGAAAAAGATTTTGCTACTGCTAATGCTGATAAATGGTCCTCAGGGAGGATGTCCCTGGTGAGTTTATCACCTCTTCCTACTCGTGACTTGCTGTAGGATTGTTGTTCATTTATGTGGTGTTTAGCCAGGGATGCAGAGATCTGGCACTCTGTCCTGAAACTGTCCAAAGCAGGAGAGCTTTGCACTTTGAGGAACAGGTGACTGCAGTGTAAATGGCAGGATTGGTAAGTGAAACCTTTGGCAGCTGTGAAGGCACATGGAGAGAAGAAAGAGAAAAGTTGGTTGCTTGGTTTTGGACCTGGGCTGGGTGTGCTTGGAGTGCCTAGAAATTTGGAGGCAGTAGAATAACCTCCCAAGGGAATGGATAAGAGCTGTCACCTGGGCTGCTCAGGCTTTGACTGGCAAAAGCACTGGGGAAGCAAATTGTAGAGAGCACTGGAGCATCTGATGATCTAATGGCCTTGTTCCATCTCCAACTTCTATTTCTTGTGGTGCAATAGCGAGCCTTTCTGTGCCCAGGACAGTTCAAAAACCTCCATCAGCAGCACCAGTATTTAGCATCTGTTGATGGAAGTGGGATGCTCAGGCATCTAATTTCAATCTACAACCATGCTATTAAAAATCAACGGACCAAAAGATAATGCCTGTACACAAAAGCAGCTGGGTAGTATTTTGTGCACAGGAGAAATAAATCACATTTGGAGTCTCATATTTTGTGTCTGAGGAGCAGGGTTATAATCCAGTTTCTGTTTGGGACAGTGGTCTTCAGTTTATGCCAAGGTCTTGGGAAATGGAGTAGAATAGAGGGGATAGTTGTTCCCCTGAACCTGCCTTGTGGTTCAGGAAAGGGACCCAGGATGTCACTCAAACTGCCCACAGGTCTTTGGACTCTTTATATGAGACACAGCTTCTCTCAGGGTGATTGAGGGGCACCATGCTGGGAATGATGCCCAGTGCACCCACAAAAACTCTTCAGCTGTCAATGTGCTCTGCTCCACACTCGGGCTGTGTTGCAGGATCTCCCCTCCGCTCTCAGGCTTGTGGCAGGAGAAGGGCTTGGAGCTGGGCATCTTCTGTGTGTCACAGCCCCTTAGCTCCCTGTACCTGCTGGAATCTGGTAGCCCCAGGAAAGCTTTTCTTCATTGCTTTGGTCCTGCATCTGCGGGAGTTACCAGCCTCTTTGGGAAAGGAGTATTTCACATGAGGACACTCACAGTGCAGCCCAGCATCTCATGCACCTTGGCGTTGGGGAGGTTTTGTGACTCTGCTGGCTGCCCTCTGATCGTGCTGAAAGACCTCACTTTGTGACCAGCAAGGGGTTTTCCCTACCAAAAAATGGGAAAAAGGCATGTTGGATCAGATGCCCATTGAGAAGCACAGTCTCTGGGCAGGTGGCTTTGCCACATCTGCCTTGGATGCTGCTCAAACCAAAGCATTGCACAGCTTCAAAAACTGCAGAGAGTGAAAAATCATATGGTTACAGCAAAGAAAATGGCTTTGGATTAAAAACTCTTTGGCTTGCTTCTCATTCCATGTGAACAACCTATAGGAACCTCCATCTTCTCTCTGTCCCAGCACGTGCTTCATCCTCCCCAGCAAACTGCACGCCCTTCCCAGCCTAACGCAGTCAGGAGTCAGACAAGAGGCTGGCAATTGGTGTGAGAGGAAAAACATTGTTTTCCTTCACTCTGCTTTTTCTCCACAGTACAATTCACAGGGCAGGGGCTGAGATGTGGTGCCGCAGCAGCTCCAGGGCGGGCAGTGCCAGAGGGGCTCCCTGGCTCATCCGCGTCCTGGTGAAACACCGGCCGCTCCCACAGGAGCCTGCAGTGCTGAGGCAGCTGCTGGGATCGGGGTATAGGGGAGAACTGGCCTTTTTGCTGCTGACAAGACGATTCCCTCTTAGTGCTCTAAAAGCTCTGGTGACATCCCCGATTTTCCAGGCAGATAATGAAAACCTGTGAGCAGGGCTGCTTCCGAAGAGCTCGCCTGTGGAGCTGTGTTCATTGGTTTCATATCTGCTGACAGCACTTAATAATCATTACCCTGAGTGGAGCTGGCATGTGGGAAGGCAGGTAAAGACACTGCTGCCCTGGGGCTGAGACACGCTTCTCACCATGCAGAGGAGAGATGGGAATCAGACCTGGAGATCCTCATCCTGGTGGGGCAGGTTTCTGCCTCTCCTTCTCCTAGGCTGAGCAGCAATGCGGGAGATTCTGGCCAGATCTCCTCATCTCTTGCTCAGGAGCCTCTTGGCACCCTCTCCTGGCATCCAGGGATGCCCTGAGTCTGACCTAGGGGTTCCACTG
This sequence comes from Oreocharis arfaki, assembly GCA_013398015.1. Taxonomy (NCBI): domain Eukaryota; kingdom Metazoa; phylum Chordata; class Aves; order Passeriformes; family Paramythiidae; genus Oreocharis; species Oreocharis arfaki. Next base: position 2,700,292 of record VZRR01005155.1, on the reverse strand, counting down.
GGCCACTGCTTTGGAAAGAGCGAAACAGAGCCAGTTTTCCCCCAGTCAGCAGGTGCATGGTCCATGTATAAAAAGCAAAGCATGTCTTTATCCAAAGTAGCTGTAATAATGATATGAAAAAAAACTCTATAGTTTTGAGGTAACAGTGGTCTAGGATCAGTATTTATTCTTATTGATTTCTTAATCAATTTGTCTAACATTTTTTCATTTGGTTTCTGGGTAAATTCCCATGACCATCCCTGTGCACACAGCAGTGGGATGCAGCAGCAGGCCTGAGTAGCTGGTAAGGAACTCTGGCACAGCAGGACCAGGCAGACACTTCTTCTACTGCTGGGGAGCAGTGCTGGGAAGCTGGCTGCTGAGACCTGTCAGGAGGATTTGTGTTGTGCAGGGTCCCTGTGCTGGTCACCAAAGGTGCTCTGACCCAGGGGCAGGGGAAGTTGCTGGCAGGGAACTGCTCAGTCTGTTTATTTAAGTTAACTCATTACCTGCTTTTATATCCCATCCCCTTGGCTGTTCATCCCTGGGGCTGTTGCAGCTGGCTCTTCCTGCAGTGCTAAACAAGGGCACGGATGCAAACCCTCCTTCATCCCAGCCCAGTCCTTCCAGCCCTGCCATCACATTTTTTTGTTGCTGCTCTTTGCTGAAGTTCCCTGGTGTGAGTCTCCTGTCCTTGTGCCCAGAAGGGTTGAGGATTACCCCAGTTTTGTTCCCCCAGTGCTGGATGGGGACACCTCCTCCCTGTGCAGAGCATGGTCCCACCGTCCTGCTCCCCTGCAGACTCATAAACCATCCGCAGTCTGTGGTCACCACCAGCCCATCTCAACGTTAACTGTTTTCCAGGTATCTGCCTCCCAGTAAATTGGTGATCTATCACCCAAACTTGTTTTTATTTAATATTTTTGGAGTTTACATCCTGGTTTTCTTACTTCTGCCTGCGTTTGCTGGTTAAGGGACCCACTGCCCCTGTGACTTTGTGCCTTTGGTGCCTCTTGGCTTAGGAGAAGGCAGCTGAGCTGGTGGGAACGAACCTGCTCTGCTCAGTCACTGAGCCTCCATATCAGTAGCAGCTTCAGAAATTCTGATGGTCCCACCTGATCCCCTAAATAAACACACATTGCCACGTGGACTGGCTTAAAGCTTTGCCATGGTTGTGCCACCCAGACTGGCACTGGCAGGGAAGGGCCATGTAAATCAAATTTACTGTTATATTAGTATGGAAGTGCTCATATCCAAGCCAGTTTGAATTAATTTTTCAAGAAAGTTTTTCTCTGGGACATTATCAAATATATTACAGTTTTCATTGACTAATTTTGTAATTCAATCAGGGGAATATAAGGCATTGAAGGTAGTTCAGCATGATTTGTTTTTATAGGCCAACTGCTTCATCCTCTTGATTCCACTGTCATTTAGTCTCTCAAATACTTTTTTTCCTTTGACTTTTTCACTATAAATTTAAAGTTAAGTTTATCAGTTTATTCTTCACACCAGCCAGGATAACAAACACAAGTTTTATGCATATATGTGTATATAAAGGGAAAAGTTTTTACAGATTTAAAGAGCTTCTGCCTTCTTGACAAGTTTCTCAGCCCGGAATTAAATTGGTTTGGTAATGAGACTTCATGCGTTTTGGGCAGCTGAGTGCTTTTTCTGAGTATCCTGCTCAGGTCTGTCCCTCTGTGTGGGACAAAGAGAGGAAATATTGCTGAATTTTCCAGTAAAAATTTTCTTAGCTGTTGTAACCATAATTTAATTTGCTTTCTCTTTGTTTTTATTACTTTCTTTTGGTTTATGCTTTAGTTATATTTAAGGAGTATTAATTCTTCTGTATCCTGTTTGTTCTCAATCTCCCTTGATCTAAGGAATTGTGATAGAAATTGACATTAGATACAGCCTTTTACTTCTGAATGTCTGCAGAAATCCCATTCCACCCTCCTGCTGCAGGGCAGCTGGATTTTAGATACTTCTTATTTTTTTTTTTTTAATATTGTTATTTAGCTCTTAGTAACAAAACATATTGTCTTCACTATGTTCCTTTTCTATCTGAATTTATTATGCTGCTGGTGTATTCAGGACCGATTTGGGCTTATTCTCTCTGCTTAAAGATTTCAAGTAATGCTTCTTGGCTGCTTCTGTCTGTTAACGTGGTATCGGAGTTAATGGGATGTCAGCATGTGCCAAAACCCCTCGTCAGCAAGGCACACGTGTCCCACTGCGGCACATTAAAGCTGAAGTTGTAAGGGTAAAGCAAGGCACTTCCCTACCTTTTGATGTGCATGGGTAGAGGCATTGATGTGGGTTCTGCTGAACTCGCTGTGATCAGGTTGCACCAAGAAAAGTCACTTCCTCTTAACTTCATCCCAGCGGAGAAGCTGAAATCGGTGCTGGGTTCTGGGATGCTCCAGCCAAGGGCGTCTCGCTTGGGTTTGCCCCTGCCAGGGCTTTGCCGGGGTTTCAGATGGGGGGTTCTGGGACCAGCCCTATGGGCAGGCTTTGTGCTAATCTGCCAGGAAGGAACGAGGTTCTGGTTTTCTGCTCAAAGAGGAGGTGTGCTGTTAAACTTTGTTGATTGAGTATTTTACTAGGATGTGCTACTAGGCCTGGGAATGCCTGCCAGGTGCCTCTCTTTTTTTTACTACCTTATTTTGTTATTTCATTGAGGCAAAACCTGGCATTTATTTACCTGCTATTAGACAGCTTGCAGAAAGCTGTGTAAGCTCTCCTTTTGCAAAAGGTACATCGGTTCAAATTCCTGGTTGCTGTGCTGCTCTGCTTTGATACCTGCCTTTGGAAACCTTCCTGGATGCAGGCAGGGAGGCAACATGCTGTCTGAAACTGTGCCTTGAGGATGAATGCTGGTTTCCAACCAGAGACAAAAATGTATATATTATCCCTGGATTGGGCTTTACCTTTAAATTTCTTTTTTTTTTTTTTTACAAAACCAAAATTTATGGTCTTCAAAGCCATCAGGTTTTATGTAAATTCAGGATCCTCTAACATTCTCCATTCTTAGTGAAGAACCTTCAGTTTTAAACTCAGCACTTGAGTGCTTTTCCCAGGAGTCATTTCCAAGTATTTTACCATCAGATGTCGGTGCTAAGGTGGTGTGTACATACAAGGCCCTGTGTGCTTCAGGACCTCTGAACTCTCTTCTATGGCACACGAATTGTGAAGATTTTGTGGCCCTTGCACCATCAGTATCTGCAGTGCATTATGACATATGGAGATGTTGGGAAGTTCCAAGCTGGGAGCTGTGAACATAATGAGAGTGTGGAAGGATGAGGAAGAGGCAATGCAGCAGTGCAGGCTCTTACTGGATAAATTCTTCATGTCACCCTTACCAAAGCAGGTAGGCAAGGAGGAAACTCCTCTCTCTTCTCCCATGGAGCACAGGCATGGAGGGGGGAGATGAAGGTGGGGAGGGGCTTTATGAAGCTGTCAGTAGCTGGTGGTAGGTGCTTGTTTGTCTGCGTGGAGCTTCAGAGCCCAGGAGTGGCTGGAGGGGAGATTTGATATTGGGCAGGCTCCGTAAGGATAAATAATGTTGGCTGGAGTTTGCGCTAATGATTTCCTAAGCATGCTGGCATGTCTTGATGGGCGGAGGAGGAGGGAAAGCAGTGCTTCTGGCTTTTTTTGGGGTGTGAATGGGGAAGGCAGGAGGAGGCTGGAGAGAGGAGGGAGCAGCAAGTGTTTCCCATTTTGGTTAGTGGTGTGGGAGATGGAAGGTTGGTGGTTGAATTTTAATTTCTTTTATAGGTCTAGTAAGACAGTAGCTATGGGAGATGTGTTACCCACGGATGTGGCTCCCCCTGCACAGGCTGCAGTCCTTGAAAGTTTTGCTGAAAGATGTTGTCTTGATAGAGAGGTTTGGTTGATACACAGTCCAGCACGGTTCTGTCAGGTTAAGTTATTGAGAAGGTATTTATGACTGCCTTGATTAAGAAGGGGTAGAACAAATGGAAAATACACAAACCTATGCTAGTGCAGAGCAGGGGGAACTGTGTGGAAGCCCACAGTCATTAACCTCATGTCTCCATCAGTCACAGTCAGATCAGATTCAACAAAACCATCTCAGTACCTTCCTGAGTTATTACAGTTTGAAGATTTGAATTTAAACTTGTGCATTCAGAGCCTGGAAATGGGAGTGCACACTCCTGCATGTGTTTTGAGTGAACAGAAGCACTGCAGGCTCTGTTCTCGTGCCTCGTGCTGCAGCTGTTGAAGAGCAGGGGGTCAAACACATTGTGGTACCAAATAAAATCTTCAGGTATCAAGCTGTAATTTCCTAGAAGCTGTAGGCTGAGGGAAATGTTTCTAGTAAATATTGGCTCCTAGAGGATAAAGAAACTCCACGTTCTCATCTGTTTGAGGTTGTTTATCCCTTTTTCTGGGCTGTATCACAAATGCACAGATCAGGCTTTTGCTGTGGCTCTGCCTTTCCTTCTGCCTCAGACATGGGAAATGTGGGCTGGGAGGGCGGGAGATGCTGTGTGTGCACTTCTGGAGGAGGGAGGACCCAAGGATGCACCCGTGTTCCAGCCTCCATCAGCTGTGACAGCAGCTCTGAGACCTGCCATCTCAGTGGTACTTTTTTTTTTTTTGTTGGGGGTGCTCCTCTTCCCAGATTAGCTGAGCTTTACTGAGAAAGCAGCTGGCAGATAATTTCATTACTGGCCACCTGTTGAGAAGTACATATGTGCCAGCATTTTTCTAAGCATAGGAGTTTAAAAAGTAGCAAAGGGAATTAATAGACAAATCCTACTGAAATTCCTCTAACATCCTTCGTCAATCCTGGGTTTAATGTCTAACGGGTGCTGGGGTGTGTGTGATGGGAGCAGGGGATGGTACTTAAAAATAAAGTGTTTCATTGGAGAAAAAGGGCTTTCCTCACAGTAACTCCGTGGGTAAGCTTGCCTGGTCTTGATGAGAAGACTGGGGCTGAGATGGGCTCGGGGACTGAGACAGGCTCCCTGCTGTGACCAGCAGACCAGTGAGCCATCCAGAGCATGCAAGGGGCTAAGGGTCAGCCAGGTAGAAATGATGCCTTGTAGATTGTTAAAATACCATGGCTGGGTTTTCATTTATCCTCTGCTAAAAGGTCTGCCTTGGACAGTTCATCAGTTTGATGTTGGAGTAGCTTTTGCAGAGGCTTAATGAGACAAATCACTGCAGACTCCCTCCACAGCCATCCAGGAGGGGCAGGTTCCTCATTAGGTGGATGCAGAAGCATTTGGGGCTGTGCCTCTCTCACCTCTGGTAGCAGAATGAGCCTCAGGACCATCCATCAGACTTGGTAAAAGACTGGGAGACCCAAGGATGGAGCTGAGGGCGAAAGCATCCTGAAATGCTGTCCTGAGCATCTCCTTGGAGGGGCAGGTGTGAGTGCTGACCTCCTGCATGGCCTTGACCTCCTGCACAGCCTTCAATCAGCCCAGGCTTGCCACAAAGTGGAACATGGGAGTTTTGGAAGAAGTCTGTGTGTCTTTGGAGATGCATGTTCCTGTCAGTTCTCTGGTATCTGCTGGTGAAAAGTTCTTCCTGTGCTCCTTCACCGCTCTCTTTGTTGGAGATTGTTATTATTAAACTTCTTTGTTATGGTGTCAGCTTGAAGAGATGAGGTGTGAAGGAGGTTACATTATCAGAGCCTTCTACAGGCAATAAAAGGTAAAAATGAGAGATTGGAGATGTTTCCAGAAGATGAACAGACAAAGAGCAATGGCCTGATTTTTAGATGTAGATTTGTAGATGGGTTAGAACAGGCTTTGGAGCACAGAGGAGGATGGTGTCCAGCAAGGGGGAATTCAGGGTGTGGACTGGAGAAGTGGAGCCAGGTTTCCAAAAGGTTCTGTGTGCTGTGACCCCAAGGGCCCAACTCTCTCAACACTTCTCTGTGAAGGACAAACTCCCAGGAGAAGCTGGCAGAGGGCTTGTGTGGAGCAGTATTACTGCCTGTGGGGCAGAGTGGCCGTGATGGCTCCTGCCTGCACTCTCCTCCATCCTGTATCTCTTTGGAGCTTGCCTTGCTGGCTGCTCCCCCCTCCTGCCCTGTTTCCCCCTGCTGTCAGGCACTTTCTGACTGGAGAATTTTCCTCACCTGGGGAATTGGCCAGCACCCTTTAGTGCAGGCACTGAACTGCATCCCTGCTCTGGGAGGCTCACACAGCACGTTGTTGGCAGCTGAGCTGCAGCCCCTTGGATGTTTTTCTCCTGACAAGAGCAGCATGTGCGGGTTTTCTGATACCACCCTGTGTGCTCTGGTTGTTCCCTGAGCCCGAGTTAGTTACGGCAGCTTCCAGCACGCTCTGCGTCCATCATCTCACTGGTGGACGTGGGTATTTCATGCAGGAAAACTTCCTTTTTGGTTTTTCTTTTATTTTCTTTTTTGTTTCCTGGAGGATGAGCGAATTAAGCCACGTGTTTACTACCACTTGAGCAAAGCGGTCCCAGGCTGGGCCGTAAGATATACGACTGGTGTTTAAAATTAAGAGAGCAAACATCAACAGAGAAAACTGGAAGAGGGAAAAGGAGCCTGGGTAATGGAATTGCATTACTTCCACGCTAATATGACCTTGGAGATGGTCTACTGCTCTGCAGGGATTTGGGGGAGTAATGTATTTGATAGCATCATCTGAGAGGGCGTGCATTTATCTGAGCATATTTATATCCAAGCTTACATATTTGTGTGTATGTGCATGGTGTTTATTCTTTCAGTTTATTCTGTTTTACCCATACCTCTCCAGCTCTGTGGGACCCAGGGATGTGTTGCAGGCGATGCTGTGGGGTCCTCTTGCCGTGGGTTTAGATGCTGGGGAAGGATTTAATGCCTTCTGCTATAAACTGCCACCTGAAAAGCCAGAATAAAAAGCATGGCACCCCTTAAAGTCAATACACAGTGGCACCCCCCCTCAGGGATTAGATCTTCACTTCTAAGTCTCTGTTGGAGCCCGGAGGGCAGGGGATTTCAAAGGAAGGAGCTGCTATTTGCTAATGTGCCCTCTTTGTGCCATTATTAGCGTGGAGAGGAGCAGCAGCATCTCTTTTTCTCTCAGCTCTTGGGGTACCACACCGAGACACATCGATTACTGAGGTGTCTGAGGCTCTGGCTTTGAGTGGAGAGATTTCCAGATCAGAACCATTTTGGATACCTGTTGGTGGCCAGAGCGCTGTGGTGCTGGGCAGGCTATAAATTATTAAAATCAATCTTTTATAATGAGCAGTCACAGTAGAAGTGAGTTATAATGAAATGGGTCCAGCTGTTTACAGACAGGCAGAGTGGGAGAGGTGAGGAAAGAGCAGGATTTTCCCTGTACAGAATGATCTGTGGGGAGCTGCTTCTCTGGGTCAGGATAACCAGAAATGTGCGTGTGTCGGGGGTGCCTCACCGTTCCCTCCCAACTCTGTGGCACTTACCTTTGTTTTAGGCAAGAACAGTGATTTTTTTTTTTGCCTTTTCAGCTTTATTTTTCGAGGTCACTTTTCCTTCTGGAGGATGTGTGCAAATAGTCATTATATATCGAAAAGAAAAAGCGACAAGTTCATGGTTTAGGGGGAGGGAGAGCCTTGGGTGATGTGGGAGCTCTCTGTGTGAGGGTGGCAATCGCTCAAGGAGAGCAGGTAGTCCTTCCCAGTCTTCCTTGGAAGTAAAACTGGTGTGAAGGGAATGGGATGACAAGAATGAGTCTTTTAACGGCTTAAGTGACTAATGAAGCTGTGGAGTGGATGTGGTTTCTGCTGAGGCTGCTTCAGCCACTTTTTGGGGCCTTCTGCTGATGATCATTGTTTGAGAGTGGCCCGTTATCCCCCACCCAGCATCCTCAGTGCAGGTGGGTTCTCTCCTGTCACCCCTCACCTCTGCATGCCACAGGTCCCACCTGTGGCTCCTCACCTGTCAGTCCCACAGGTCCTTTCCTGTCAAATGCAGCTTTTTGCCATTTATTTTGGCATAGTTTAGGTGGGAAAAGGGTTGTGTATCTAATAGGATGTTTAATGCTGATGGTCTGTTGCAACGATTCTGTCGCATCCTGAACCTCGGTGATCATGGGGTGACCACGTGGAGGGATGGGCCCTGCTGCCCCCTGAAGGAGGGGTTTGAAGGAGCTGGTTTGGGGCTTTGGGATAATCCCGTGAGCCCTGGGCTCGGCTCCAAACTGGCCGTACCTCCTGTGGGTGTAGGCAGCACGTAGGGATGAATCCTTGCTTGCAGTCCATAAAACACACAATAGAAGCTCCTATCCACATCCAGGCAATTAAAATGTCTACTCAGTGCATAAAAGGAATCTAATAATAATAATAATAGTGGAGTTAATGAGATTTCAGATGTCTTTGCTAACTGGCCTGGGTTTTTGTAAGTTCAGAGATGCATCGTGCTGCAGCCCCTGTGAGCTGGGGAGTTTTCTTCCCCCAAGTGCTTCAGGCTGCGATGAAGGTTGAGCATCCCTGATCAGGCAGCCTGCGTGGGGTATGTCTCATCACAAGGGAAACGGGCATTAGTCAAAATGTCCCCCGGAAAGGACGAGAACAAATTTGCACAACACTCTGCCTGACACCTTTTGGAAGGAATTCAGAGAAGAGCAACTAAAATGATTAAGGTTCTGCAGGGAATGTATTGTAAAAAAAAAAAAAAAAGATTAGGAAAAAGAAAAACTAAATACATAAAATGCAGCTAGACCAGACGGAAGGGAAGCAATCCCCAGCGGTGCATATTTAGAAGAGTTGAACAATGAAGAACTAAAAGGACTGTTTAGCATGCTGGAAGGAAAACATGAGGTATGTAGAATCAATTAAGCAATCAAAAACCTGGGGGCTGCATATCTAGGTCCCTTTTCCAAAGGAAAGGAGGCTCTTGCTTCTTTGGAGCATGGAAGAGTCTCTGAGATGGATGCTGCAGTGTTTGAAAATTTTTCAGTTTGTCTGGGGGCAGGGGGGGAAGATGACAAGTGCTCCCCACATGTCACATGGGTGGAGATGTCCTCACTGAGGTCCCTGCATGGTGGGATGTGGATATGGAAATTCCCTGGGCTCCTTGGGCTTCTCTTTTCTTCTTAGATAGTGTGGAGGGGTGGCTGGGCATCCCCCCAGCCCTGGACTGCCTTCTCCCTTCCCTGCTGCTGTGCTGCTGCACGAAATAGCAGCCTGGAAGGTGTGATAGGGACAACTGGCTGCAGTCTCCCTGCCTTGGCTGATTAATTAACTCTTCAGATTAATTTCCTTTCTGATTACCGCTTGATTAATTCCTCCTAACTCCGCGAGACCTCCTCACCACTTAATCCTCTTTATAAGCCCTCAGAGTGCAATGCTTGAAGTAAACATCAAGCAGGAGGAAAAAAAAGAAAAAGGCAAACACTCTGAAATGCAAACACAACAGTGCTGCCAGCAGGACCCCTTCCCGTGCCAGCAGCTGGCCCCCGTGGGCTGCCCTGTGGCTCCCTGCCCCAAGGGCTCCTCCACGCCCCCCTCTCCTCCGAGCCCCGCTTTTCTCGCCGGTTCTGCAGCGCGTCTGTAGCAAATTGCGCAATTTCACTTGTTGAGCCTGATAATTAGTGACAATATCCCGGTAATTTGCAAAGGGGGCAGGAGGAGGGAGCTGGGCTCAGCTGTGTTCAGCAGCAGGAGAGAAGGGGTTTTTTTTCCTTATCTCTTCGTTAAAAGGAGTGTCTGAACTCACGAAGCAGGTTTTGATGTAAGCAAGGGCACAAGATACTGTCCTGGCCATGAGGGTTTGTGCTGTCTCATGTCCCAGACCTGTGGCATGGGGCAGAGAGAGGCTGGGGATGGCAGGAGCCACCAGCATAGAGGAGGGGGGTGATGAGCTAGTGAGAACACCAATTTGTGGGTTTTTGGTGGTGCAGGAGGAGGCGATGGGGTCAGAGAGAGAGGGGTGATTAGGCTGACTCTGAGCAAACTCCACATGCAGAAGGCAGCAATCCTGATCCTGCTGGGGATTTTTAATTTCATTTTAATTTTTTTTTTTCCTATTCCTGGGCATCTACTCCCAAAGGCCTCCAGATGCTTTAATAAAAAATAAGTAAAAACATAACTTATGATGAGGAAAGAAATGCAGCCAAATGAATCCCCAAATGGGAACAAAAGCTTTTCCCCATCTTCCCTACACTCAATAACCCAATTTTTACCCCTGGGAAACATAAAGCTTAAAGAGCAACTGCACTTTCTTGGACATTGTTTTTTGAGGAATGTTTTGTGGTTGGGAACAAAGCTGTAGTATTCACCAGCTAAGTTCTAGTGAATTTGTTGTTCTTGTGACCCCAGCTGCAATGGACACAGGAAGAAAGTTTTGCACCCAAGAGCCAAGCTTGCTTTTTGTTTCATGGCTGTGCAGCATGTGTCATCCATAAACGTGACCTAAACTAATGAATTTGGCTGAGTTTGAACCAGCAAGTGCAAGAAAATAAGAAAGATGGTGTGTGGACAGAGGGACAGGGCATGATTTATTCCTGTGTTGATGGAAAACAAAAACAGATCTTGGAGGTTTTTTGGGCTGAGGCTGTTCCTGGTCTGCAGCCTTTGCTACCTTGTGTTGCCCTGTGCTCCCTGGTGTGATGCCACAGTCATGATGTTTGAATCTGTCTTCAGATCTGTTGGAACCAGACGACTCTGATGAAGGAGAGTGCACACAGAGAATTTATTCTCATGTAAGAGATGCTTTAAGCACAGTCCTCCCAAGATTATTTCAGTGCACTCGATAATCTTTGGCCATGAAGTCACTTGGGCCTGAGATTGTTTTACTCTATGTCACTGCCTCTAAAAAATACTCATTTTGGCTGTATGAGCTGTGTTCTAGGTGGCATATGACAAATTACAGCTGTGCTCTGCTGCCTTAGCTTGCATAAGTCTGCAACCCAGCCTGGGGTTCCCTTTGGTCCCGTGCCCCAGTTCCTGCATTGCAGGAACAGGTTAATGGCCCATTCTGGCTGTTTCTGAAGCTGTGTGATGGTGTTCCTGCTGGGATGGGCTGAGGAAAGGATGGAGCTGTCCTGATAGCCTGTGCCCTTGGGAGTCAGCCGCATGGGAGCTGTGCATGGCTGAGGTTTCTGGCCCAGGAAGTCCCATGTCCAAGAACAAGCAGGTGGTGGTGGATTAGGAGACCTGAACTGGCCTGAATTCAAGCCTTCCTATCCCCCTTGTCATCCATTTGGAGTTGAAGCAAAGGGCACCTACCACCCCAACAAAGCTCCCCAGTTTCCAGGTGCTGGAGGTACTATCACAGCCTGGACAGGGATTGTCCTTGTGTCTGAGATCTGCAGAAATCTCCTTTTGAGTGTCAACAGGCAGAGTCCTGCATGGGTGACTTTTGTATGCTTGTCACATTGTTCATTGTAAAAAAATTCCCTTTATTTGCCTTTTAATATGTACTATTAAAGCTTTACTGCCAGCTGATCTTCAATTCCTACAAGGAATGGGGGAGACTAAATTGGAGTCTTTGATCTCCTTTGCTCCACTTTCTCTGTCCTTGTATCGTCTTTAGGGCTCTATTTCCTTGGCCACAAAAAAAGTCAGTATGAAAGTAAGAGGGAAGAGGGGAAAAAAAAAAACCCCAGAATTAATTTTTGTAGCGGTGAAGGGATTGTGCATTCCCCAGAGCAGTAACAGCCTTGAACCCTGTCTGTGGATCAGGGGCGTCCCCACATGCGTGAGGAGGGGGGACTGTTTTCTCCTGACACCTGCAGTGCTCGTTGTTTGTCATCCTTAGCGGTGGGATATTTGTGGGGCAGCACTGTGGGTACAGGTCAGTGCAGGATTGAGGCTGGGCCTGTGGATGTGCTGCTGTTGAAAATGTGCAGGGCCTCATCCAAACCCATCTGGCACCTTGGTATCATCCTGCCAGACTGGATGGGTCACGTCCTGAGTCCAGAGCTGCTGAGCCCTCTGGAGGTGCAGCACCTCTGTCATGGCCAGAGCCTCCCAGGACAGGGACTGTTCCCCCAGGCTGGCAGGGAAGCAGCGCTCTCTCCATCTGTCATTCCCAGAGGATGACAGAGTAGCTCTGGGGTCACCTTTGGACCTTGTCCCATGGCTTGTTCCACACTTGGCACACGTCTTCAGGCAGGAGGAGCTTAACAGGGTTTCAGGCTCTCCTAAATCACAGCAAGCATGAAGGCTGCAGGAGGGCAGCTCATGGTGGGGGATTCCCCAGCAGTTTTCCTGGGCTAAGAGTGTCCTCTGGATCAGAGGAAATTAACTTCTGAAAAGGGGAAAAATGGATATTCTTACTGTATCCTAAAAATCTAGCCTGAAGCAGCAGGAATAAGGCTTGGTGCAGCAGCGCTGGCACGCTTTTTTGGTTTCCTACGCAGCTTGGGAACAGCAGCAAGAGAGAGCTGAAAGGCAGACTTGTAAGGAAGGTGGTGAGTCTGGGAGAGATGGGAAAGAACAGACCAAAAAGGATGGATGGATTTCTAGCTCGTGCAGAGCATCCCGATATGCTCGTAAATGATTGTTGATCAATGGAACTGTAGTTTTAAAAGGTGTTTGTGCCAAAATCCGCAGAAAAGGTGCTTCAGTGCTGAAGGACATTTCTCATTTTGTTAGGTGACCAGAGGGTGAATGTACAATTCTTTTGGTACCACTTTGCATCAGAGCCTCTCTCTGCACATCCCCCTCCCTCCATCCCTCACCCTCAGGCGACTTCACCTCTGTAGAGATGACTTAGCACATGAAAGATGTGGAGGGATTGGATCCTGATCAGATCATTACTGCAGCTTTGAAGGAATATAATTTCCCATCCACAAGGCATCACCTCTTTCAGCATCTTCTTTATTTCTTTCTAAATAATATATATATACATATATTTCCCCCATGTGATCAAAAATGAAATCACTCTGTGTAAAAGGCAGGAAGAGGAGTAAGACAGGTTTAGTGTGGAAAATGCCTTTTTTTTTTTTCAGAACCAAACTCTTGCAAAGACCTCAGATGATTTGAAATCTGTATCTGAGGTAGACACATGCATAAATGTCTTCACTGCCAAACAAATGACATTCCATTGCATCCAGAATCCAGCTACAGGACTTGCCTGTTTAGCAGAGTGAGCTTCTGTGGCCAAAAGGAAACAGAAGGGATGGGCAGAAGTGAATGTATCAGGAAGAAAAACCCCAAAATGCATCAACACCCAACACCAGTGCTGCTGTAGCACTATGGCTGAAGACAAATGCAGTACCTTTGGGTGGTGCATGTTTAGCCTAAGCTCTAGCACCAGGTTTTGGCCAGTGTTCTGCACTGCTCCAGGTGTTGGTGACACTTGAGAGGGACTTCAAGAAAGGTGCTGGTTTATGAGCAGAAGGTGCAACAGGAATGTTGAGCACCTGTAGGGCTCCTTGTGCTATGACAGAGAGCAGGGCTTTGTTGGATGTGTTGGCCTCCTGTTCTTCATCTCCGTTGAGTCATTGCTTCCAGGCACAGCTGACTTTTTCTTAAGTCTGCATTGGTGGTGACACTGGCACTGGAGAGGCTCAGTCCCCAGACACCAGCTTTTTGAGGGGTGTGGAGTGGGGTGGTTTTGCTTCTTCATGCCTCTGATTTGCAGGTAGTTCCTGTGTGGTTTAATAAGCTGCCCTGGGAAGCATTTGAGCTACAATGTTGTGCTAATTCCACAGACAGAAACTAAATGCTGCATGTGTGGCTGAGGAACATTACATGGTGCCAGCTGTAGTCTGGATGAAGCAGTTGAAGCACGACACGTGCAGCCTCTTGGCAGACAGTGGGGTGCTGCTATCACCTGGTTTTGGGGAAGGATTCTGACTTCCCACACAGACTCAGAGAAGAAAGTTTTCAAGAGATGTTGGAGAAACTCTGGAGCAGCCAACACTTGAGAGAACATTTTTTTTAAGACTTCACAGGTGGCCAAGAGCTCCAAAAGATCTGCTAGTATGCAACTAAGCAGGAACAGGAGGACAACAACTGCACGAACCTTCTGCAGCGGCGAGTTGTTGATGCAGACCGATTCCAGGGACTTGCTCTTAACAGCTCTGCCTAACAGCATACAGCTTCTGGGGCTGAAACTAGTCTTTCATGCATAAGTCTTGCTCTGCTGGCAGTAATTTTGCAGGCTTTGGCTCCATCCTGGACTGTCAAACCATGGGATCTTCTTGGTGAAAGCCTGTGTGCGTGGAGCTGCATTCATGCGTGTGTACTCTCGGGTAACTGTCTTGGAAGGGCATTGTCCTGCTAATGGAAATACAGATTTCTGTGTTTTGAGGCGTCTGCTAGACAAGGTTATGGCTTTGTTTGTGTGTTTTCAAAGGACAGGAGGAAGAGGCTGGAGTGGGAGATCCTGCTGGGTGGCTGGAGAGTGCTCTGCTTACATAGAGCTGTCTCAGCATCATCACCATTCCCCACTTGAAATGCTAAATTATTCTTCTCCTCTGTTGTGTGATTGTTTTATGTGCTTTTCTCAGCAAAAATCAATCAAGAATTGATAATTTATAAGCTCCTATTTGCATTTTTTTCACTCTTCAAGGGGAAAAAAGAGAAGGATAAAACAGAAGGTATTGCCACGAATAGAGGAGTAGGGGGGGATGCAGAGGTGAGCAGCAGCTCCCTTGTCTGTGGGTTTGGAGTATGCTCATTGCTCATGCTGGTGAGGGGGTCGGTCTTTGCTGCTGACTCCTTCAGGATGTGCCCTTGCTGCCCACTGGAGAAATGGTGACAGAAAGGGTGATGATACGAGGTGTGAGCTTGCCTGTAGGGGAAGACAGGGGCTCAACCTTGAGAGGTGCCAGGCGTGGTCATCTCCAGCAAAGTTATCTGAGCGTGAGCAAGGACAGAGCATTGCCAGGTTTGTGCCTTCCTGTGTGTACAGAGCGCTGTGGAAAGAGGGAGATTGGACTAGGCAGGTAGAAGGAGAAAGCTGGGTCAGCTGCCATCCCAGCTTACACCAAAAAAGAAATACCCTGTGGCAGCACATTCCACACTTCTGAGCCCGAGCCGTGCCTGCTGTCACACGCATCCTCACGCACACGGGGATGAGTTCTCCTGCCTGCCCACCTTCCCTCAGCCACTGCTGCCCCTTGGGCACATGTCCCATCTCCATTCCCATCCCACCCCACTGCCCTGAACTGCAGTGGGGACATGGCAGGAGGGAGCCACGTCCCCTGGGAACTGCCCTACTTTGAGAATTTTGTGGGGAAAAAGTAGCACTATTGTCTTAAGATCGAGATAAATGTTATAGCTTTGCAGAAAGAGAAATAGAACAAGTGAGAGACTGCTTGGATAAACAAAAGGATATATACTTTGGTGCTGTAAATAACTACGTAGGCAGATGGATGCATAACCAGTCCATGGACATGGATGTAATCAGGATGCTCCTGCAGAATAGGAGACATGTCAGTTTTACTGCCCTGATCTTTTACTGCTCTGAACTCTTTGTCCCCTTCACTGGTGCTCCTGCCAGAGCAGTTGTTTGCATGGTGGTGAGCTGCTGCTTTTTCTTGTGAAGGCTTGATTTCTACTTTCCATATTTCTGCAGCTTTCCAAACCTTGCATCTCCAAATTAGAGAGCAGCCTTGGAAGAAAGAGCTTAATAAAATTAGGAAAATCAATTTATGAAAACAGCCCGTCTCAGACCTGCCTCTGGTTGTGCTCCTGTGGTTCCTGCTCCAGCAGGACAAAGGGAGCTGAGCTGTGGGTGAACCAGCCCCAGTTTGTGCCCCTCCAGTGCTCAGGTATTCATGGGTGCCATGGCATCTGTTGTGCTACTTCCTCTGCCTAGCAGGGTTTCATCCTTGAGTAGATGATCTAGAAACACAAAGCAAAACCTTGGAGTGAACTGTTGACACCCTTCCTTTGTGGGGTGTTAAGAAGTTTTTTCAAGTATTCTATATTCGTCCTGAGTGTTTCAAACCATGATTTGGAGAACTTGGCTGGGGGGTTTGGAGAATTGGCTGGCTCCCAGCGTTTTCCCATTAGCTACTCCTGCCTCTGTTTTCAGCTCTTGTTCTTCTACTGATGACCTGAAGCAAAACTCCGTGGTTGCGTAAATGGACACATGTGAGGTTCTTGTAGTTTCCTAGAAAGACTTGGGTGTTCAGCTTGTCTTTAGAAATGGCAAAGGTTGGTGTGGGTGATGCTTCTTCAGAGCAGTTCTGTCTTCTCTTTTCTGGCGGAATGACCCTTTTTCTGTCCCAGATTCCTGATATAACCACACTGGTCTATCCCACTTGACTCAGTCTCATGGAAAACAGCTGTTACTAGATGGGTCAATAGCTGATACAGTTCAAAGTGTAGCCTGTGGTAGGTTGAGTGATTATGAAAGCTTCTCTTAACCTGTTTGTTATTTTTCTGCTTGCAATTTAGACAATCATATAGCTTGGCAACTGAATTTGTTATGTCCTGGTCTCTTCCTGTGTGAGAAACTTTCCATTCTCACCCGCTGATGCCCACCTTAAAGGAAAGCCAGCAAGGTTTTGTTACCATTTTACCAATCACCCTCTTCTTAGCAGGGAGGGCTGAGACTTGACCACGCTACCGAGAACAGAGTCTACTCCCACCTTCAAAGTTCTGAGTAGAGGGTGAAAAATACTCCCGATTCTGCCTTTCCAAGCCTTCCTCTGATAGGCCACTGGCAAAGATGTGTTGGTTCATCACCCTACCAGAGACTGTACTGAGAGCTTTGTTAAATATAGCAGAGCTGTGCAACACCCCCGTGTGCCGGACGTTCAGTCTGTTCCTCGCCGTGTGCCGAATGAGGAGAGCGGGGAAGCAGCTCGCTCTTGCCTCTGTTTGGCAGAAGATGCTCGCTATCTCTGTAGTCCCTGTGAGAAGTAGGTTGGGGCTGGACAGCGTGCATGCATCCCCTGGTGAAGATTCCTCTCAGCCGTGGGAGAAAAGGCTGGGTTGATTCACTTGGCAATTACCCTAAGTTGGGTTTTCTCTGTAATGCCCTCAGATAGGCAGTGGCCAGCAGAAATCCCTCTGGATCCACCTCTCGGTTTATGCTGGTTCTTTGGCCATTCACGTTAGAAAATGTGCTTTTGAAGAGTTCTGTGTTTCCAACAGAATCTCCTGGGGGTCTTCTGGTCCCACCTTGCCATGACTTTTGTCCCCCCACTTCCCACCCTTCTCCAAGTTCTCATTGTGCCTCAGCTGCAGGTGAAACGAGCAGCTCCCTGCACCGCTGCTAATGGGGCTGCAGATTGATGGCTCCTGGTTGCAGAAACACTTGTCATGGGCTCGACAAGCTGCTCAAGGTTGCCTGATGTTGGAGGGTGGAGGTGGAAGGAGGGAGCTGCCGAGCTCTGTGCTCATGCTTTATGGCCCTCCTGGTGGGACTGGTAGGCAGCCTGGCACAGCGACTGCTCAGGGCATTTACTAAGTGATTTATGAATTTGTAGATTTTCTGAGGCCCTGAAGCAAAAATGTCTTTAATTAAATTTTGATTCTCTTCCCTCTTCTTCCCCCTCCCCCTTTCCCTGCCTTTCCCCTCCCTATTTTTGTCCCTGCCCGTGGTTTGTTTACTGAGACCCGGCAAAGCTTTTGGAGAACAGGTAGGAGTCTGTGAGCGTAGCCAGGAGGAGCAGAGGATGGCAAAGCAAACAAGCAGATGGCGGATATGATAAAGCAGCCCCCGGCTGCTCTGCCAGGCTCAGAGAGGGCTCTGCAATGCAGTTCAAGGGTCCCCCAGTAAGAGTTTCCTTCGTCCCTCTGCTCCGGACTCAGATTTGGCAAGGTGACCGAGCGACTGATGGCCAAGCTGTGTTCCTGTGCTCTCATTTGCCATGTGCTCAAGTCCTGGCATTGTTTAGGGCTACCTGGAGGGGAGGGGTGCTGGGGAAGAGACAGCCTTATGTTGCTCTGCATTGCCCTGCTGCCTGTGACGTGCATGTGCAGCCACCCATCTCCGAGTGGTGGCCCCTTCCAGAGGGGGAGCACACAAACCAAAGGAAAGGAGGCAGCTTTGCAGTATTATTACTCTGTTTTTCTTTGAAAGAAAGTTCTAGAAGAATAAAAGGAGGAATTGGCCTGGCCTCTGTGGTCAAGGAACTAGAGGTAGCTTCCCCAGGAGACGCTGCCTTGGCATTGCCTAGGACTTCCCCCATCACCAGTCTTGTTTTTTGATCCCTCCCCAGCCACTGACTCAGTGGCAGTGTCCTTACCCAGCCAAGCGATGTCAGTCCTGTGAATAGATTTCTATCAACCCACTCATCTCTAAAGAGCTGCAGTTAAAAGGCTCTGGAGACATAATTGTGTCTGCGTAACAGCAGCGATGATTTCCTTGAGAGGTAGGATGAAAAGTGGCTCCATTCCACTACTTCTGCAGAGACTTGATAGCTGCTTCTAGAAAGGGACTTGGTTGCCGTCCAGCAGCCCCCACCACCACAGCTTTCCCTGCCTTGTGCTGTCTTCCAGCTGCCTGCTTGTGCTATCTGCACACTCGAGCCACGGTCTGTGGGGTGTTACCCGCTCCATGGGTGCCTCCAAGCAGGTGAATTTGGGAGTGGGTTTGGCAGGGTCTGCTGCAGGATGCTCTGAATTGGGCTTTGTACAAGGGGCCCTTGGCCTGATGCTCAGCAGACACGTTACCCCCAACTAGAGAGCCACCAGCCTTGTGCAAAATCCCATTTCTTTTCTCCCCGCCTTGTTACCATGCTGTGGGTGAGGATGCTGTTTATCCCACTTCTTTCTGCTCCCTTGGTGGTGCAGATGGAGAAGTCACTCGACCTCCACATGTCTTCAGGTCTGGCTTCCCCAGTGTGGATGTGTTGTTGTGTCACTTGTCGTGAGCTACAAAGCTGTCGAGCAAGGGATGTGTTCTGGGGGCACGGAGTGTGGGGCAGGGAGACAGCGCTTAGTCACGGAGGTAAATGCCGAACGCCCCGTCTTTCTCTGCCCTCGTGGCTCACAGGCTAACGTGAGGCAGCTTTCCTCCCACCTGCCTTGGGGATTTTGATGAAGTAGCTTGGGAGAAGGATGTGAAATATGTGTAGGGAGACAGGCATTTGGCTGGTGGTGCTTCTTATGCACTCATGCTTTAAAAGCTGGTGACTGAGGCTGCAAGAATCAGCAGAATCAGAAAGATCTGAATCTGAAGATCCTTCCTTAATGCCACTTAATATTGCCAGGCCATTGCTTGTGCCGTGCCCGTGACGACTGTTGTGATGCCCAGTCCCTTGCATCCTCTCAAGAGTCCTTTTTAACAGTTTTCCCTTTCTTCATGCCTCTGTGCTGGCAAGAGGAAGATGTTTGTTTGATTCCCTCCAGGGCTGGCACCACATTCAGGTGCTGCTGGTCTCACATGGGGCTTCATGTGACTTGTCCCCGTTCCCCAGCCACCCACTGCAGCATGTCCATGTGCTTGACTCCCACCCTTTGTTTCTTTTCCCAAGCTGCTCTGTTTCACTGGTGTCTTCCAGCCAGAGGCCACTGTCCTGGTTATCTCCTGATGTTGTAGAGGACAGAGGTGGATCTGGGAGTGTCTGCTCTTCGGGGAGCTGGCAGATGAGATGTGCTCTGCCCCAACCTCTGCACTCAGTTGGGCACTAGCTGCTTGTTTCTCAACCAGAATCAGTAGATGCTGCATTCCTGCTTGGTATAATTGATGATTTAGACTCTTGATGCAAAAAAAAATGGGTCTTGAAAAGCATTAGTGTCGGGCTGATGTGGGGTAAGAGGCCAAAAGTTTCTGGCTGGGCACTGAGAGATACAGGGCAACTCCTTGCAAGGTCTGTGGAACAAGTGCCACCCCAGGACTGCCAGCCCAGCGATGAGGTGGCTGCTGGTGCATTTGTGAGCATCTGTATTGAAATGCATGGGATGTTCCTCGCTGACCTCCAGCAGGAGCCACGTCCATGCCTGGAGCCCACCGGCGAGGAGGGGAGTGTGCTGTGCTCTTTAGAAAGGGAAATGTCCCCAGACCTTGGAGGAATTAATTATTTTGTATGCTGGACTCCTGCCTTCTGACAGATCTATCTGAATTACAGATTAACTGTCAGTGTGGGGACAGAGGAAGCCATTTGAATGAATCGCTCTCTAATTTATTAGAGGAGTTGTTTGGGCTGGTGGATCGACAATGCCGCATGTTCTCTGAGCGGGGAGCTATTTTATATCCTTCTCCACGTCTCTCAGCCTTTTATTCCTTGCTTGTTTTATCTCCCTGTTCACAGAATCCCTCTCAAAACTCATGAGAGTCCCAGCAAGGCCAGTGGAAACCCCAAAACTACTACACTTCACAAATGAGCTTTCAGTCCCCAGAAAGCTGTGATTTCAGAGCCTTTCTCTAGGGATCACTTCTGTGGCTTTTAAAGAGAACCATCACCTTTATGACCAAGGGCTGTAAATTCTGGGAAAAGGCACAGCATCCTGGAAAACACCAGTGTATTGAGGCAGCGGTTGGTATTAGTTGAGCCAAAAAGTATGGGTTCCTTTCCCATCAGTTCTGCCTGGAGAATGTCAAGGGCTTCCTTCTACTCTTTAAGTCTACAAAAGTTTTTTGTAAAGACCTCCAAAACTCATTTCTTGTTGATTCTGGGCCTTGCAGCAAAGCTTAACAGACCCAACTGTTAACACCAATCAACTGTTATTGATGTGAGCATCATGGGCCAGGAAGCACCAGGGCTACCCAAACTCCAGCCTTGCTTCTTCTTCCAATTGCTCAGCATGAAGGAAAAAGGATTTGTTTATTTGTTCATGGATATTTCTGACATGGGCTTCATATTCCAGAAGAGTCTCATAATATTACAGGAGCAGATTTGGGATTTAAACCATTATACAAGTTAAATACATTTTGATTCTGTAAGCAACACACTATTTATCTTGGGATAGAATAAATCTGAGAGACTGATATCACTGCTGGAGATCATCTCAAGGAGGGCTGTGGAGGGAAAAAAAATTGCATTTACTTTCCGAGAAGCGTAAGTTTTAAATTTTCATTGCCCTTGTGCATGAACTGAGACAAACTATGAGTGCAAAGATTTTTTGTTATTTTTTTGACCATGTAAGGATTTATCTTTTGGCCTGAAAGCAAACATCACAAGTCTGATTTTAAATTTGGCTCTACAAATTCGCACCCGGAGTAAATGCAGCCGCCTGCTTGCTGGCAGGGACTGGACACATGAGGTGTCTGCTGGAAGTGAACCCATTGGCATCTGCAGCCTTGATGGCTGCTCGATGTTTTCATAAAAATTCCATTTCAAAACAAAAAGGTCAAAAGTTGACCAAAAAAGCTACAACCGAAGACTACTTTTGTTTGAAAAATTACAAGCACTGTTAATTACTGCATGAGAACCAGATGGCACTGACCAGTTTAGTTTCATGGTCCAAGCAGGATCTTGAAAGAAAACCAAGAAGAAAAACACACAACGAAGACAAAACATGTGTTGTGCCAGGTACTTTACATTTCCTTCCATTTGAAACCCCTGAGCAACGCAGAGTGAGGCACGTTTTTGCTTAATGGCTGACTTGTTCTGTTTTTTTCTTTTTTAGCTTGACAGAATATCAAACCAAAATAAGGAGGCCTGAAATTTAATGTCTTTTTACGACTGCAAAATCCCTCGGTGCCTAGTGAGCCTCATAAAGTGGATGTTTGGAGAGGGGATGCGCAGCTGCCTGGGCTTGGAAGGACTCTGGTTACCACTGGAGAGAATAAACTTGGTGCAGGGGCAGCTGGGCTCCAGGGAGAAGGCGCTGGTGTCAGCACGAGGTGATGTGGCTGCAAGATAGCCTTGTCAGGCTAATTGATCTGGAGCCTTTGCCTTTCCTGCCAGGGCTGCCTGTCTCCTTACCCATAATCCTCACCTCTTTGATGGCCCGTCAGGAATATGGGACTTGGCCCAGTTTTACGTTTATCCAATAACATTATGAAATTGATAGTGACACTTCCATTGGCACTAATTTCAGAAAGAGATTGGAGCCAGAGGACAAGCGGTTTGCTCTCATGGCGGCTAAGCTTTCCAAGTAGATCAAGATGACCCAAGACTGATCTTGCAGTGGCCAAGGCATGGGAAGGGAAGTGGTGGGAGGGGGGATGGAGGTGGCTGGTGGACTCGGAGCTAATGAGAAACACTCCTAATGCTTGTCCTCGGCCTGCAGTGGTCCTGGCTGGTGGGAAACATATTCTGCTGCCCTGGCTTGTGCTGCAGAGCTGCTGCTGGCAGGCTTTTGCTCCATGGATGGTGTTTATTAAGCAGCATTGGGCATCAGTCTCTGCAAAGGTCAGGAAGAGCCTCAGGCAGGAGGGCAGTACTGGTCCCAGCTGTTGATTTTCAGGCCTTCAGTGGTTCTCACTGTTTTAAGCATCTCCTGGCAGAGGGTCAGGCTCCTGCAGCATTGTGCTCTTGGCTCAGGTCAGTGATCCAGCACCAGGCTGGACATGCTGGTAGTGGAGCTGCCAGTGGACCCCTCGCCAAATATCATTGGGGGTCCTCTTGAGCTAAGGGAGCAGGTTAGGTAACACATCCCAAAGCTTTCACCCAATGCTGGCCACGGTGATGCAGTTGCCACAGCCTTAATTCACACCATGTGCATGTTCTTTTGCCATCTGAATTGCAGAATAGATGGAGGTGTAGCTTATCTCCATCCCTGGAAGTGCTGAAGGCCAGCATAAATGGACCTGTAGCAACCCTGGTCTAATGCAAGGTATCCCTGCCCGTGGCAGGAGATCAGAAGTAGATGATCTTTAAGACCCCTTACAACCCAAACCATTCTGTGATTCTATGATTAAATCACTTCCGCTTTCCTCTCCATCTGGCACTTATTCAGTCAAGGTCTGGTTTGAGGTGGGGCAAAGCATCTCCTTGGTGCTGAGCTGCAGTTTGCTTAAGATGACCCCTTGACACCTCATCGGGCAGCCCTTTCCTCTTTCTCATGGTGCATTTGCATTTTCACCCAAGCAAAGGCTTGGGGGGAGCGTTTATCAGTTTGTCACAGTCTCCCTCTGCGGTGGCTGGAGGCCAGGAGAGGGGATAAAAAGCCTTAGGCTGATGATAAATTGGAAATGCAGAAAGAAAATATGTCTGCCCAGTGCTGAGCAGGCAGCCCTGCTCCAGGCTTGGCTCTTTGTGTGGTGTCACTCTGGATGCTCGTGAGGAGGTGAAATGCCACCAGGGCCACGTGTGGTAAATCCAGCCATGGGGTCCTGAGGGTGTGGGGAAAGCAGATACTGCTGCTGCCTTTCTCATGTCCCTGTGCCAGTGGGACTGTCCCCCTCAGCGGATCTGGCTGCCCACCAGCGTTGAGTGAGCCGCCATCCATCGCGACGGGGCGTGAGCGGGCGAGCATCTCCCTTTTCACAAGTGCTAACGTGGCCCGGGGCTCAGCAGGCGCCAGCGAGCGCTGCTCTCACGCAGCCGAGGCGCTTTGCTCTGGGACACCTCTCAGCACCTCCTGCACAGAGCTGTGCTTCGGACCTGCAGCTCCTGAAGTTTGTCACAGGATGGGCCGGGAGCGAAGAAGCGGCTGCACGAGGGGTGCGGAGGTGCTGGAGCCTCCTGTGGAGAAGCTGTAGGAAATGCTGCAGTATATAAAGCGTGTCTTGCGAACAGAAGAGATTAGAAAGCTGATATGATGTTATTCCGATTGATTTTGCTGTTGTATTTATACCTGGAGGTAAAGAGCAGACATACTGGAAATCAATTGGCCCCATGCTCTTCCCAATCTCTCTGCAGCGCCGTTCGAATGAAATGCTTATATCATTTTTACGGTGTGTCTGTGATAGGGATGAGTGAGCCAAGAGATTAATAGACGCTGGTGAGGCCGTTGCCCAGCCACTGCCTGGCTCCTGCCTTGTAAAGCCTGTGCTGCTCCAGAGTTCAAGGTGCCCCTGAGGTGACAGCTTGGTGACTTTGCTTTGGGAAAAAAAAACAGCAGATCTAGTCAAGAGGAACAAAGCAGGGGAGAAAGGTGAATGGCAATAAGCTGGTGATTTGGGGCAGGCAGGATGTTGCTCAGGTCTGGAGCTGAGGGGGCTAGATGGAGACCCGGGGGCAGGAAATGAGGTTTTGTCTTCAAATGGAGCTGATCCCAGACAGAGGGATGGGAATGGTGGCCTTGTGCGGTGGAAATGAGGCAACAGGGATTTATTCTGATGTATTGTAGTGCATCCAGTACCCAACAGCCACCCATCCTGCCTCACCAGCCCTTCCTGGACCTTGACATTGGGGCTGGGGCAGAAGGGCTGCAGCAGAGCCATGTAAACGTGTTGGTCACACACAGATGCTGCATTCCTGGGTGTCCCTGCTCACTCCTCCTGCCTTAGCCAGGTGTGTGTTTCTCTGCTGCTGCTGGCTCTGCCATGCCAAGGTGCCATCACAGGAGGTTTCTCTGTGAGGATGGATGTTTAGTTTGCAGCAGGCTCCTCCTCACAACCTGCAGAGAACATGCAGTGGAAAAACCAGCTTGTTACCAGCAAATGGGAGAAGATGGGTGGGAGGAACGGTGGAAGGTGACTGGATATGGTCTGAATGCCAGCACCAGTATTGCCAGACTAAACACAATCTCTCTCCCTGCAGTGACAATTGAATAAAACAGGCTTTTCTTCCTCTCCTGTTGCCTGCACTATTTGCTGGTTGTTTTGCCTGATCTCAGCAGTGAAAGCCTTTTTCTCTTGGCAGATGAACCAACTTCCCAGCACCCATATGTTGTACATGGGAGTAGGTATTGGCTTGTCAATCCCTCAGGCATCAGCAAATCCTTGCATTGCAAGTTCTGAAATATTCTCTTGGTTATCCTGTGGCCTGTTTGCAGTTGCTTTGCTGGTCAGACGCTTTCTGAGTTGAAATGTTTGGTAACACTGGGCTGGAGTTGAAGCCTAGATGTAAAAATTCCTGCTTTGCCTTCCTGCGAGTGCTGGCTGGCTTTGCTGTTATGCATGGCTCTGGCTTGTCAGATCCCACCCTTTTTAATTATCAGATTGTATTACCATTTTTACTGTAAGCATTTTCTGTTTCTTGTTCTGCTGGATTTATGCATTTGTGCCGTCACATGCATTGACTTTATATTTTATATGATTTGATCTTAATGTTTCCATTCCTGAGTGTGAGTGCTTATAGGATTGGTGTCTAAGCTCAATAAATAAACTTGAGAAAGAGTGGGTAAGGGAAGGACATGGGAGGAGTGAGGGAGGTTTGGACATCCTCTACACCAGATGGAGTGATGCTCCAAATGGGTCTGCCAGGATGGCTGGAGGCTGGGAAAGGTGAAGGGGGGATGTACAGGGTTGCTGCAGCCCCTCTGCCCTGATGCATCCCTTTTTGCAGCAAAGAGCTGTCTTCTCCCTGCTGCAATCACCTGAAAAAATCAGAGAGAGAAGGAAATGTCAATATGTAAGGATGGAAAGGGGCTTCTGTAAGTGGCAGTATTTTGGCAGCATTGCATCAGGAAAGAAAGTGCTTTAAGGATTGCCTATGTAGGGATCGCCCACTGACAACGGATCTGACAGCTTTTTTTATATGATAATGCATCTGCAGTGTGTAAGGGGCTGGAAGGTGCAAGGGGGGGAAGAGACACGTGTCCATCCCAAGCAGTGGTAGGTACAAAGATCCCAGGCTTGTCCCTTCCTTTTACCCTGAAGTTCAGAAGAATATTCATCTCCTCGAGATCATCAGGATCTCAAACCCATCATGTTGTTGAGGAGAGGGGAAAAGGGATTGCTGTTTTTTCCTTCTTTTTTTACTGGAGGGGCTGGAAGTTGAGGATTTGGAGTATATCCCTTTAAGAGGTCAGATTTATGTTCTTGAAGTCTTCATCTGCCTGCAAAGCTCAAGGATATGATTTTTCATATGTGCTGTTTCCCCAAAAGCTGACGGAAGAGTCTGTGCACCCTGGGCTGTGGCAGAGAAGGGACTGGCACCTTTGGAAGCTCCTCAGCCACCACAGTGGGGTTCAAGCAGGGGCTGTGCTGTTCTGGCCAGCCTTTGCAGCAATGCCCTCCAGGTCCGTTGGCATGATGCAGGGATAACCTGGGGTGAATTTGTGACATGGAGATGGAATTGAGCTGCATGGATGTGGGAACTGCTGCTCGGACACGGTTGAGGTGGTGGCGACAAAGAAGGCGCTGAGCGCTGGAATTAGCAGGGAGCTCTGGATAAAACCCGTTGTTTTATACAAGTGAGGGGTCTGCTGTGGCTCAGGGGAAGAGGTGCCACGTGATGGGGCCATCCTGTGGTTGGGATTAGTGACTCTGGGGATGGGAAGTGACTGCTTCCCCCTGTTGTAGGAGGGCAGAGAACTCGCTGGAGCCCGTGGCTGACTGGCTCCAAACGGGCTCCGCGCAGGGACCAAGCGCTGCCTTGGCCCCGTGCCCACATCTGCCAATAAAAATTAAGAAATTGATTTCCTTTTGTTTGCCTGAAAGGACGAGGCTCTCTTTATGAGACAGTAAATGCAATCTTGCTCTGAGCATGGCTGGATTTTTAATTGTATTTATTGTGCTTTCGCTTGTTCTTTTATGAGTTTCAGTTCCCCTCATTGCTGGTGCAGAGATCAGCCCTGGGGTGTGGGTTGATTTCAGCTCCAACAAAAGGTTGGTAATTTTTTTAAGGCTTTTTTTTAAAAAAAATGTTTGTTTTCCTGATAAGCTGAAGTTTGAGGTTATTTTTACCCTTGTTTATGTGTGTGTGTCTAGCTCTGAGTTGTAAAGCCGGACTGAGAGATGTAGCTTTGGAATTATCTACTTGCCAGTCGGTGATACGACCTTTTGAAGAACAGAATTTAAGATGATGATTGGGGAAATATGGAAGTGCCAACAGGGGTTTGGAGTCAGAGGAGGAAGGGATTTTATATACAGTATATTGGAATTTAATGAGGTCTGCTTCAGCGCTTGCTATACAATGCATGGTGACCCACTTTATTAGGAGAGCATTTTTTTTTTCTAGTTATGGGTCATATACAGTTCTTAATTAAATAGGTTAATTATATGGCTCCTTTATATTACAAAGGAAAGTGGAGATGGCACAATTAGCTCTTGCAGGGCTCATTTTTGATCAAAAAATGGTGTTCTGCATGACAGCTCCCAGAGGTGTGAGTTGGGAGAGGGGGTTGCCCTGGAGCCCTGAGCACTCTCCTCACTCTTCTCTGCCTCAGCAAACTCCCTTTCTGTCCCAAGCACTTGGCCTGGAATGTGCAGGGAGTTGTCCTTTCTGAAACCACGCTGGAGAGACCATGGCCCCATCCTGACCCAGAGCTGCACCCACAGTGCCTCTGGTGCTGCCCAGACCTGGTCTGCAGCACTGGACAGGCCCCTCCTTGGAGTTTCTTTGGAAGCATCAGAAAGGGAAGATGCTGATGGCTCTGGTTCCAGGTAGAACGTGCTGCAGCCCATGAGGGCTCTGAGCAGCATTGTTTCCTGTAGCTAAACTGTCCTTGAAAGAAGTTTCTTTAACCTTTCCCTTCCCAGCCTGGCAGTGGCTGAACCCCCGCAGCATCCCTGAGTTATCTGTTCCAGTGCTCAACCAGCCGTACCGTGAGGCATCCGGGAGAACATTCGAACTCTAATCTCCCTCAGTGCAATTTAAACCTATTATTTCTTGTTTTATCCCCAGTGGACGTGGAGAACAGCTATTATATTTCTCTTTGCTGCAACCTTTTACATATTTGAAGGCTGTTATCACGTGTCCCTTCAGTCTTCTCCTCTCAACACAAAGCATAATTCTTTCAGTTTTCCCTTAGAGGTCATGTTTTCTTCGCCTTCAATCACTTTTGTTGCTTTGCAGAGGTTACTGTGATGCCAAGCTGGAGTTTTTGTTGCTTCTTCACCTGTTTGCCTTGGGGCATTCATTCTGTTGCAGATGTGTGAGAAGTGACCATTATCTTCTCTAATCTATGGTTATTTATACAGTACCCTATATTCTTGGGCCTGTTTTGTCATAAAGTATAGCTCTTAGCCTTGATAAATAATTTCCCACTATGATATGATCGTGCAAACAGGGGTCCCTAAGCTATTTATTACTATTATTATTATTTGCTTTATTTTTCATGAGTAACAAGCTGTCCGTATAACACTGTGAATGAACCAGGCAATTCACAGACACGGACAGAAAGCTATATCCTGTTCACAGAGCTTCCAGGTAAACAGGGAGGTGAAAGCAAACACCAAACCAGGCTCTAGTTTAGCCAGAGGGAACAGCGCTGAACAGAGAATGAGAGGTTTTCTGAAAAGCAGAGATTTTCGGGGAATCTGGAGGAGTGTTTACAGGGATGATAATATCAGGGCGGATGCAAAGTAAGAAGAGTTGGAACATTGCTGGGATGGATGGATGGATGGAGTGTAGCCTGACTGGGAGGCTGGGGGAGAACAGAGGGTGGAGATGAGGCTGGGGATGGTGGTGTTTGAGTGAGGTGTCTTTCTCGGGAAAGAGGAGTTGGCTGCAGAGGGGATGTGGGAGGGAAAGGAGAACAGAATTGCTGCTTGTGACGTTTCCAAAAGTGACATTTCCAAGCTGCCTCACTGCTCTTTGGTGAGCATCAGATGAATTTGATCCTGATTTCCTGGTCGTTGTGACTGATTGTCCCACTGGCCTTCTGAAGGGGCAGGTTGGCAGTGGCTGCAGTGCTAGGCTGGAGCAGTGGCTGGTTCTTCACTCAGGAATAGCCTTGGGCAGCCCTGATATCTCCCCAGCCTTTCCCCACAGGGGAAAGGAGTGATGGGTGCCTCCATCAGTGCTGCTGGTATTGCTTCCTTGTCAGGAGAGCTGCTTGGGGTTAGCATGGACAAGAGCTCAGCTCTGTCCTTGCAGACAGTGTGGATGCTGCTGGCTGGTGAGAGCCTGGCTTGGAAGGAAGGAGAGCCATGGGAGAGCCCTTCAGTGTACAGATGTAACAGGTTCAATGCTCAGAATGGACATAGACTTGTTAAAGTTCTAACAAATAGACCCTTTTTATAGTTAATATCCACAGTGTGTTTGTCCGTAACGCAGGCCGAGTTATTCACAGAAGCAGCTACTGCATCACTGCTCTGAAAAGCTCTGAAATATTTTATATAATGTTTTTTAAATCACAGGATGGTGTGTTAGGAATTACTCCAAGCTACCCTTTGTCTGTTATTATACATTTTTACTGTACAAAACTGTCTTCTTTTCTGTCTCTCTCTGCACATTTCCCTGTCAAATGGAAGGTGAACCTAAATCTCTAAAATCTGTACTCTCTCTCTCTCTTTTTTTTTTTTTTCCTTCCCTTCATTTTTTTCCTTTAACCTTACCTGGGAAGTGCACTGGTGAAACCAGTGAGAATTCTTCCAAATAAAGCCATTCATCAGCATTATACATCAGAAAACTCAACCTCTTTGCCTACTTAAATGCAAAAAAATACATGCTATTGCCAAGATAGATTTAAAAATCTGAAGTCTAGGTAGCTGCTTTATTTCCAGGAATTGCTAATGGCAGGGTATATTTTGAGTCAGAGCAATAGTCACACCTATAAAAGTGATTGGTGGCTGTTTGATACCCATGATGTTTCTAAAGTTTGTCTCAGGCTTGCACAGTGAGTCCAGCGCTCTTCTGCATCTCAGAGTGACAACAGAAGGGCCATGGGCTTAGGGGGAACTGGATCTCAGCAGTGACCAGCCAGAAGAGATGGGAATGAGAGAATTAAAGTGATAAAGCACCGTGACTGTGGCTGTAGGAACTAATGTTGTCCAGATTTATACTCCCCCACCACACCCAGAAAACCCACAACCTAATAGGAGAAACTTGGAGAAGTTCTCAACTGAAAATTGCCTTTAATCAAATTATATCCTTTAGAGGATATCGGTATGAATTATATGTTCTAGGCCATGTCAGATCTGTGCCTGAAATCATCAGAAATGTGTTGGAAAGCTGGGAGGATAGTGCAGTGCATCCACCGTAAGTGTTCCTTAGGACTCTTGAAAACGTGATTAATTTTAGTTTTTTTTTTAAGACCTGGAAGTACAATTGGAGGCAGTAAACTGTCCCTGGATTACTGCAAGGGCAGAATACACTTTATGTGTTGTGCTCTCCCTGTGGTGCCCCTGCCTTGGCAGTTCTTGGGGTTTCCCACTTTTGCAGAAATGGGAAGGCGTTGAGATGGAGAATCAGAGTTCAGCTCTGAGGCTGTTGAGGGTTGTTTGGTCTTGTAAATGGAAAAACTTAGCCACGCTGACTCTAGGTGGGTGACTCACTCAGAGGCTGAGTCCATTCATGGGACACAGTATTCACTGGGGAGTGGGGATGCAGCTGTGGATCAGCTGAGATGTGGTTACCTCTTGCCTCAAAGATCTCGGGTAGGTTTGGGGCATGAAACTAAGGGTAACACATAAAGAAAGTCCTCCCAAGAAGTAAACAGCAGAAAAAACCCAGCCTTGTGGAGCGTAAAGAAGGTCAGACTCTGGGTCTGTTTATTGGCAGGGAAATGGCCATGAGAACATTGGCTGATAGATGCTTGCTGTGCTTATTTTCACAAGTACCCAACCTCCTGGATTGTGCCCTGCTCTTTCAGATGTAAGCATGTCCTTTTAACCTGCCTGTGCTAGAGGGGCACTGCCATGATCTGTGTGCCCTAAAAATGAGGAGGTGCTGTGCAAGCAAGAACAGCAAGGGTCAGGTGCTGGCAGGGCTTTGTGAGTCCCTGAGATCCTCATCCTCAGCAGGGTGTGTTTCAGCCCTGGTGTATGTACCATGGTTGGTTACATCCTCTTTGCTCCTTGTCACAAAGGTGTCACTTCTGCTCTCAGAATAGAGGGTAACGAAACCTTCCTTCACTTAGAAACACAGAATGGTTTGGGCTGGAAGGGGCCCTAAAGATCAGCCAGTCCAACCTTCCTGATGTGGATGGGGACACCTTCCATGACAGCAGTCTGCTCAAAGCCTCACCCAACCCAACATTCACCAGAGAGGCCTTTCACTTCCCCTTGCCTGATGAGGGGCCATCCTTGGCAGCAACTCCTTGGCTTCTTAAGGAAAGCAGTAAGCCGTCAAAAGCCTCTCCCACTGCTCCTCTGCAAGGGAGATCTTTATAGTCTTCTCTCAGGTTATTTACACCAGTCTATACCAGTTGATGTTTGGATGAATTTTTTTTTTTTTTTTTTTTTGAAATGCAGAGTTCTCCCCTTCCCACCACAGCTGGGCTGGCCAGCAGTGCCAGGGTGTGGCTGAAGGAACGTGCACACCATGCAAACCCCAGTCCTCCTGGTTTGCCTGCACAGAACTGACATTGCGAGGGAACAAAAGTCATTCAGGCCAAAATTGCCCATTTGCTTTTTGTGTTTGGAGAAGTACACCGTGTGTAGTCCCAACAGAGGCATCTTGCATCAAGAGCTGAATTTTGCCTTTGCACCTCAAGAGCTGGAAAGTCACGCAGGCCCAGGGAGTAACGCTAAAAAAGCCAGAACCTGCCAGAAAGAATTCACAATAAAGGGAGAGACCTTTTTTCCTTGTGACTAAAACACCTGTCACAGCTGCCAAGTCTCTGCTAATTACACAATAACTTTATTATATCCCACTTGGAAGAACAAACAATACTTGAAGCTCCTAAAATGAGCAGCCTTTAGACTAGATTAATGCAGGCAGAATGGCTGCATGGAGCCAGTGTTTGCCTCGTCCTCCCAGTAGCTCTGGAGAGCAAAATGGCTTGAAGACTCACTTCTTTGTTGCCAGTGCTACATAATAAAGTAATTGTGCAATTAGAAGCAGATTACTGATGGGAGATGAACATTTTTTATGCAATGTAGGTAAAAGGCTGGCTTCTCTGAATAGGTTCAAAGCCTAAGTGCAGCATCTCTCCTCCTTCTCACTTGAGCTTCTGGTAGTACCTGGAAAAAAGGAGTGTCACTAGTTGAGTGTGGATTTTCTTCCCATGTTAAAATATTAAAAAGGTCTTGTGGAAGATTTCACTGTGGTCCCTACCTTGTCCAACACCAATGCAGCAAGAATGGCTGCAACAGGTATTAGAGGGTCTAAAACCAAAATAAAACATGAGGGATAGGAGCCTTCCATTGCTCCCATCTTGCATGCCTGACTACTTTGCTTCATTTTCTTGCCTCTTTAATGGTGCTGTGACTTTTGGGGGTCAGGAGGGTGAGGGGAAGATGCTGCCATTTGTGGTGGTGGTGGTGGGAGTGAGCCTGAGCTGAGCAAGATCTGCTTCAGTACATTTTGGGTCCCTGTAGGCATCAGCCTGACTGAAAGGCTCAGTGAGTGTGCCCAGGTGAAGCTGCAGGAGGGGAAACAGATGGGCAACAGAAATGTCAGAAATATGGACTTGAGGTGAACTAACTTGTGTGGGGTGATGTTTCTTCAGTCTAAGCCTGGTTATGATTTCTTCCAAGCTTGTGATGCCAGGGTAAACAGGCACCACAGCAACTACTCTCTCATGACAGCCCTAGGAGAGGACTTTGTGCATGACTCACCTCTGATGTGGAGTCACCCGTAGCTGTTTAACCCTTCAGGATTGTTAGTGTGGTACCTCAAAGCCAGGAAGGAAAACTTGAGATGTCTTCCCTACCCTGTGAGCTGCCCAGAGAAGCTAAGCCTGGGGATGGGACAACTGTCAGGAGTGCTGGGACAGGCATCCTGTCCCAGGGGCTGGTGGTGACCCACTGCCAACCCGCAGCAATCCATACACATGTGATCAACAGGCCTCGCTGGTCGCCTTTCCTGGCTGTCCCTGACGGCTGTGTGTGCTGTTTGCAGGTCCCGTGGCAGTGATCAGCGGGGAGGAGGATTCAGCCAGTCCTCTCCACCACATCAACCATGGCATCACGACACCCTCGTCGCTGGACGCCGGCCCGGACACGGTGGTGATCGGCATGACGCGCATCCCGGTCATCGAGAACCCCCAGTACTTCCGGCAAGGTCACAACTGCCACAAGCCAGACACGTGTGAGTGCCCCGTCCGGCCGGAGCTCCCCGCCAGGGTCGAGGGATGGGCTGGGGGGATGGGGGAAGGAGGGCGAGGAGGAAGAGGTTAAGAGGATGAGGAAGAAGAGAAGGAGGTTTTTGAGGAGAGTGGGTCTTGGTATGGTCCAGAAACCAAAGTGAATCTCAGGTCTCAGAAATCACAACATACATGTAGATGCTTCCAGAAAAGACTTTCCACTCTCACCTTCACCTCCCTTCACCCTCCCTCCGCCACCCACCCGTCACCTTCCCCCCCCTGCCTGAAAGTGCCATTCCAAGCCGGGCTCTTCCTCGTCAGCTCCAAGCATGAAGGTCCCAGGTGTGAGCAAGAGCCCCCTGGGAGCATGGGGATGGATGTGACCCCTGCTTGGCTGGGGAAAGGACCTGCCTCCCCTTCCTCCTCCAGCAGTTTCCCAGTCATGGGGCTGCCTCTTTGGCTCCCCAAAGGGCCAGGGAGAAGCTCAGGGTACGTGGGTATAGGTGTGGCAGATGCCTGGAGCTGTCTTTGTCTCCAGGAGCTTTAGATGCCGGATGTTTTGTTTTTATGGGCTTCTATAAAGCTTTTGCATCTTTCCTGTGTAAATTTGGGTCATGAACTGGGCTCATTAGACTAGCAGGAGATGATCAAGTAGCTCTCTCCACTTCATGTTTCCAAATTCTGAGCATAAAAGAAAAGTGCTGTGTAAAAGGATGCTTTTCTGGGAGTCCTGCACCACTTCCCACACGAGTGGTGGGATGCAGCCCTCCCCAGCATGCAGCTCACAGGCGGTAGCTGAGCTCTCCCAGGCCTCTTACCAGCTCTGAGATGCAAGCTGAGCAATGCAGGAGGTTTGGGTAACATTCCTCTCTGGCTGTTGCACATCCTTTTGGTGTGTCTTTGTTCCAGGTAGAACTGGAAAAATAAAAATCCTGCAAAACAAAAGGTGAAAAACCCTCAGCTTGGGCTGTCTCTGTGGCCCAGCCAGAAGCAGGGAGTGCTTTGCTGAAGTCACCTCTGCTCTTCCTTTGGCTGCTCCTGACTCATGGGTGCAGGAGGCAGAACTCAGCCCCCGGAAAAAGGGAGAAGGCCCATCTCCCAGCCTGCAGGAAGCCACGTGGCATTACGTGCTCAGGAGGAGCACGCTGCTCCTGGCCTCCATTCCTCTGTCAGGGGAAGGGGAGCTGCAGCTGCTGCTCCCATGGAGGTATCCCTCGGGCAGCCCCCGCTGTGCACCCTCACGGGTCCTGCTGGCTTGTGCCCAAGCCTTGATCACCGTCCTTCACTTACCAGAGCGATGGGATGTACCCAAAGAACGTGCCTGGCTTTCCCCTTGATTTTCATTTTAATGTGCTAAATTTGGTCTGTTTGTAGAGAGGGGAGGAGGAGGGCGGTGATTAGGCAGGAGTGGAGAAGCTGAATGTAGCGTGGTTTTTCTGTGCTGTTAATTATATATTTCACATTTCTTATAGCACCTCATCTCAAAATGATTTACAAACTCTGATGGCTTGGGAGGGAGGGCTCCCCCGCTTTACTTTTTTTCCTCTCCCTCCTGTGCTGTCTCAAATCTCTAATCTGTACGCCGACCATTGCAAGATGTGGGTGCTGTTGAGGTTGTGCAGCAGCAGAGCTTAAACCTCAAAGGATTAAGTTTTTGCTCTGAGCCTTTGCCCCTGTGGGACTTGTCAGGGCTGGGTGGGTTGCAGGGGAGGTCACTCGCAGCAGGATTTGACCTCAGAGCTTCACGGGGCTGTTTGAGTAGGATCTGAAGGGTTCACAGAGATGCTTGGGGTGGCGTCTGGAGGCGCTTCTCCTGTGAAAGGTACCACAGGAGGGAATGCTCCAGGTTTTCCAGGACTGCAAGGCAGTGGGGCTGAAACCAAACCCCACAACACTGGTACTCCCTTTGGGGAATAATAGGAGGCAAACCACAGCTGGGTGCTTGCAGGTTGAGAACTAAAATTTTTTTAGATGTCTTTGTCATTCATGGGGCAAAACCCAGCCTTTGACTCCTCAGGCAGAGTTGAATTTGGTGTGTGTTTTGTATTTTAGTCCCTAGGCCTTAACTTGGTCAAAACTTCTGGTTTCACTGGTGGCTTTGCTTGAGGCTGGAAAGTTTTGTAATTCACCTTTTAAATTAACCATGCTTTGGGGAGCTTTTGCTGTAAGGGGTTTGTTTGATCTGATGTGCTCTACTCAACATATACCTGAGTTGGAGAATATTTGTTGCTCCTGTTCTCCCTGTGGTTGTCATGCTGGAGGGTTTTTCTCTCCCCCCGTGCAGAGCTTGGGCACAAACACTTCTCCGTTTGCTGTCACTTGTAAAGAGAGCTCCTCTGGGCTGGAGAGTGCCTCGATGCCCAGCTGAGGCTGTACAGATGCAAACTCCTGCCACCACCTCCCCCAGAGCTGCTGCCCAGCTGTGAGCAAAGGTGTTCCGTTACACCCAGCATCCCTCCTTTGCACTGAGTCGTTGCTAGAGCAACATCTTCAGCAAGCATTTTGCTTCCCTGTCCACCATGAAGCTTTTCTCCTTTCTCTTTCCATCCCTGTGCTCTTGGATGCTGCCTGGGTCGAGGACATGCCGATGCCCACTGCCGTGCTGCAACGAGGGGAGCGAACTCTATATGCTTAATGCAGTATTAATAGTACATTGATGTGATATAGATTTCTGTCACCCTCCATACTAGCAAGCATCACTTACCACGCAGGGATGACGGATGTTTATTCCCAGCCACTTAGCTCTGCATAATGGAATTGCAGCTGAAATATGGAGAGCAGCTCCCTGCCTGCGGAGCTGGAGGCTTCTCGCTCCCGCTGTGCCGTGCTGTCCCATGGGATCTTCTTGTTAACATGTCCTCAAGGAGACACAGACGTGTTCTTCACTGGGAATGTGCTGTCCTGGTGTTGATGGGATGAAGGGCACAGGAGCCAGCCCTCACTTCTGGCTTTCTGGGATTTTTGCATTTCTCTTACTCTCTTTCTGCTGCTGCCCGGCTTAGTGCAGAAGGTGGGACAAGCTTGACTCAGGATTCTCTTTCCCTTCCTGGATGAGGAGTTCTCAAAGAGACTTGGAAGACACCAGCACCACCCTGTTTTCTCATGTTGGAGCATTTAACTGTTGAGAAGATGCTCCCCCATCTCTGTACCATAATTCTGTGCCATCCTGGGCAGCACTGGATTTGCATCCTGTCCTTGCTTCAGCTGTCCTTGGCCCTACCTGGAGACTTAAGGAAAGAGTTTGGCAACGTGGACAGTCCAAGCACAAGTGGATTTCGGAAGAATAGGCTAAAATTGCCTTTTTGTCCTAATCTTGTGCACATAGAAGAGAAACCAAGCATATACCTGCTTGGCAAACATCAGCAGGAAGAGCAACAGGTTGTAATGAGTTTGCACCTCTCTATATCTGGAAATAAACAGATCCTAGGAGAAAAATGGGACTTGTGGCAAGCACAGTGGGCAGAGAAAGTGATGAGGATGGGAGTTTAAGACTACATAACATCAGCCTATGGTCAGAGATTTGGGTAATGCAAGACATGATCCAGTCTACCCACATTTGTGGCCAGAAGGTGGCTGTTTGTCCTTCTGGGAAGGCTTGGCACTAACTGCAGCTTCTTTCCTTATCTACCTCTCTTGAAGTTCAGGATTTGAATTCCCAAAATTCTAGTTTTGTAATTATGAGCATCTGGAGATTTCTGTGGTGAAATATTGGTAATGCTTCAGAAGAAACATTTTGGAAGGTTGTTTTACTTTAATAATAGTAATTAAGTAGTAATTAATTCTAAGCACAATGCATCAGATGCAGATTAGTTCTTGGATCTGATCTCTCGAGCTTTACACAAATGCCACAGCACAGTTTTGGAGTTGTTCAGCTCCCTTGTATTTCTCATCTAACAAAACAGGTCTTCTGGAGAACGACACAAATAGGCGAAAAAAATCCAAACCTTGATGGAGAAAATTGATCTGGGAGGCAGATCCCCACCTGCATCCCAGCAGTGGATGCTCAGTTGCAACAAGCACTGTGAAGCTGGACTTTTGGGGCAAATTCTTTGATTTTGGGGGAAGTTTTTGCCAGCCATGGCTGGAGCTGGCTGTGTTTTCCAGGACTGGCGCAGTCTGAGGGCTGGGATGCATTCTCCACACGGGTGGAGCAGCCGTCCTTTCGTAGAGTCCTAATGAGGGTTTTTTTCAACCTCATTTATTACAGGCTGCCCTGACATAATTACATATTCGAAGTTAGTAATTACACGTATTCATGCTAATTAAGTAATTAGATATAATTACACTAACTGTAAATACATGGTAATCGGCTAAAAAGAAGTACTTCAGAAAAAAAACAAGGCAAATCACACAATAAAAGCGCCATCAGCACTCTTTCACTCAGTACCCTGTCTTTATCTTGTATTTCAGTGCAGCTTAAAAGGAACATCGTGGTCATTTCAAAAATCATATTTCTTAAACAAATAGATTTTCTTAGCTCTGTTTTCAATAGATCTCAAAAACTAAAACGAAAAGGATATTTACCCTTAGCACTGTTAATTTTTTTTTGTTTGCCTGGTGTGTTTTGTTCATCCTGGGCATGGGAAGATAAAAAGTATGCATCATTTCTATTTTTGGTCAGTTCATGGTCCCATTTTTGCCAAAAACAGCAACAACATAAAACTAAAAGTCATAAGTGCTTGTAGTTTTATTTGCCTAAAAAAGAAAACTGAAACAGTTGGAAGTGGAAAAGAAACTTTTCCTTTTTTTTTTTTTTTTTTTTTTTTTTTTCCCCAGTGATAAGAGCATTTGTCAGATATTCTTTTCATGTAATATAAATGTGGAGCGCAGGGTGAAGTGACAGCAGCACTCTGCTTCCCCATGCCCAGCCTGGGGCAAGGCTCTACAGGTTTCAGTCCCTCCCACAGAGCTCTGCTGTTTCTCCAAACTATTCTTTTCCTCTTGTCTCCTCTAAAATGAAGTCCCCAGGCTCTTCCCCAGCAGGACCCAGCTCCCATTACTCCTCTGAAGTAGGCTCTTGTGGGCAAAGACTCTTCTGCACTGGAGCTCTTGTGGTCTGACAGTCTTGTCCTTCTCGCTCGGCTCGTGTGAGATATTTAAAGGGTTTTAACAAGGACCTGTGATCAGCTGTTTACTCATTCATGTGTGTTGTGCTACTCTGTGCTGTGTCTCCTCACTGTTCGTAGCAGAGCCTGGGCTTGTGGCTGGGGGCTGTGGAAGAGCCATGACCTCAGAGCTCAGCTGCCAACAGGCGAAGGCATTGGGGGTCTCTGCAGTGACCTTCTGCCCTCCGGATTTTCCTCCCTTCTGCTTTGCTGTTGGCTGCTCTGAGCTCCAAGTGTTGATGTGAACATCCTGCAAAAGATTTGGATGTTGAAGCAGCCTCGTGGGCTCTGGCTGGCTGTTCCCAGAGCAGGTGTCATAGGTATCTGAAAATATGTGTGAGCAACCAAAATTACTGCCTCTGTCCCACACCGGAGCAGAACTGAACTTCCCTTGTGCCCAGAATCACCTTCTTGTCCCCTTGCCCAGGCTGCAACATCTGACCAACAGGAGACGCACCATGGACAGTGGGACTTGCTGAAACCTTCCCAGCTCTCAGTTTTCCTACCTGTGGCTATTTTCTGCTCTGCATAATTTTTTCCGTCCCTGAAAGAGCAAGTGGAAGAAATATCCTCATTTTCCAGAAGTCCAGCCTACCTTTGCAGAAGTGGAGTGCCCATCCCACCTATTGCACCTGCACTTTGAGTTGCAGCCTCACACTTCAGACCTTCCTGCTGTGATGGTGCTAACACCAATGAGGTTTTTTTCAGGATGTCTTGGAAAGGCTGGCAAGATCCATTGCCCGTGCCTTACCCCTCAGCCAGCTGTGGAGATGTTGTCTGCATGGTTGTACCATGAGGGGGAAAAGCAGCGTGGCTCTGCCTGGTCCCTGCCTGCTTTAGGAGGAGCTGCTGGAGCCAGCAGTGCAGCCCTGCTTGCTTCATGTGGGATGGGCACCCGACTTGCTTGGAACACCAGCCCATCACGTCCTGCTGCTGTTTGGATTTTAGATCCATTCTCTGTTGGTTTGACGTGTGTTTACTGGAGATATTTGTAGCAGCACCCAGGATCAAAAGAGGACTAGCAGGCTCCAGCCCTGGTGTGGGGAAGTGATGCTGGCAGCACGGCTGAGTGATGATACATTGGTTCCTGGTGGTGAAGATCCCTGAGGAAGAGAAACCCTTAAATCAAGAAGAACGTGGCTTTGGGGTGTTAATGGTGACTGGCCTGCAGAGAGGCTGCTCTGGTGGTGGAAATACTGCTGGATACAGACATCAAGGGGTTGACAGGGAAGTATTTTCTCGTACAAAACTCTGCTTTCTCCTCTGCCTAAAAGCATCTCCACTGGACTGTTTAATCCTGGTGTCTGTGGGGCCAGCAAGCAGGGTTGGCTCGCCTGGGGTGATTTCAGGAAGGGAGCTCATGATGTGTGAACTGTCAAGAACTTAACAAGCCAGATGAGAGGAGGTCCTGACCTGTTTTCCTACTGGATTTGGAGTGGCTCTAGCAGAGCAGGCTGCTCTTTTTGCCTGGCAGCCTCATCCCTGCATCAACTGGTCCAACTCCTGGGTTGGACCGGAGTGCCCAAGAATGCAGCATCTCGTGGAGGATGTGTATGTACACCCTGATATTCCACCTTGCATCCAGCCCCCTGCTCATCTCATACAGGGGCTCACACCTCTCACTCCTCTTGCAGCGTTCCCTGGCCTCCACACAGCCCCCACCGTCCCTGTGTGGGTGGGCATGCACTCCCCACCCACTCACCCGTGAGTCTGGCACGAGTTCAGGCTCATCGTGGCAGGGTGAGGGGAGTGGGAAACAATAAGGATAAAATATTTTTACATTCCCTGTGTTACCAGCCGTGTGCCTAGGTACTGGTGCTTCTCCGTATCCATTTGCACTTGTAGTGTGCTTAAACTTGAAGGAGGTGTCTGTGCCAGAGAGAACAGGGCTCTGTTCACCAGCCAGCACCCCTCATGGGTGTGGTTTTATCCCTGCAAGACAAGAGGTAGCAACACAGTGCTCGACCTGAGGCTATTGCAGACTCAGGCAGCCCTGGTGTCAAGAGTGTCCTCGTAATGGCTCGTCGATTGTGTGAATTTTGCTGTGGGTCGCTGTAAAAATAGCTGGTGTGTGCATGTGTGTGTGGGCAGAGCGGTGGTATTGATTTCTTTTGGCCCTCATTTAAACATTCGTCTTGGTTTTGAATGAGTTTTTTTGTGGCTTATAATGCTTGGCTGTTGGGAAGGTGTCTGGAAGCTGGGGTACCTCTGCATTCCTGGGATAAAGGGGATGTGCCTGTGGTACCTGGCTGTGGGGTACCCCTGAAGGCACCAGGAGCTCCCAGAGTTTGCAAGGACATTGTGTTGTGGCTTTTTAGTCTCCTCAGGCTGTTTTTCAGGTTTGAAATCTCTCAGAAGTGCGCGGGGGCCTCATTGTGATCAGACAGGGGTTGTCTCTCTGGTTTGGAGATTGCAGGCCCTCACTGTTTGTTCATTGTCTGGTGAAATTGTGATTCCTAATTAAAAATAGCTGCTGTTGTTTAGGAGTTGGAGCAGTTCTGCATGACTGCACACGCAGCAGGAGCATTATTAGTGGTGCTGCCCTGTGGGACAAGAAGTACAGCCCAGAACGTAGCAGAGAATCTGCACATTGGTAAAGGTTAAAAAAACCCCAAATCTGTGCTTAGTGCTGCTTTTGGGCTAAACAGCCCAAAACAGCCCATTCAGTCCTGAAAGCTGGGGAAAGACCCATGTAAAAAATTATTCTGCATAAAGAGTTTCTCATGTGAAAGAAGGCTTTTGTTTCCCAGCCGTGTGTGGTGGCTGGCTCTGAGGAGATGGGGCGGGCAGAGCTGGCTCCCAGCAGCACAGGGCAGGTGGAGCAGAGCACGATTGCTTCGCATAACAAAAATGCAGGAATTGTCATTTTTGATTGCTGGTAACTTCCAGTCCCCCTCAGCATTGTGCTGTCTGTCTTGCTCTTGTTGGTGGGTGCAGACAGGGAGTGGGGTCAGTGAGATGAGGGAAGGGGCTTGTGGAAGCACCACCTCTGCTGGTGTGCTCCCAAAGCCCTGACCTGAGGCAGCTGTTTTTCGCCGTGGTTGAGAGCAAAGCACTGGCCTTGTTGAACAAGGTGTGATTTGCTGAAGTGAACACATCCATTGGAGAACTCAGCAAACCCATTTCCATGTGCAGCTGGTGTAAGATTTGTGTGCAAGTGTCTCGAGGTGAAAAGTACATTGGATTCACAGCATGTGAGGATTGCTCTCAATGCCTGGGCTTGTCTCCCATTAAGGCAGGGTTTATTGCATAATCCATTTTTAGATTCCTGCACACTCATTCCTAAACACGCTGCAGGTTACCTAGTGCTGAGCCTGGCTTGGATATGTTCAAGCCCTCTCTCCCTGCCCCTCTCTGGACAGATCTGTTTAAGAGACAGGAACAAACCGAGACCCAGTGAAAGCATGAACATTTCTGCGTGTACCACACCAAGGATCAGGCTGTCCTGCTGTCTGCAAGCCAAGCGTGGTCAACGTGGGATGCAGTACTCAAATTAAGTGATGATTTACAGTTTCATGTAGACTCAGCTTTTTCTGATGCTCATTCCAAGTTCCTTTGCTGATACTGCAGCAGCACCTGAAGATTTTTGTCATGGCTCTGGCTCTGTAAAAATGTCACACCTTTCTTTCAGCCCTACTAACCTATTTTTTCTCACTGAATCAGAGCACTGAGTCTGAAGGTTACTATACCTACCTATTTTTATAAATAAATCTCATATATATGTTTGATCTATTTAAACGCACCGTTTTATAATGTATGGACACCTTTTCTTATCTTACTAGTACATTTTAACAGGTTTTACATCATCTTTCTCTGTCCAACCACCATACTCCTTTTTTTCCTTTGTGAGATAAAAAGGACCTTTTTTTTCCCTCTGCAAACATCTCTTAAATTCAGGACAAGCAGTTTCTCTGGGTCCCGTAAGTGTGACAGGAGACAGCTAAGTCTCCTAAGTATATATGACAAATTGCAATTAGAAGAAAACACTGGAACAAAATTACTTCAGTCCTCGTCTCCCTTCCCTCAGCCCTTCTCACCCCTCCACCTCCCTCTTGCAGGATTAAGCCACGCTAATCCTCAGATGAGCAAGATCTTTGGGAAAGCAAAGAGCCAAGGGAGGAGAAAGAAAAATCCTTCACACTCAACACTAATAAGGAAATTATAGGCATCCTACATTATGAATTCGATGAATTTTTAATGGTTAGAAATGCAGTTGATTTATAATGCATCCATCCTGGGCTGCAGGGCCCGTCGCCAGCTAATAAATAAATGACAGGCCCTTTGTATTAAAGGTATCAGTCATTTTACGTCTCTGCACTGTAATTGATGAGGAGCATTGAGCAAGGGAGGTGGTGGCCATCAGGTGTATGCAAGAGCAAGGACCTTGTGTTTCAAGCTATACCTGAGGGCTTGGCACGCCAGAAAGTTGCAGCCCAATCTTGAGGTCTTCTGTCAGATGGGCCATGGCTTCTGCTCCATCCCATTGCTCACATTCCAGAACCAGAGAAGTAAAGAACTTAGCTGGGGCTGCATGGTTTTGAAAGGTCATTTTAAGCCTAGCTTAGGGCCCTGTTTAACATGTCTTATGCTCTAGAAAAAGTTAGTGGCCGTGGACAGCAGGCGTGGCTCCATCTGAGGTGGTCGCCCAAAGATTCCTTCCTCCACGTGGAATGAGGTAGGAGGCTTTGGGTCTGCCTCATGTGAGACTCCTGGGGAAGGGTGGGGGAGATGGTGCCGTCTGTTCTCTTGACAGCCTCGGCTACATTGGCACAGTCAGGGTGAGACGAGCTCAGAGTCAGGGATCAGCAGGAATTCGTACAAATCCCACCACAAATGTTCACACTTGAGGCTGTGTTAAAAATAAATTCTGGGCAAATCCCAGAGATGGGGTGGGGTGGGGTGGGACTGTTCTGCTCTTGTGCCAGATCCCAGCAGAGCCCAAATGTCAGAGGAACCTTACTGAGAGCACAGCAGGCAGCTGAGTATTTGATGGATGGGGGGTATCTTTTTTTGATGAGGAGAGGTAACCTGGCATGTCGTATCTCCACTATTTCCTGGAAAGAGGCGTTTCTCCTTCCAGCCCATCAAAGGGCTGCCGAGCATCTTCTTCTCCATTTTGTGGATGAGGAGAGGCAGCTGGAAAGGCATCAATTTGCTCAAGGTCACGCCAGGTTGCTGACAGCTAGCAGCCTGGCCCATGTTCAGCCCACTGGACCATGTTGCATGTGTATGAGTCTCCACCTGAAGTCCTTTCACAGCCAGTCTTTTGGAGTCAGGGGTTTAGATGGGGGATAAAATTCTTGGAGCTGTCAGATCCCAGAAAATTATTATGATCCCCGAAAATGGCAGTTCTGAACTTTTCCTGCTCTTTTCCAGGTAGCTTAGAGCAAATTCTCCCTTTCCGCCTTCATGGGGGCCATGCTGCAGTCTGAATATGTTTCGCTTTGCCCTCTTGACTACTTCTGAAGAGACCTCTCCTTGCAGGTCTCATTCCACCTAGGCATTGCCTCCTGGCCCACTTCATTGGAGTGTGTTGGAACCGAAGTGCTGCGCTCAGAGGAAGAACAGTCATTTTTCAACTTGGCTTTAGTTCCTGGCTGCAGGAATTAGGCAGGGAGGCTGGGATATGAGCCTGGCTGCCCAAGGAAAGCACTGCTCTCTGAGATGCAGGCTTTCATCTTGACCTGGAGGGAGGAAACGCTCATTGCCTTATTTATTACATTTCCCCATAGCAGTGTAAATACCATATCCATGATAGATATAGATCTTATGAATAATATAGAGATTTGAACTAAGTAATTGCTGTGCTTTTTTAATACAAGAGATCCTCAGTGTCGAGTAGTATTAATGATCTGTCTTGACATGGGCTCTGCAGAGGGCAATTGCAAACCCCAGTTCCGTGAGAGTTTGAGAAATTGGGGGAGAAATCCTAATGTGCTGTTCATCCCCTGTGTTCCCTGTGGGACACTTCAGAGTGAGTATCCTGTCTGCTGATTTTTTCTCAGCTTTCCCTAGACCCTCCGAGGACAGGAAGGCTAAGTGGGTTTTGGGAAAACAAATCCCTTTTGTAGGCAGGCTGGGCTGGGCTGTCAGAGGAGGCAACTTGCAGAGGAAATGTAATACAAAGATCCTAGCAGCTCCCTGTGGTCACTAACAGTTCTCCAGACATTTCTAGAAGAGCAAAATGATTAGTTACAGTGAAATAGCTAAATTCAG
Organism: Oreocharis arfaki; assembly: GCA_013398015.1. Lineage (NCBI taxonomy): Eukaryota > Metazoa > Chordata > Aves > Passeriformes > Paramythiidae > Oreocharis > Oreocharis arfaki. The sequence continues at coordinate 2,656,202 of VZRR01005155.1, read as the reverse complement.
GCGGAGGTAGGGATATTTTATGTGTCTGCTGATCTGAGCCTTGTCTCTTCTCTGCAGCTTTAATATGAAGCTCTGCTTTCTACTTGCTCTCTGAAACCCTTGTGCAGCCTTGCTGCTGTGTGCTGTTAAACAGGTGGCTACGTTATTATGAGAAATTCTCTATAAAGTCTGCTCTTTCATGCCTTAGAGTCTTTGGGGGTGAATTTAAGATATAAAGAAGTATTGAGATTTAACACCTTTTTTGCAGTGACATTGTTGTGGGGGAAAGGATAAGGGGATAGCAATCATGGATGTGGTGTGGGTCACTTTGTGTCTTGTATCACTGGTGGCAGGGAGCTGGTAGCCCCACTGGTTGGTCCTTGGGGCTACCAATGCCAATGCCAGCTGTAGAGGCGTTGGCATTACAGCTGCAGAGCTCCAAGGCCTCTTTAAATTAATGGGGCTGTCTGAGAAGGCTATGAATGCCTTTTCAAATTATTTTTCCCCCCCCCAAACGTAGCACCTCAAGTCTGAGTCAGGCTGTTAGCTTTTTTCATTCTTCTCTTTCCAGCCACGTCCTGCTTTAAGGTTATTCCTCATCCTCCTTCCACCGTCACCCTTTTAACAGGAATGAGGGCAGGTGAGACCTGTGGACTCTGTAGCCCATGTTCTCACCTTGTCAGTCCAGGAGGAGCAGGTCTTGCTGACCTCTGTGGGCTGTGTGTTGCAGGGACCATGGGCTCAGGTGTTGCTTTGCTACAGGAATGGTAGCTCATTAACACTCTGTGCCCTGCAGATAACTTTTATTGATCATCAGCTGCTTAATCAAAAACTCTATCACAGTTTGTTTCGATTATTTTTGCCATTTCTTCATCTCTGGAGAATTGGTTTAGCTAAAGTTAATGTACTCGTTATGCAGTTGGGAAACCACTGCTACAGACTGCCATGTAAATCAAGGGTTTGGGAAGGTTTGTGTCCTCCTTCCTGCCTGTAGCAGGATGAAAATATTGGGTGCACATGCCTCTGCTTGATGTGGTGAAACAGGCACGAAGGCAGTTTGGCTGAACTGGGTTTTGACCAGCCTGGGGTGGCAGACTTCACCTCCCAGGTTGCACAGAGCCCAGGCTCCACATCTACATCCCCACTGTCCTGGTACGGTGAGGAACAGCACTGCTCCTGTACCTGGTCCTGTATCTAAACAGATCTGAGCACCCCTGAAGTCAGCACCTCGGGTATGTTGTTCTTGGGCTGCAGCTGGAAACTCTTTGGACAGTGGCTTTACTCTTTTGAAAACTGTCCGAGCTCTGGGGTGGGGGTGAAAGGAAGCTGTGCAGCAAGTGGCAAAAATATTTCCCAACTTCTGCCATGTCTTTAATGACCAGCTCTGAGAAGTGTCTGGCCAGTTTGAGTGGGGAGACAGGAAAGACTTGGGAGGGAAACCCCAAGACAGGAGTGCTGCTTGTTGTGCCGCTCCAAACTGATTTCTTACTCTGCTTATGATGGATGTCCTGATATGATTAATTTTCCTTTTGTCTTTTAATGTTTACTGCATAAAATCATTCTCCTTGATCCTATACCCTGTCAGGGCTACATACTCCATGCTGGCTATGGTGTTGCGATGACCTAATTTGATTGCAGAGGGTCGTGTCCTGTATAATGTTGTCTCATTTTCTCAGTAGTCGATACAAACTCAATTTTATTTTCTTTGAAAAGAAGGGAAGAGGAGGCAGGAGCCCAGCATCCACAGCCAAGCTTATACCTGCAGTGCTTACCTTGTTGCCTGGCTGTAATGACCCATGTAGTTCAGCGTGGATGGGACCTGCAGGCTTGTTTTATTTATTAATTTTCCCGATGGTGCTGAAGGGGAGAAAGGATGGAAGCTACAGCAGAGAAGGGCCCTCATTTGTAGGTGCTGGCACCGCTGATTAAGCTCAAGGAGTCATTAATCCAACAGGCTGGACACTCTTGATGGAGCTTATCTCAGGAGGGGAGGGTTAGTGGTGCATCCCTGTGGGCCCTGGGTGAGCGTTCAGCTTTCTCCTTTTGTCTCCAGTTAGATGCTCGATCCTTTGTACCACTGTGTTTCACCTGCCTCAAAGACCCTTCACCTGCCTCCCGCCTCTGTAATTTATGAGTAGCTCAGAGGGGAGAAGGAGGGTCTGGTCTCAATTGGTGTGGCTCATTTGCATGTGAAATAAGCACGTCCCTTCAGCAGAGCTGCCAGCAGTGTCCTGGCCCCGCTGCTCTCATTCAGCACGGCTTTGACAGCTCCAAGGCTGTGGCTCGGTGAGCGGTGGCAGGGCTTGCTCATAAACTGGAAGTGTCACTGTGTTTTTGCGGAGCTCGTCCAGAAAATGGTGTTTTTTCGGCAGCTCATAAAGGAGGTGTCAGCCTGGGATTTGGGCTGTGGAAAAAGAACCTGCTTTTGCAAACTGCAGAGTGCACGAGCTCTCAGCTCTGGCTCCAGGGCCATCTCTGTTAGCTGGGATTGCTGCTGGGGCAAATTATTCAGCTGATGGTTTCATTGCTAATTTCCTCATGGGTCGTGGACTCTCTGACTCTCTTCTCAGGGTATTCCTCATTCTCAGCCCTGTGTTTTCCTGTCCTGTTGGGCTTTCAGTGGGCTTTTGATTGAAAATGGATCTGCTGTGGTGAGAGAGGAGGAGTCAGAGAGGCACTGGCAGGCAAAATGCATGTAGGGGTTGAATGAATAAGTCAACAGGTGTGCCACCAAACAGGTTCCCTTGTCGTGATCCGAGGATTTAGTGGCCAGGCAGGGGAGTGGCAGTGGTCTCTGTGGCTGGGCAAGGACCAAGGGAATAGAATTTTAAGTCTTGAGGACAGGAAGAGAGGGAGGAGACTGGACATTGGTCACTCATGTGATCCTCCTTGGAAGAATACCAGGTTCCATGGACCAAGCGCAAATCTAGGCCTGATTTCTTCTCCGTTTCAAAATATTTAATCAGAGAATTGAATATGAAGTCTCTTTAAGAAGAAGCTGGCACACAGCAGCTGGCTGAGTGTTGCAATCAATGTATCCGCTGTGGAATGTTTCCTGCAGAAATATTACATCCTCTCTCATTTACTTGATGATCTTTAGGGTGAATCAATCAAAAGATGCTGCACACAAATAGTTCAGCCTGTGATCCTGTGGGTGGCCATTACAGAGGTATTTGCTCCATGTTAATGGACCTGTTGATTAACAAAAAAGCTACCAGTTTTTAAATAGAAAGCTGCTACTTGATGGCAATTGTTAACGTTGGTTTTTCTGCCTCCCCGCCTCCCCAGCACAGCTCTCATTCTGTGCCAATGCAGGTGACTGCAGCAAAACCCAGGTCTGCACTGCTGGGGGGAAGAGACTGACATCTCACCCTAGCAGTTATCTGAGGAGAACCTTCTCCTGGAGGTTGGGAAGGGCAGAGAGAGACTTCTCTGTATTCAGCGGCTGATTTCCCCACTCTGCATCTTGTTCTGTTAATTGTGTTTCTGCGCCCATCTGCCTTGGCATGTGATGTCCCGTTAGACTTCAGTATGTTTGAAGAAGATATTCCCCTGAAATCCACATGAGGCCAAGGCTCAGCAGCTCCTTGAGGAGTCTGACTGGGTTTTGCACTAGCTGAGAGCATGAGAGTTTTTCTTTTGGTCTGTAAAGCTTATAGTCTGTTGGAGCAGTAGCGTTCATTTTGTTTCTCTACAACATGGACATTTGTCAAGTCTCCACATTTCTGGGTGAAAACGTGCCCGTGTTGCAGTGTTAGCTGTTGCTTTTCTGATGCTAGCACAGCAAAAACCCCAGCTGGAATTTTAAGCATTTGAAGATCAGGGTTATGCCTACTATATAGATGTCCTTACCTTTGATAGCCAACTCTGAGCGGACCCAACCCTGTGATGACTGAAGCTATGCAAACAAGAGAGCAGCGTATTCAGTGCTGCCAGAGCTCTGGTGGGGCACTGGGAGCACATCCCAGGACAGACCAGTGTGCTGAGCTGTGTGACACAGCTCACTGCAGAGGCAGCCACGCAGCAGGGCTGAGCGGCCCGAAAGGACCAGCCTTGTGGCTATGAGTGGTGTTCAGCCTCATGCTGGTAGTTGCCAGCAGCTGTTCTGCTTTCTGGGAAGTGTGTTGGGATCCTTCCTGCTCAGCTGGAGGCTGTGGGAGCATTTGGTCCTCTCCCAGGCTGCTGGTGCGAAGCAGCCACCGTTCAGTTTGGCGGGCCAAGCGTCGCTTCAGGCTCCACTGCAGAGGGGACCAACCCCCCCGTGTCACTTGTTTATCTCTGTCGTTTATTGCTGCAAACCAACTCACCCAGAGCCGTCCTTCCCACAGCTGGTGGGAGTCAAAGTGCCGAGGCTGTTAGTGGATTAGGGCAGCAGAGTGAAAACCATTTGGCGTTCCTATCCTGATTCTTCTGGGTGCCTTTAATTAGCATGATTGCTCAGCACGGATTTTGCCATGTTCTTTAGCTCCCCTGGTTAGGATAATTATTCCCCCAGCTCCTTTTGTTCCAATTCCTGATCGCTTACAAAGTCTCCCGTTAAAAGCCATTAAATCCGTGATGTGAGAGTAAATGTTCAGCAGCGTTGTGCTCTCAGCCCCACACGTGTGAGCTCGAGCTCTCGGCCCCTCTCCCGCACTCCTCTGCTCCCTGCCACGTGCTCCGTGCTGCGGCATCGCTCTCTGCTTCCCTCTCACACGCTTCCCCCCACGGCCATCCCACGTGTCCCACACGCACCAGGCTGTGTGCACGCTCCCCCTGCTTTCTGCTGGCACTTTTGGCATCGCTCAGCTTGGGTTCCTCTGTGCACAGGCTGGTTTTGGCTGTGAGGTTGGATTCTGCGCTGCGGACTGTGATCTCTCACATTTAGTTGTGTGTGCGGATATGGAGGTGCCATTGGAAGTGTATGTTCTGGCGTGTTTTTGCCGTGGTGTGGGGAGTTCTTGCTTCAAGGGAACAGCTGAAATCGAGGGGGAGATGTCCTAGCTGTGGTGGAAGGCAGGACTTTTGATGATCAGTGATGCAGAAGAGGAAAGACTTATTTTCCTTCTTTTTTTAAGTAAAGCTGTTTTCTTCTTTCTCAAGCATAAAAACCTCCAGTGGAGGGAAAATGGGTTTTGGATAGCCGTGTTTGCAGGAATTTCCAGGTTGCAGTGCCTCCCCATCTGGAAGCCTGTGATCTCAGCCCCTTCAGTGTCCCTCATTTCTGCTGATGTTTGATCAGCACATGCCAGTGGCTCAAGTGGGGCAGACACGCAAAGACTTACACAGAGTGATGTGGTGTGAAATACGATTGGGCTCAAGTGCTTTAAATGCCTTGTGCAGTTAGGTGTGTTGATGTGAGAGGGAGAAGGGAGAGAAGGAGACTTATTTGCAGACCCAGAATGAGATTGGGGCAGAGAAGGGTCTGGCAGATGTGTAGTTTGTTAAGCTCGGAGCTGACTGCTGGAGCAAAAATTCACATCTAGACTGGAAAAAGCTTGTCAGAAAGGACTCCTGGTCCTTCCTCCCTCCTTTGAATGATGACCTCAAATCAGCAGCAGACACACATTTTGGGCTTAGAAGCTGAGTTGCTGCCCTGCTGTGCTATGCCAGACCTTCCCCACCCTGCAAAGCTCGCCCTCTGCTCTGGAGTGGACAGAGGGTTTCCTTGCACAGCAGCAGCCCCTCACAGGGCTCCTCGCTCACCTGGTCTGTGCTTTGCTGGCTGCAAGGAGCTTTCCAGGCATTTCATACGTTCTCTTGCAAAAATGTACCAGGTTTCATGTGTGTTTGATGGGAGCAAAGCCCCTTCTCCTGCAGCATGAAGGCCACCACAAATGCCTGACGCTCATTTGGTTGGCACTATCCAAACAGTCCCACAGGAGCTCCGTAGTATCAGCACAAACCCATGTTTTTCTGTCTTCTCCTGGGAAAGCACAGCCTTCCCTGTGCCCTGGGGTGTGTATTTTAAAGCTTGTGAAATACTGGAAGATACCAAGACATGGTCTCGTAACAAAACCTGGAGCTGGGAGTTCTCCCTTGGGAAGTGTAATAACACCCTTTGACGTATTTTGGTGCAGAAGACAACTTATTTTGGGAACCATCTACTGGGGCAATTATCAAGAGCCGAAGAGCTGTGGTGGCAGCTTTGTTTCCAAAGCAGTTAGCAGAGTAGAGGCACTGGAGAGACACAGATGAAGAACAATAATTCCAGACAACGCATCATCCAAACAGCCTAAAAAAAAAATCAACAAAACCTTGTTCCTCGAAACTCCCTGCTGCTCTTGCTGTGTTTTAGCCCTCAGCTCTTCCTGTTCCCATTTACAGCTCCTCTGGAGTGCTCGGTGCCTCCTTGCCTGCTGAGATCTCCTGCGCTCCTCAGTTTCCATCCTCGGTTTGTAAACTCCAGAAAATCGTGTTTTCCCACAGGATGTTCTTCCTGACACCTCAGACTCTCGGGCTTGTACAGCTCCTGGGCTTCCTGGAGGGCAGCTCTGGCCTTTCTAGATGACATGAGGTGTTGCAGGAGCAGATGGCAGAGTAAAGAGACTTGAACAAGCAAGGATTTATTCTGGGCCTTGATCAGCTCCTCCCATCCTCTGAAGAGCAGAAGAGCATCCCTGGCACTGGGCTGGGAAAGTCCCAGCTGCAGGCTGCAGCAGTTGTGTGCAATCCTATCCACCACCTGCGTCTCTTCTTGGTGTCTGCTGTCATATTCCAGTCCTCTGGCTTTACCAAGCACTTCTGTCCCCTTCTAGAGCCCGGAGCTCCTGCAGAGGGTGGGAGTCTTGGAGCTGGGGCTATTCCCTGTTGGATGTTCAGCATTGTCACTGGTTCCTTTGGAGACCTTGGAGAAAACGTGGTCGTGCTTTGTGCCACCATTTTGCCGCCTGCGTAATAAATGTAACAGCTCCTTCCTCCCCAGGGAATGAGCGAGGCATAACAAATTAATGTTTATGAAGCACTTTCCAGCTGAAAAGTAGTTTGAAACAGAGCTGTTGCTGTTCTAACTCAGGGGCTTCCTTTGCTGGTTGGCTCTTTGATGTGGTGATCTGTGGTACTGGTGGATCAGCTGTACCATAATTGGAATTAATCAGCAATTAAGGAACACGAGCCCAACCAGATTCTTTCCCAGTGGATATCCATTTCTGGGCACATTAGTCAGTGGTTTCAATGACTCTGTAAAATGCTTAGGGTAACTATTGCTATCTGAAGCAGATGGGAGTGTCACAGGGACATGGATACCTGTCAGGCAAAGTGGAAATAAGAAGCTCTTGTAGCACTGTGCACAGTGCTTAAATTGGCAGCACTCCGAGGGCTGACTTGAAAAAAAAAAATTCAAAATTGACAAAAGAATATATTTGAAAACCAAAGTGATGAAAATGATGTATTGCTTGCTAGGATGAGATCTTTCATTCCAGGTCCCTTGGGCTTTGTGGAGTGCAGAGGCAGCGAGAGTTCAGGGTGGTGAGAACTGGGGACTTGTGGAGGCAGGGAGACAGGTTTTTTTCCTCCCAGCAGTGAGAATGGTGGAGAAGAAGGCTCCTGGATGTGTCAGTGCAAGCACAAGGAGAGGCAGAAGCAGGGCAGCAGCTGGGTAATGCCCATGGTGTCAGCTACCACCAACTTTGCAAACGCTTTCCCGCAGCTTGTTCTCATGGCTGACCTGTAACCCCCGAGAGTTTTGCCACGTGTCTTTGCATGGCCGTGGGTATTTCAGGGGACAAAAGAGCCATTCTCCTTGCTCAGGGACCTTCTCTGTGACCCAGTCCCAATTAAATGAGGCAGAGACTAAGCTCGGCATGTCGTGGGCAAGACTGCTGGGTGCCCAGCCTTTCCCCCTTCCCTGGTCCTCTTACAAGTCATTTCACATACTCTGGCTTCAATCTAACAAAAACAAAACCGATGAGGCTCAACTGATCTGGCTGCTTTCCATCATGCAGTGGGCCTCTGAGTGGCTTTAAATAGCTGCACCTCTGTGCAGGCTGGAGAAAAAGCACTGGCTGTGCCTCTGGACAAGACGGTAGCTTTGGCTCAAATCACAGGCTATCTCAGACCTGAAAANTTTTTTTTTTTTTTTGTTGTCCTTGGTATTGAATAGATTTTTTTTTTCCTTCTTATTTTTTCATTTTATACCCTGTTAAGTGCTTTCTTACTTCAGGGCTTTTGCTAAGGGGGATCGGTGGGGGATCTTGGAGCTCTGCCTCCTGAGCTATCAGGCTACATCATTTAGTATCTTGGAACTACTCCATCCATGAAAGAGTTCCAGAGAAAACAAACTTGTGATCCTGGCTGATATGGACATGGCCTACGTTAGTGGTGGCGACAGTGGAAACACAGATAGTGGAATTCTTCCGACCAAAGGTTTAATGAATCTTACAAAGTCTTCAAGAGTTCACCCCGTGGAAAGCTGTGAATGCTGCCCTTTTCTCAAGGAAAAGCTGTTTGCGTGCCTGCAGAATTCTCCTACCCCTTCCTCTGCTCTAGCCAAACACTGGACAAACTTAGGTGGGAATGGGATGTTCTGGATCCATTTGCTTCCACTTTTCTCTTGCTCTCAGCCCATCTCTTCCTTTCCCTGCCCTCAAAAACACTTGCAGTGATGCGATCCTCTGTTTGCAATCTTGGGTTTGGACAAGCATGAGAAGGTGGCACAAGCTGTAGCTAGAGCTCCATCTAGCACATTCCCAAGAGGTTTCCTGTGACGTCAGATCTCATTGATTAAAGTGGGAGATTCTTATGCCAGAGGTTTAACCATGGAAGATGAAAACAGATACAAGGTGAGCTGCTGTGGAGGGGAATAAGGACCCTGTTTCCATGAAAACAAATGATTATAAGCATTTCTGTACCTCTCAGGGCCTTTATAATCGAAGAAGAGGTGTTATCTACTTGAAGATCTGCTCGAGGTCTGTGTTATCAGTGTGAAATTCATCTGTGGACTGAATTTTCTTGCTGTTCTCCATTGTGATCAACACTGTTGGGCTGGCGTAAATGAGAGGAGGTCTGGGCTCTTTGACTTTACCTTGCATAGTAGAGGAGATGATGTGCTTCTCTGCAGCTGAGAGCATCAGGGAGAGCCTCACAGTGTGTTTCTGCCGGGCTTCCGTGACCTGCTTTGTTGTGGCAAGTGAGGCCTTAGGCTGGGTTGCATCTCTCCCTGTTACGTGCTGTGAGGGGAAGGAAAAAAAGAGGGTTTTATTGCCCAGCCTGGCTGATGAACCCATCTATGACAGGAAACTTGGGTTTTTGTGTTGCTTCCCCCTCAAATACAGACACAGCAGCGCTGATTTGACTATAGGGATGGCTATTTCCTTTGCTCAGGGTGTGGGCCGGGCTTCATGGTTTTCATGCTTTCTTTGATGCTATTCATGCTTCGTATCTGTGCATGGGGAAAGATAAAATGCACACTGTTGTTGGAGTCTCCTACTGCTTTCCCTTTCTATCATAAATTCTGCTGTAACACAGGAGAGAGCTCAAAGCTCCGTTGCCTAATGTGAGCTGCGTGGATAGCAGAGTTATGTTTGGCCGGCTTGTTGCCCTTAATTTGCTATTTTTGTTTAACCCGTTTTTGCCAGGCGTTACGTGGCATCCCGTTGCTTTTCTCATCCGTTCCCACAGCAGTTTGCATTGCTGCTTCAGAAGCAGTTTCCATCCCTGGGTTTCAGAACTGCTCTGCACCCCTCCCGCTGTGGCAGATAAGGGTGCCGTGAGGAGCAGTGCATCATTTTCTGCGTCATTCCCTCGCCTCCCCATGTCACAATCCCTGCTGCTCCTCGCAGGTGATGTGGAGCAGCCTCAGGTCTCCAAAGCCTGCTCTGTTTGAATAGAGGCAATTTTACCAGAAGGCAAACAGGGAAGGAAAGGTGAAATTATCTGGTTTTTATCTCTCTTTTAGCCTTGCTCTCTCAGCGGAGGAAGTGTGTTCCTGGCAGAGCACTGTCCATAGGCTGGATTGGTACGGGCATGGGGCAGAGTGGCCAAAACCCACTAGCCAGGGTGTTGGGAAACACAAGGCAGCTCTGGAGGACTAAGTGGATGGCCAGGGTTGAGGACAAAAACTGATTGCATGGTTTGGTTGCTTTCAATTTTCTTGTCCTTTCATTGCCACATCCATCCAGCCTGCTTAGAGAAATGCCCCATCTGCTCCCTCCATCTCAAGCTGTTAGAGCTGCACAGCAAATCCGAGCTCATTTCTCCTTCCCTGTTCTCCAACACTCTCCATACATTTATTCCACTACCATACTATGGCTGTTAGTAGAGACAGTGTTATATTTTAATTTAAAAAGGGATATTACTAAAACTGGGAGAAGAACAAAGTCTAGTATGGCAGACCCTTCCCAATTTTGTAGGATGTTTTTGATTTCAATCTACAGGGTGGGGATTTTGACCTCCTTACTATTTTCAGGCTTGCATGTTGGAGTTTCCCTACAAATCTACAACTAATGTTAAAGATAGTGTTTTTCGTCCCATTTTCCAGCTGGCACTGACAAATGTGAAACTCCACAAAAGTTATTGTTTTTAAAATTTGCCCAACTCCTTCTAGGAAGTTGAACACTCCTATTTCTCCTTTTTTTTTTTTTTCCCCTTTTGAAAAGAAAGAAAAAAAAGAAGTAAAGAAAACCCCCCACATTTTTTACGACATTTCCAAGCCAGTTTTTCAGAAGTTGATAGCTGCGATGGTAGATGACATTTGTCATAGCAGCATCCAAACTCTGAACCTGTCGAGATTCACCCATTTTAACCCTGGACATCTCCTTGAGCATCATCCATATCTCACATCTGTCAGCGAAGACATAAACCTAGCAAGAGCCTTGTTGGTTTCTGCTCCATACAAGAGAACGGGGTTAAAGAGTAGCAGTACAATATGGGAAACAGCAGTGAGGAAGAGAGAGAAAACCAGTCAGGCGAGAAGCGCGGTTTTTTTCAGATTCTTTGGGGACTTTAATAAATCAGAAGGAGAGGATGCCAAAAGGACCGGTGCTTCATTGCTTTCCCAAGCCAGCGGGATGTGTGCTCAGCCCTTCAGCTCCAGAAACGTGGGCTGTCCTCCTGCCACGCTCCTCGTCGTCCCTCGGCAGCCCCTGCGTGTCAGTGGTGGGGTAACCCCCCCTGCAGCCCCGTTCTGCAAAGACCCTGCTGTCACTGGACATCCCTGCAGCACGGCACTGATGACAGCGAGCAAAGCCCTTGGTGTCCCCAGCCTTAAGTCTTGCTGATCTTTCACGTGTCCCTTCGCTGGGGCTGTGTGTCCCCAGTGGGTTTTTAGGTCTGTTGGATGTGGTCCGGCAGAAGTGAAATTGCCTTAATTTAGCAGAGCTAAGAAGCACAAGGAAAATAAAGCAGACAGGAGTTCTCCTTGGAGATGCTTGGTTTCCTTGAGGATAGACTTTCCCAGCTTTCCTTTGGCGGCCATAAAATATATTTATATTATGAAAACCAAAACACAATAAATAGTGACGTTCAGGGATGCCGTGTTTATTTGTGCCCCAGTGACTCTGATCACTTTAAACCGTGAGAGTTGAGCTGGGCTCTTTCTCACTACTGATGATATTTCAACGCTTGGAATTTGCCTATGAATCTTGTTTATGACACGTGAACTGGGGCTGAGCCTGGCTTACTCTCCCATGTGGATCGGCCCTTAAGGGCCGCTGAGAATAACAGATAGTTTTCCCCAAACAAGTTTAAACAGTTCCAAACCAAACAAACAGCTTTTGTCTGCATCCTCAGGTCCATCAAAAGGAGCATGTGTATGATGTGCAGATGGAGTAAGATAGCGCAGGGAAGAAATCTAAATAGATATAAAAGAAAGAAGAAAAGAAGAAGTAGGAAAAGAAAGATCTTCTGGCTGGTGTAGATTTGGTGTAAGAAAATTTCCTAGCCTATTGGAAAGCAATCTTCCTATTGAGATCAATTCTTAATGGCATCCGATCTGCTTCATGCTGCTCTAGTGATGCCAGACTTGAGTTAACTTAGCTGATTTGTTCAGGATCCAGTGACTGTATGAAGTGCAGGAGTATTTTCTAGAATTTAGAGCAATTATGTAGCCAAGATATCCCAGTAATTTTCTAGGAAAAACCCTTTGGACCCATGAAAACTTGGGATAGATGAGAGCAGTCCCCAAGATCCTGCCATGCACATCTTGGTCGTGGCAAAAAAGTGAATTTTGCTGTCTGGGGCATCCTAAGGCAGGAACATGCTGAAGAGATGTTTGATACAGCCCTTTAAAACATTATATTTGCCCAGCCAGTTTGTTGGACTGAAGGAAGGAGCTTGCCTATGATATCTGCTCCCCTTATTTTTCTTTTTCATCTGGCCAGTGTTTCTGGCAAATCCTGAACCTTCAGATTACTTTTAGAGAGGTGGGGTTGTGTGAGGAGAAGATGCCTCCAGCATGCAGGGTTTGGTGTAGGTGGGACAGCTGGGATGAAGAAAGGTCTGTGGGTTATGAGAGTCAGGTCTCCCCAGCCTTGCAATGGTACTTTTTGGCTTCAGGAATGTTATGCCAGATTAGATTAATCAAGAGAGAAAAGTAGACATAGGAAGGAGTCTCCCCATTCCTCACTGTCTGCCTAGGGAAAAGATGGACTAGGTAGGAATTTGGACTTAGTGGGAACCTCTAGAGAAGAGTTGTTCCCAGTTGTCTGTCCAGACCTCTTGCATGCCCCTTGTCCTCAGAGCACTTGTGCCTGCACGCTCCACATGAAATGATTGCCTGTTCTTTATGGAAAGACAGAGTGAGGTAGCCCTGCCTGGAGAGGACATTTTGGCTTTAATTTAATGGCAGCCGTTTGCTAGTTATTCATTTGGTTCTTTTTTATATAATTACATGTGTGTCGATATCTCTCTCTTTTTTTCTAGTTTTGCTCTTTTTTGTTTTTTCGTTTACTTTATTTTGCTTTTTTCTTTTTTCTGTTTTTTTTCCCCCTTTAGGTTTCAGAGAAATTATGTTGAATCCAATAAGCCTCCCTGGACATTCCAAACCTCTTAACCAAGGCATTTATGTTGAGGATGTCAGTGTTTATTTCAGCAAAGGACGTCATGGCTTTTAAAAACTCCTTAAAAGTCCCTGTTCTGATGTCAAGTTTATAGGCTGTGCCCTCAAAATGGTGGGAAGCAGTAAGCGTGGTCTGTATGGATTGAGGTCTCCTCCTAATAGGACTCTACAGCCCTGCCTGTACACACGTTAAAGCCAACTGAAACTGTGGTTTTCTGTCACCAGATAACAGGGTTGTTCTTTTCCTCCAATGGTCGCTGTGTTCGTTAAATATTCCTGCAAGGCACAACAGCAGCAATGAGAGCAAATAAAGAGAATTAAAACCCAGTTGAAAGGAGTCATCCTAATAACACAGTAAATAATTGTACTTTTGCTTTAAAATAAAACACAAAACAAAACAAAACAAAACAAAAAAAACCACAAACAACCAAGCCAACCAAACTGACATCTTTAGTCATGTCCTCCCTGCTTGGAGTTTTCCTTGTAAGCTTGTGTCTTCGCAACACCCAGTGAATGCTGCCATCACCTCTTACGTGGCACCGCCATGGGAGGTCTCCCAGAGCGAGCCGAGGCGGGGAGCCTGGAAGAAACTAAAGCAGAATGAAGACTTTTGGTAAGAACAAAGGCAGCCCCGCTCCCAGTTCTTGCACAGAAAATAATGTTGGAAGGAATGAGGATGGAAAGAAAAGTATCTTACTTCTCTGACAGGAAGAGAGTGTGGTTATCTTTGAAGTGCACATATTCTAGGAGGCTTCTTTTGTCTGTCTGTCTGTCTGTGTGTGTTAGAGCGGCTCGTTGGATCTGACTATATCGTTGTCGTACTCTGGTCTCTCCCTGCTGCTTAAATGATGAGCTTTATCTGAGGAATTGCCCGGACTTCCCGCATGGATGGAGAATCCATAGCGCAGGAGGGTCTGTGTCCTTGCCAGGACTAGAGCAGTAAGCAAAGTGGAAAAGCATATCAGACGCACGCAGGTCCCATTGCTGGGCCTTTGCCAGCCCCCTTTAGCTCTCCCCTGTATTCCCACCCCACTAGAGATTGATTGTAACCCAGTCGCGTACCCAGAACCATCAGCTCAAGGCTGGCTGACTGAAGGAGAGGACAAGAAAAGGTATTCTGTTGCTTCTTCTCTGGCAAAAGCAGGAGTATCGATCCTGTTCTGGCCAATATTTGTATTCTCTCCCCCTCTCCTATCCCACTTTTGTCTTACTTCATCCAAAGCCTCTCAGATGGAAAAGTAAACCCTTTCATCCTGTCCTCAAGAGAATCCAGCTGCCCTCGTGGCAACTTGCAGGGCTTTCCTTGTACTCTCTGGATGTCACGTGTATGGGAAATACAGATTTGCTCACACATATCAGTGATAACCTATAAGCAAAGCAGATTTTCTCTAGAGGACAAAATAATATTCCAAAAGCTTCAGGTGTGCCCAGATCCTTTTGAGAGGAATATTGGACCAGGAGCTTGCTCACCAGCCACTCAGCTTTGCTTGCCTTCTTGGTGGCCCGAGATGACCGTATCACATCAGGGGTGTCTCTAAATCACCAGCCCTCAAGGGTCACTGCCACTGGAAAGAGTCACGGTCCCTCTCCACCAGAACTGGGCAGAAGCCTCAGAATGGATGTTCTGCTTCATCCTGCCTTTACAGGTGACCTGCGTGAACCACCCTGGAGATTGCCGGGAGGTTTTGTTATCAGCTGTCCCGTAGGGATATCCCTGGGAATATTCCATTCTCTTGCTTCTTCTCCTGGTTCGTTTGCATAAAAAGGTGAAGTGCAATAGGAGAGTACTGGAGAGATGGTGGCAGATTGCTTTAAGTTAACGGACATGCCTTAGGGGGGCGTCTGCGGTAGCGCGAGGAGACCTGGCTCGGGTTGGATGGCTTCAGAAACCATGACCAAATCTCCCAACAACGTTTCCCGCCCGCATCGGAGCTGGAAATGCCAGAGGTGCACTGCCAGAGAGGACCTGTGGCCGTGTGCCATTGACACCTCAATTCTGCAGATTCACAGAGTGAGGAGGAGCTTCGCCGAGCGCGTGAATCACTGGGTGCTTGTCTGAACTGAATTTCCCCATCTCCTGGAAGTCGCCCACCTGACCTGGGGATGTCTTGTCCGTCTGAACTGTCTCCTCTCCCTAGCACTGTTCAGGGGACTCTGCTCTCAACTGTGTGTATCAGTCGTAGAGATGCATCTGTGGGCCTGGACCAGAAGCCTATATCCAAACACCCTAGCAGAGGAAGGGTTGAATTTTGCAGCTCAGGTCCATCTCTGCTTAGAAGAAATCCTCCGGACCGTACAACATAATTAAAAGCAGTTCTCCCCACTGTGATCGATGTCTCAATTTGTTTAACACCAATTAAAGTCTCTGGTTCCTCACTGCTGAAAACGAAAGCCAGTCATGGCTGTTTGCGATTGGTGGCTTTAAGTAGCAAGTCTAAGGATGTTTCTTTTTTAAATTTTATTTTATTTTTAATTATTGTAAATCATTACCTCATTTTCTGTCAATGAGATTCCTTCATCTTTGAGCATTCTTATCTTGCCATAACTATCATCCTGTGCTAATGGGAAATGGGACGGTCCCTTTTCACAGAGACTATAGGGGTGTTCAATGTCTAGTTTCTTAATAAACACTTTATTTTCTAACGAAACAGCTGCACCAGGCCTCTTCTTTGAAGACAAAATAAATAAATGTTCAGAATTACATGTCCTATAGTCTACTTCTTCATGAGATGATCCACGTGTGGGGAGTTTGGTTTGTTTTCTTCTTTGGCGGGTGTGGAGGGTGGGATTTACAATTGTGATGGGAACATTGCTCAGGTGGAGCTCTTGTTTCTGTCACTCTCATCAGGCGCAAAGATGTTTTCTTGCCTGAGAGCTTAGCTGCTAATGATCGCAGTTGACAACCTGTTGGTTTTTGTAGCATAAAATGGTCATATTCTCAGGGACAAGCTTGTACTGCAGGAGATTGTGTCAGGATTTGCCAAGGCAAGTTTCTATAGTTAGTGGAAAAAGTTTTATTAGAAGCCTTATCTCTCCGGGAGCTTGACAGTAAAAGATCTTGCTGGCTGCAGTGCTTTTGTTTCAGGATGTGCTGTTGCTTCAGGTCTCCTTGCTTGGCTGTGCCAATCGATCACGTGTTGGGTGTTGGATTGCTGTCCCCTCCTCAGGAACCGTGAACCTCGTGTTAAGCTATCAAGGATGAATTTGGTGTAGAGGGAGCAGGGTACAGGTGAGCGCGGTACTCAGGTTCTTCATTAGGAGTTCATGTCTGGGTGGTTGGATGCTCCAGGAGGGGAGAGGAACCATTCTGCAGCATGTAGGACTTGTCATGAGGGTGTGTCTTAGTGGTTGTGTCTTAGAATTGTTAACAGGAGATGTCACTGATGTAACCAGAAGCTGCTGTGCCACCCTGCAGGTGACTGTGGGCATGAGGCTGGGGGTGTGTTTGAGCACGTGTTGGTGGATGGTGCTAGAACCCTCTTAGAAAACCTCGTGAGAGTTTTCATGAGCAAATTAAAAACCTGTTTTCCAGCATCCTTCTTTCCTGTGACTTCCTGGCATGACTTTCAAGCGAATATCTCAAAATGATGCTGTAGGTGAATTTCTGCATGACCTTCCCTTCTAATGAGTGTGTCTCTAGGAGTGATGGTGTGCTGTGGTTCACAGGATTAGGTGATGGCTGAGACCTTAACCTTTCCAGGAATGCCTGCAGTGCCCGAGACAAATGGTTGTCTCCCAACATAACCTTACACAAGGGCTGAGCAGCTGAGCTGCGCTGCATTCCATCCCTGTTTCCTTTTCCTTTCTGAGGTGTGGGAAACAAACATGGGGTTTAGAAGCTCTGTCTTTTCTCCCCCACTATGGCAGGGTCTGTTACCAGATTTCACGGCCCAGAAACACTGCAAGCAGTGGTTGATTAGCCAGTTACTCAGGCTGCTGGTATGGTCAGCTTTGGTTCACTTTGCTTTGTGTTCCAGGCCAACTGACTCCTTATGTATGAGTTCCCACAATATTTTTCATGCTGTCAGTTCAAAAGGAGCTGGTTTAACTACGGGCTCTGACAGGCATTGCAGAGGGGTTGGGCACTTGTTTCTTCTTGTTCTTGCTTCTTGGTTGTCTCTGTTGCCTGATGTACCCACGTGAAGGCTCCATGCTCTTCATGACAGCTGGACCATGAGTTCATAATGCTGTGCTGCTCTCCCTCCCCACTCTGGCTTCAAATGGCTCTTGAGCTGATGACAGAGTTGTTACTGAAGGAGCTTGGGATGCTGGTTTGATGGGGTGGAGGCAGTGGACCTCTAGCAGGGATGAGCAGCTCCTCCTGAACATTGCAACCCTGCCTCCTCAGGTCTTGTAGAATGTGGAGCCTGTGTGCGAATAAGCAGAGAAACAAAGTTTTGGTTCATTGTACTTTTACTCTAAAAAGATGGAGTGATGTTTCTTTTACTTCCTGCTTGGAGGGAGCACGATGAGCACAGTGTGTTTCTGGCACTGTAGCTCTCTCCAGGGTGGAATCAGTGTGTGGGACCTTGGGCTC
This sequence comes from Oreocharis arfaki, assembly GCA_013398015.1. Taxonomy (NCBI): domain Eukaryota; kingdom Metazoa; phylum Chordata; class Aves; order Passeriformes; family Paramythiidae; genus Oreocharis; species Oreocharis arfaki. The sequence continues at coordinate 2,638,713 of VZRR01005155.1, read as the reverse complement.
AGGCTTGCTGCGGGGCAGTGTCTGGTGTGTGGGATGCTGTAGGTCATGATCAGGGTGTATTGAGTCCCCACAGCTGCTTATCCACATTGCACCGAGCCCTGATGTTCTTTGCTGCTCTTTTGTTTATTTAGATGTGCTTTTGAGGAGTCACGCCTTCCCTCCCAAGAGGCTTGAGCTTGTGTTGAAGGTGGTGGTTTGGTGTTTTTTTCTACCACCAGGTGTTTGTTCTTTCCCTGTATCTGTGTCCTGCTGTCCAGGGAATTCCTGGGAGCTGTAGGGAGTCAGAGGAAGCTGCTTCTGCTGATTCAGCAAACTGCAGCAGTGCATCACTGCTCTGCTCTGATTTGTACCCAGAACAAGCTGCAGATCCTCAGGGTTAAGCCTGGCATTAGCAGAGGATAAAGAGGCCTAGACACACTAGTAAAGCTAAAAACCACAGGTTTGGAGGAGCAGCAGCAAGAGAGCACACAAGAAATCAATGCTGAGTGATTTCATTTTTTTTCCTTAACATTTGGAAGCGCTTCTGGTGCTGTTTGTCCAGTGAGTCAAGGAGTCCTTATTAACCATGTATTTACCAGTGCCTGCAGAGCCCAAGAAGTTGGAAGAAAATGTAACAAACTGTGGGGAAGTGCAAACAGCTGCTTTGAAGGTGTGGGTGCAGTTTGGTAGGAGACCTGCCCGCTCACAGCTGGGAAAGGTGCTTTACCTGGTGAAGCAGCGATGTCTCTTCTGCTGTTGTGGTGCATTTTGCTTCGCCTGTATCTTTTTTTTGTGGTTTCTCCAATGTCGTCCCCACTACTTTCCTTATGACAGGCAGGCTCCTTGGTGGTGCCAGCATGTAGTCTGATGCCACAGGGCTAGAATAAATCCCAACCCACACACCAGTAAATAACTGCAAGGAGAAGATGATAGTTTCTCCAGCAGTGAAGCAGAGTGCAACTGCAAGACAACTACATTTGAATTTTGGTATTATTTTGAACTTGTGAGTGTAACTGCTGACTAATCAGCAGGAATAAATTTTGGTTGTTCTATGTGAAGTGGAGGGATTTGTTCTAAGTGCTGGTTAAATGATTTGCTCTGCTGTTAGTGACTCATTTGTGATCTGTGCCTGATTCCTGCAGAGAAGTTGACTTTCTGTAAGCATTTGTTTATTATTTCAGAGTATTTGGCCTTTTTCCTCCAAGGTTTTGCTCTAAATATTCATGCTGTGTGATGGGTGCTGGTTTTGCTCTCAGGCTGGGTGAGTGAATGTTTCAGACAGGCAGTCAGAAATGTAACATGGAGAGATGCCCTTCAATCGTCTGTTATTTGGGGTTGTCCCTAACCCTGTGTTGCTTTTTCATATGTTGGAATTAGTACCATCCCAACAGGTCTTTCTGCAGGCAAGAAAAACTATCATTGTCTGGGCCTTTGGAACAGTTAAGAGCTTGTTTTCAGAGAAAGCAGCTTTCCTGGCTCCAGTCTGAGTTCTGGGAGCAGCCTGTGTGTGACCTTTGTGTAGGTTTCCATCCACTGATGGCAGAGCAGCCACTGCTGGAGGTCAGGCTCATTCATGAGGAGTCAGAGAGAGCCAGACTGGAGTTGCATTAGGCTCAGTGAACTGCCAGGATGTCTGAATAAACTGATTGTGGCCAGGTCATCATTATCTTAAGTGAGTCAGAGATGTGTCCAGGCTGTTTATTAAGATAATTGAGAGAGGGAGGGAGAGAGGGATGCTTGCAGTCCATGGACTAGGCCGGTGAGGTGGTGGAGTACATTGCAACATCTGGTACAAGAGAGAAGGAGCTCCTGGTCATGCAAGGTGATGCATCCAAGGCCTGGTGCTGCCAGGATTCAGTCCCTGGTGCCACTGTCAGGCATGTACGGTGACATCATGCTAATGCACATGTCAAGCATCACTGATGTGAGCTCATCTTGCCAGGCTAAAGAGTCATACCTCTGCTCAAGTTTCCTCATGAGGCCTTGTTGCCTGGCAGTTTTAGGTATTCTGGATCAACAGAGCATTTTGGGTTTGCTGTATCAGTGTCAGGCAATATTTGGAGATGATAGGAGCCGTTGTGCACGGTCACTTCTTCCTTCATAGTGCCTGGTCCAGCCCCCTGTAGGCTTCTGAGGGTGGCTGCAAGTTTGCTTTGTGTTTCCTGAGACACATTTGTTTGTTTGTTGGGTGGTCCCAGTGGGTTTGGAAGTTTAAGTGTTTAAGCTCCAGCCACATGCTCAGCACTGCAGGAACAACTCCAGAGGTACAAGTCCCCCAAAGCCACCACATCTCATCATGCACAGACGTTGCAGGCGACTGAGAAAGCCCTCACTTAAAGACAGGTAAGTGTCGTTTTTCTCCTCCTAGGGAGCTATTGTGTGTAATGTGCTGGATTCAGACCTCTAGCAGGAATTATTTTGATGGATCTGCTCGGAATGCATCAGTGGTGACTGACTGCACCAGACAGTATCAGTGGGAACCTGTCAGTCCCTGCTTGGGAGGAAGCAGGGGCTCTTCTGGCTGGAAATGCTGCAGATCTGTCACTGTGTGGGAGGAGAAAACCAGAAGAGCCAAGTGCTGCTGGAGACCGGGGTTAACGCCCACGGCTGCTCCTGTTTGGCCGCCCGGGTCAGGCCTGGCGACAGGAGGATGCAGCCGGGATGCCAGCAGGTATGGCAGAGCTGTGGGAGGTGTTTGGCATCGCTGCTGACTCCTTTAGAAAACTTGAAAGCGCAGAACTGCAAGGGTGGCTACTTGATAATAGTGCCAAGTGTCTCATTTCATTAGCAATCAGCAAAAAAAGGCTGTGGTGTGCCTTAACCCTCCTGCCCAGGGCCAGCAGCACATCCAACAGAGAGAGAGAGAACGCCTTTTTTGCAGCCATCTGACACGCTTGCCACTCAATCCCAACAGAAGATCTTACAGCCATAGCTTCAGAAGAAGGTAACAAAATCCCTGACGGTGTATCTTGGATGAAAGTATCATCCTGTGGCTAGACTGAGCTCAGTTTAATGCTGTTCACCTCAGAGGGGACTCCTGGGAGTTGGGTAATATTCTCTGTAGGTCCTTAAGCTTCTCTGCATGGCTGTAGTGTGTGAAGCATCTCGTGTTGTGCCAAATTTCCTCCTCTGGATTCAGCGGTGCTGGCGTGAACCTCAAAAAAAAAAAAAGGGCAGAATGATATCAATAGCAGGGAGGGTGAGTATCTCTCACCAAAAAGACAGAGTCGTCCTTAGGAAACAAAGAAGACTCTTGAGCATAAAAGAAATTGGCGTTTACACACAAATAGGTAAGGATTGACAGACATCTGAGACTCCAAAGAGCAAGGAAATGTGTTGATCGTGCGCTGTAGATACAGCACAGACTGAAACCTGGCTCTTTGATCCAAAAGGACCACTGAAATCAAAGGGCTGCACAGGAATCTGTTTGAATGATGTCTTGAAGGGCTGGTTCAACCCTTTGGGGCTTGTCTGTGCCCTTAGTTTATAGCACTGTGATGCTCAGTTTGCCATCACCTGGGCTGTTGGTGGCCAGCACAGAGAGGGAGACATCCCACAGCTTGCTGGACATGAGCCACAGAGGGCTCCACGCCCTCCCTGTCCCCTCTCTACCTCTCGTTTCCCTGTGCTCCCTTCTGAGTAAGAACAGGTCCTCACTGGGTGGGGCTTTCACCAGATCTTACCCAGCTCCATGCTTAGGTTCCTGAACAAGGAACCAGAGGATGGTCATCTCTTCGGTTGGAAAGGAAATGCCTTTGGCACAACATCCTTGGAATTGTCCAAAGTGGTGTCCTTGTCTGGAGAAGTAAGTAGGTGCTCACTGATCATGATGCAGGAGGGTGTGTGTGTTTGCGTTTGTACGTGTAGTAGGAATCAAATATTCATGATGGAAAGGTGGTGTTGGATTTCCGAGGGAAGAAGCACGTTCATTAAATATGATCCACAGCCCAAGGCAGAGGACTGGAGGTGGGGATGGTAAAGCCTTCAGGGGATTAGGCTGTGGCATGGAGGTAAGTTTTTGCTGCAGTTTCCCCATCTGCAGTTCTGCGTAAATGATTTAGGTGCCTCACAGAGCGCCGGTGGTGTCCGTGCACTGGGACTGCCAACTGTGGATGAGAGTAGCCTGGCTCTGAGCTGGGTGTGATTCCAGACAGCAACTCTGGAGACCCTCAGCAGCACACCCCTGTGTCCTAGAGACTGAGCTGGGGTCTCTCTCAGAGCTCAGCTGCAAGCTCAGAGCAACTGCTTGAGTTTGGGAAGAAGCGGGGAGCCACAAGGGTCCTTTCCCAAGGGACATCCAAGCCCGAGTGCAGGCAGCACGCGTGCTGCTCCCTGCTCCCTTAAAACCCCCTGAAAAAAAGACTCTTTGTTCTAGGAGATATAGGTAATATATATTTTAAGGGTCCATGAATCATTCATAGCCCAAAGATAAAACCGAGCATCAGAGCCAAGGAAAGGCTGAGGCTGTGAGGCGAAGCAAGGAGCCTTCCATTATGTATTGCACTCAAACTTGACCTGGCAGTACCTTCTTGAAATCTTGCCTTTGCTTTGGGAAGCCCTCTTTTTCTCCTAAAAAACTGAACTACTCACCTACTTTCAGTAGATAATTGTAGGAAGAGCATAATCAGCTGCTTCCGTCATTGTGCAGCTTGATGGTTGGCTTTTGAAGAGCTAAAGTGTATGTCCTAGTGAGCATGTGAGAGCACAGCAAGGCTGGCAGGAAAAGCATGGACATGTTGGCTTGGAAGGAGAATGAGAGAGTCCCAGGGATGCTATGGGATCAAGCAGGGTTTAAGGATTACCACTTATTCTGGCAAACAGTGGCAGGTGGGGATTATTGAATGGCTTGAGAAGAGAGGCTGGGTGTTTTCTGACTGACCCAAGCACTGCCAGACTTGGTGTGGCACAAGCCAGCTGTGAATAAGGGCTCCTGCTCGCTTGTGGTCACTTGGTGATCAGTGTGAAATGAGTTTGTGAGTGTGAGCCTTGTGCCTGGCAGGCAGATGTCCTTAGCTCAGAAAATGTCTATGGTTTCTTGGGTGGAAGCAAATGCCCGTGATTAAATCCAGAGTGTGGCTGTATGACGGTGATTTGTGGTGTCCTGACCTCTTGCCAAAAAGAAATAGTCAACACAACCTGTCTGGATAGCAGCCGAACTAACAGCCAAAAAGTGGAAAGGAAGGAAAAGGGACTGGTTGGTTGGTTTATTTTCTTTGTGCTTTGCTGTTGTTTGCTTGATTCTGTAATCTACGAAGAAGGGCTGGAAGTTGAGCTTTCACTTTATAAGATCATGCTTTTCTTTCCTATATCAGTTGTATTACAGCAAAAACTCATGTTCTGCTTGTCCTGATTAAATGGCAAAATGTTGTACCACAGCAGCAGGAAACTCTCATGTTGCTTTGCTATTTCCTTTTTAATTACTGTCTCCAATTCATTGGCAAGAGTAATCTTATTGCTCAGGGCTGGAGACACCTTCCCTTTCCATCGCTATACAGCCCCAGGGCCTGTAAAATGCACTTTTGGCAGTAAGGTGGAATAATGAGACCTTCATGTATTTGCTGCCCTTCATTTGTGCCAGCACAAGAGCTTATGAGGCCACAGTCTAGCCTGGGTGTCTGGTATTGTCCGAGTTAAAAATAACCCCACTCTGTTCCCCAGCTCTGCTCACTCAAAAGTTATTTTTCACCCAGAACCTTTCAGGGCACTGCTTTGCCAAACAGCAGTGACAGAACAAGGGAGAGAGTGACCAGTGGTGGGCTGGGGGTGACAGGCACCCCACAAGGTCAGGTAAGTGGCCAAATCAGAGCATCAGGGCTGGCAGCTGAGAGTTTGCAGCAAGCAAACACCGTGACATGCAAGATGTCTGCTGCAAAAAACTGGGAGAGAAATGGTTTGGAAACATGTGCTCTTTCTAAAGCTTTTATTTTTTAATAGAGAAAACTTTTCAGGCCCCTTTTTAATTCATAATAAAGAGCAGGTTGAAAAGAAGGAGAGGGCAAATGAAGACAGTGAGGCTTGCTAACTTCCTTTAAAGTTGGAAGGTCACCTTTAAAAATGAATGAATGCAGCATTTGGAGGAAGCTGCAAGGCAGCAGGCCTGGGGTTGAGCACTAGAATAGGAGGCAGAACAAAGATGAAAAGAAGAATCCAGTTGAGATCTAGGAATAGCTGCAGAGCTGCAAATCCCCGTGGTGGACTTGGGTGGAGGCGGTGTTTAAGGGAGCTTCTCTGCCCGCTCTCGGAAAGCTGCGGTTGTGCGTGGTGATGTGCTGGGGAAAGTTAAATTTGGAGCTGGATAGCCACCTGGACTGCACAGGGGCACATGGACGGGTGCTAGCACTGTGGGAGTAAGCTGGGATCTGGGATAAAATTAAAGCACTGCCTGCCCATTTGCATTCAGGGATGCTGGGTAGCTCTACAGTCGGCTTTCCTGGTTTGGCTGCGTCCCTGCTGACTTTCCTCCTTTCCTGGGACTCTTCAGGGAGTGGGAAAAGGGTGATGACAGGATGAATCTTGGTGATGACTTGCTGGTTCCCAGTGCCAGCCCTTCCCACCTTTCCTTGACACAGCCTGGGAGGTGCCTGGTGGGAGCAGGACACAAGGGGAGTAGTGCGGACTTCAGCGAGTGACCCTGGCGTTGGTCTCAGCGGGGTTTGCCCTGGGTGGAAGTTCCTCGTGTCAGGAGAACAATTCTTAGGGTTCACCTAAGAACTGAACACATTTCGAATTTAGGCAATTGCCTGTCTTTCCCTCTGAGCCAAGACGCAGGGGCATCAGACACGTGCTATCTATTGCTTATTAAGTGGTTTAACAAGCCCAGCTAATTACAATGTACTCAAGGATTTTGTAGCTTATGAAAGCAGTCCCTGTTTGTTTGTGTCAGTGCTTTAATACATTAATACACCAATTAAACCTCGGGAGGTGTGCGTGCTCACACAGCTTAACATATGGGGAAGCATGTTGATGGTTTTCATGTCAGCTGGGGCTTCTCTGGTTGTTACAGCTCCAGCTCTGAAGGGATGCTTGTGGTTTTGCACTCAGCCTTGTCACTGGAGGGACATGCATCCCCTACATAAAAACATTGTTCTCCTTGCCCAGAAATACGTTGTTTTACAAGACTCAGGCAGATATGGGCACTCTGTCATTAAGGTTTCCTTCTCTCAGACAGGCCTGGGAGAGTTTCTCGGTCTTTCTTTCCTTCTCAGTGCTGATGATGCAGGCAATTTGTGCCTGAAAGTGTTGTCTTCTCTGCCTCAATTAGTCCCTCAGGGTCAGCAGTGGGAGCTGCTGTCTGTGGCACATGCATTTGTTTGCAAAAGGCTCGGCACATTCATTAAGCCACACGGTAACGAGCAATAATCAGTGCACAAGGCACCCAGCGTGAGCCAGTGCAGGGATGGGGCTGGAGCAGGCAGAGAGGGTCAGAGGTAAAAGCCTCCTCAGTGCACTCACAGCTCAATGAAAAGAAAGCAATCGTGGGGGGAGGAGAAGGAGAAATGACAGATTAAAGGAAATTGAGCAACTGTAATAAATACACTTGAAATTGAAGTGATTATATTCCCTGCAGAGCTGAAGTGCTGAGGAGGGTCTGCAGAAAGGGCAGCCGCACAAAACCAGTGGCCTTTTGGAGAGCAGGCTTACAGGGAATTTGAAATGAGTGGAAGAAAGCTGGCCAGGCTTTAATGCAGGTCTTTCAGACACAGTTGGGAAGGCTGCCCTAAACATTCAGTCTAGTAAAAACAAAGATAATAAAAGGCAGGATGACGGGACTGACATACACCAGGCTGGCTAAGCAAGAGACTGAGACCATGATGGGGCACTGCTGAAGTACCACAACGAAAGGAGAGGGGAGGAAAACAAAGGGATGGAAAGCTGCAGCCATACAGATGCTGAGGGTGTATTTCAGGCAGGAAAGTCCTTTTTCAAGTAAGCGTCTCAGAGACAACAAAACTGGCCTCACATCAAGGAAGGGTTTGAGGTTTTGAGGAAAACAGTGTGCTGGTTCAGAGGACATGGAGGAGAAAGTGCTTATCTTGAGAGTGATATATGGAGAGCTTACACTGATGACAGAACAAAAGCCAGCCCTAATCAGTGATAAGAGGAGAGAAGGATTATTAAATATTTTTCATCTGCCAAAATTGCATCCAGCTTTATGGAGGATGAAGAGTTCATGTCAGTGACCAGCTGTTCAAGGGCACAGGACCAGGTGAGCATCCTCTACAGATGGAGAGCACATCCTGAGGGCATGCACACGACTTGCCAAGCTCTTTGCTGACATTTTAATTTGCCTGTTTAAAATTGGGCAGATGGATGAGAGTTGGAAAGTGGTGGATATAATGGGGACAAGAGACAGACCAATGTGTTTGCTCTGGGAAATTCTTGGGAATCTACTTAGACTTTAAAGAATATTGTGGGAGAACACCTGGAAAACCATACTCTGTGAAGGCCAAAGTGAAATGGCTTGAAGTAATGGGAGGTCACACTCAACTAAGCTGTTGGCATTTCCTGAGGAGCTCACTGCCACTGTATCTGAGGGGAATTCAGTGGATATAGTACACTGAGGTGTTCCACAAGTATGTGACAAGGACCAGCATCTGAAATTAATGACTAGGGGTAAAAGCATTGACAAATGCATTGACAAAACAAGAATAGAAATCTGTGTAGAAATCTGCCCTAAGAGCAAGAGACAGAAAGGAGTTGTTACTAAAAGTGTTTCCAATTGGAAAGAGGTTGAAAGTGATGTGTTCTGCAAGTCGCTCTTAATCACCTGTGTTTTTCTTGATGTCTGCTAATGATCTGGAAGAAAATGCTGAAGGCAGGAACCAGAGTCCTCCCTGCTGTAGCATCACAGATTGAGGGATTTTTTCGCCAGCGTTGACTATGGCCAAGGTCCCAAACACACCCAGAGCCTCTCCTGATTTGGGATGTGTTTGAGAGAGGAATCCCTAGACAGAGAAGAGAAGCAGAGAGAGAGAGACTGCAATTTATGGCACAGAGAAACAGCACTATCCATTAAGAAAGGATAAATGAAGCAAACTGGGCAGCATAGGAATTTTTTGTTCATTGAACCCGTTCCAGAAATGAAGATGTGATTTTTAACAGCTCGGTAATTATTCATTCCTTCGTTTTTTTTTTTTCTTCTCTCTCTACAATTCCACTTTGTAGTCTGGAGACCTCAGATGACTTGGTGTGAGCTCTGTTTGCAGGAGAATTGCAGCCTGGCTGTGTAAATGCAAGAAGTCTGAGTGAAGTTTTGAACTCTGGGTGTTCATATGCACTCAGATATTGATCTGGGTAGGTTTTCCCACTACCTGCTTGAAAAATCTCTGCCCTGGGAAAAGGTTAAGAGACTTGATTTAAACTCTGATTGATAAAGAAAAGACTTCAAGGTGACCTTTTCAATACAAGCTGAATTTGGGGTCACTTTCCAAACTCAGATTGCAGTAAGGAACAGGATTTGTAGGGAGATTGATGGATTGGATTAGTGCACACTGGCTTCTCATTTTGCCATGTTACCATCCCAATATCTGATGCTGGCTCTCCAATTAAGGCAGTTAAGGAAAGGAACGTATATAGTCTTGTTCAAGGTATTTTTGGATTAAATGGGACCTGTCCTAGGCTAGTGAGGAGAAACAGCTAAAGGTGTTGAAGATCTTTCCACCATTTTAGCCCTCAGTGCTCTGCAGTATCACTCACATATATTCATCTACAAATCGCTGTTGCTGGCTTTGGGAGGTTCTTTTTATGCCTCTGAATCCTCAGGTAATTGCAGAACAATATTACCCTTTCCCACCTTCCTCAGCAGTCTTGCTGATTTTGGTCCTTTCCACTAGCAGTGTGTTCTTGCTGTAAAGCTTCAGAATACACATTTAAATTTAAGCTGTTAAGCCATATATGGTATATATATATATAAAGTAGATCTATGTAATATCTTGGTTTTGTAGCTGAAGATCCTCATAGGTTGCCTTCCCCATGTGCCTTGAGTATCAACTTAAGAATCATCCAGTCTTCAAGCAGAGTTCAGTTAAAGCCGAACATGCCCCTTTTCACCATCTGCAATTAATCATGTCTTCTGAGGCTACCAGCACTGCAGAATGTTTTCCTGAGTCTCACCAGGGCCTTTAAGAAGAATTAACTGGGTATATTTCCTCTGATGCAGACGCTGATGTTTGGCCACGGGAGAAAACTGTAGGATTCTTTTTTTCCCCCCTTTTGCACTCATTGAAATTTGTGCTGGATTTTGTGAAAATTCACCCCAACCATCTGGCTCATAACGGTGCGAGATGTTGCTGGAGGATGACAGACAGACAAATGGACAAATACATGTTGTTTTATCAGCCCATGTTCTCCCTGTGCTGGGAGTGTCAGAGACAGTAACCCACGATAGATTCTCGTTTATAACCGCAATGAGAGCAGGAGGCAGCAGGGATACAGAGAAGCAGTGCTGTCAGGGAAGGATGCTCTGACAAGAGCGTGTGGCTCCTTACACAGTGCTGACCTCCTGGTGATGAGGGATTTTCAAAGCCTAACCCAAGGAGACCTTTTTCTGCCTCGCCTGTCGCTCGTCAAAGAGGTTTGTTTCTGCCAAGGAGAGGAAGGTGGTGCTGGCTGGACAGTGCCTCGGGAACAGTTGGATCCCACCGTGGAACAGCTCTGGAGTCAATGCTCAGCTGAGTCGCTGTCTTTCAGGGATCCTCTTCTGCAGGCTGGACCCAGGGTGCTGCTGGGCTCCTTTCTCTCGTCTAGCCCTGCCCTGCTGTTACTCCTCACTATTTTTTTTTCTACAGCGAGGGGAACCTTGGAGGAAAAGTGGATTTCCCTTGGTGTGCAGCCTCGAAGGGGCACCAGCACAAGATTCATTCCTCCTTGTGACTCAGGCACAGGCCAAAGGAGCACAATTATGCACAGACCTGGAGGGTTAAATGAGGACCAGCTGCTCTCCCCATCAGATTAGTAATTCCTTTGTATGATCCTCCTCCTCTTTATCCCTCTCTGCATAATTTGCTGCCTCTGAACAATAGCCTAAATCACCCAAACCGCAGTAATTTTAGAGCCCAGCAGGCAGAGCTGTCTCACATTACTCCTTCTTCAGGGGTTTCCTTCTGCAGGAGGAGTTGGCAAGATGGAAAGAGGGATGTGCAGACAGAACAAGCAGGGACAAAGCCAAGGAAACCTCGGGCAGGAACAAAGAGCAAGGTCTGTTTGGGATGTTAGGAAAACATGAATCTGAGGGAACACCTCATCAAGCCATAGACATAAGAACACCTCCGTTGTGGTCTTGTGAGAAAGGGAGTCGGGGGAGGTGGGAAGGAAGGAGAGAGATGGAAATTGGGCAAATTAGAGAGAGACTTTCTAATGAAATCATAACTTGAGCCTGAGATCTGTCTTTCAACACCTCACGATTTTGCTCCACGTGGCCTCACTTCTGGAATTTTCTTGTTCCATGGGTTTGGCTGCTTTAGCCACTTGTTTAATGACCACCAAGCAAAGTTGTTGCTGGTAAAATGACTGGGCATGGGGCAAGAAATGATATTACTACCTGGAGTCCACAGAAAAAAAAAATGGAACAAGAAAAGCTCTGTTTTTTTTTTTTTTTTTTCAAAATTGTCCTTTTCCTTTGTGATGATGGTGAGGATGGCAACTATCAGAAGCACTTCCAATCTGCCTGGAGCTCTAGGTGGAAAATGCAGAACACAAGGCCCTTTCACCAAATTTTCTGCTTTGAGACGGTCCAGGAATTCTGTCACAGCAGATTTTTCTGAAAGTCTTTATGCACTTCCACACCTGGAGGAAACTGCACTTTGTCTAAAAATACTTCTTCATTTTGCACCTAACTTTGGGGCCACTTCTTACTCTGGACTTTGCAACGGGGATCACAGTTTTAGTACAGCACCTGAACCACTTCCAAACCACCTCTTTCTTTAGTGCCACCCTTCTAATAGTCACATAGTTTCCAGAGCATATTCAATATTTCTGGAATTTTTTAGCAATTATGTTGTGGGCTAGATCCTTCAAACTGTGGATCAGGGCAGTGACTGAACAACACTGAAACAGTAGTATCAAAACCCCCCAAATACTCAAAATCACAAGGAAAAGCCTAATGCTGCAACCTGAACCCTGTGCTGCAATATCTGCATGGGTGTGCAAGCAGGCTGCAGCATGGCTCTGAAGTTGATGGCTGGCATGGGGATGACAGCAGCAGGATCTGGCTGGCGAGGCCAAAAAGGGCAATGACTGACCATGGGATGTCTGTTGGTCAGAGACACATCCTGCTGTGGGGGTCAGCACTTGCTGGGCTGAGCCCTCCTGGTGGTACCTTTTGGAGGGAGCAGTGGTGGTGCCTGGCACACTTTGTTGTCTGCTTGAGGTCAGGGGGAAATGCAGTCTAATCAAGGCTGTTGCAAAGATGAGGGAGATTTTCAGTGCTGCTCCCAAGTGAAGGAGAGTGAAGAAGAGCCAGAGCAGGGATGAGGGCTGGGAGAAAGGCTCATGTGGCACGAGCCTGTTGACCCAGCTCTGTGTGGCATCCTCCTGCTGGGACACTGGGGGGTTGCCAGAGGACAGCAAAGGCAAAAGCTTGGGCTGAGCTCACTGAGAGCAAACTCCTTCCTCCAAAGGATCCAGGAACTCGTTTCTGGCTGCTCAGCCATGGAGGGGCTGCTGTGTGCACCAGGCGCTGGGGTCTGCTCCCATCTCTGCGGTGGAGTGCTGGCTGGGGAAATGTGAGGCTCGACGCTGCTCAAAGCAGGTTCTGCCTGGCTCCTGGCCCCTCTGGAGCAGGCAGTCGGCTCCCAGGGTGGGGCAGTTCATAGCCTGAGCCCCTGTGACTCGGGGGTGGAAGGTAAGCCTCTGTGTTCCTGCTGGGAGACACTCTCCAAGCTGCGAGGCTGCTGCTGAGACCCGGTCACTTCCCGCTTTCTTGTGATTATCCATCTCGGCAATAGGATGGTGTTAAGTGTCTGATTACTGTGTTGTTAAAGCCTTAAGCCTGAAATCTGACTTTCACGTGGTCCCTCGAGGGGCAGCCAATCCCCTTCCAACCCTCCACCAGTAATCCTTCCTTTCCCTTGGAAAAATAGTAAAGCAGAAAGACAAGTAGTATCTGTCTGCAGCAGCACTTTCCAATCAAGTGAAAACTAGCTGGAAAATCAAATCAAATCAAATCAGGTAAGTTCCTGCAAAACACAACTCTATCTCCTTAAAATCTCCCCTTTTGGAGGAATGAACTGAACAGCAGTAGCTGCTGATGTAAAACAAACCATTATGCCTCCTATCTCCTCTCCAAGCCCCCCTCCCTTGCAGACGCATGAGTCTGAGGGAGGCAGATGCTCTCTGAAGACTATTTTCCTCTGTTAAATAAATTCACTTTCAAATAATGTGTAATTAAATGTGTGGTATTGAATTAATGTTTTATTCTGAGTGCTTTGGCAGCAGGGGACCTAGAGGCCTGGCTGGTGGAAAGAAAACATGCTCACCAGAAAAACTCCCTTCTCCTCTCTCTTTCCCTTTTCCTCCCACCCTGCCAAGAATCCCAGTCCCTGTTTCCATGAGCTGCTGGAGTTTATCAGTGAGCTGGTGAGGATGATTCTTTGTGTAAGATCCCTTTTGTGATGCATTGTCATGGGGCCCTTGGGCATGTCACCCAGTGCAAGGACCTCTGTAGCCTGCTCCTTTCCCCCCTCTACCCATGTCTTGATGGTCTTAGTCTTCATCTTCAGAAGATCCCAGCTGTCTGCTAATGCTTGTATACAAAGGGCAGAGCCTAAGTGTCACCTCGGGATGTGAAGTTGGTGCTGGATGTCCAAGGAGACAGAAGCTACTGAAGCTGGAAAGGCAGTTTATCCTTCCAGCTTAGTGTCAGCCAGGAATTGAGAAGGTGAAGAGAGTGTTAGGAATCACTGGATGGTTTCTAAGTTTTTTGCTTGGAATGTTAGTAAGGTTTTGGTCCCATCAGCAGTGTTTTGTGTTCCCCTGGGAGCCAGCTGTGGAGGAGTTGGTGCATGCGGAGACATTGGCAAGCACAGGGTGAACCTGCCCCAGGCTTTGTAGAGGTGACAGCAGCGAGGGGTATAGGAATGACTGTCTTAACCTGAGGGGACCTTGACATGTGTCTTGAGCACAAGCAGGTTGGGCAGAGGCAGGGACTGGGTTGGAGCACAACTGGGAACCCATTTACAGCTGCCTGCTCCCTGACCCAAACCCCGGCGGCCGCAGTGAGCCTCGGGAGCATTGGGTTTCTTTTTGTAAGTCTTCAAGGTCTCCATACTAAAGGACATTTTAACCTTTGACAACAGCTCAGGTGAAGAGATTTACCTTGTTGGATCAAGGAAAGGTCCTGTTGATTTGAACTCTTACTTGAATAATTCCAGAAGGTCATAAATCTGCGGGAAGGTGGGAGAAGTGGATGCTGACTAAAGGCAAGAGCCCACCGCTCTGCAAGGCATGGATGTGCTGGGGGATTCTTTTATTTGCTGCCATGGTCATTGTCAGGCTGGAGGTGATGCTCAGGATCCTTCCTCTTGCTTTAACTCCTTTTGTTTGGATCTGCCCAGGATGACTGTTGGTTCTGCAGGACTGTGCAGTGCTGTGCTTCCCAGCTGAGACTGCTCAGAACCCAGTAGCTGTGGGACACTGTACTGCTCTTCATAAAATAATTGCTAAGTGGTTTGTACACAGATTTATGGGACTGAAATGGATGAGAAGGGCTTGAAGTTGGTATTGTTTTTATAGGAATGTCAGATGGTTTAAGGTGAGAGAGAAGTTTTTGCTTAAACAGTGATTGTGGAATGGTGCCGAATGCATTCGAAAGTTATTATTTTTCAGATTATTTTCCATGAAGAAAGTGAGAGTTTGCTTTGGTTTGGGTTTAAACTTTGCAGGTATGTCACTCCAGGTCATGTCACCTGCTTCCAGGTGGTTTTCAGGGTGTTTTGGTGAGGGAGCCTGGCTGGCTCTGGAGTTGCTTCTGATGAGTTGTTGGTTTAAGGGGTGCTTGTGCTTTGCCTTTCCGTCAGCTCTTTTACACACACACACACAAACTCCCTTTCCATTTCCCTTCAGCTCCAAGAGCTCTGCACATGTGCATTGTTGTTGTCAGTGGTTTCTCTGTGGCTGCTTTTTGGAGCTGGTGCTGCAGCTCAGAGGGTGCTAATCCAGTCACTCCATGCTGCAAATCACACCCCTCTGTGGAGCTTGAGGGCTGTTCTGCAGAATCTCTCCCTCGATTCAGGGCTGGCTGGAGTCAGCTGGCAGCTGAAGGGCAGCACTTTGGGTCAGGGCTTCTTCTCCGCCTGCAATTGCAGCAGCAAAAGCCAGAGGAGCTGGTTGTGTCCTGATTGCCAGGGGTATGTGTGGAAATGGTGGATGTCAGGTGTTTCCAAAGCATCAGAGATCTGGCTTGCAGAGGTTGCTGCTCTCCTGTTTTCCTGAGCTCGATTGCACTGAACTTTAGCTCCTGGTGTAGATTGGTCTAACTGGATAATTTTTTTAGCCGAGATTGTCCAGCTAAATGCGTCAAGGCCTGTTATTTTTTACCGAGGTCCATTTAGCAGCATGTAGTGCATTAGCTCTGGGTCTGCTGGGTCAGCTGAGCAATAAAGCTTCCTTCCCACCTGGGATCTGCACTCATGCCTTGTGCTGCTCCCAAGGAACGAAGCGGATGGTAAGGAAATGAAAAGCACTGCAGAAACATAAAATGGTTTTCTCTTAAGGTCTTTATGAAGGAGTACGATCGTTCTGAGCTGAAGGTTTTGGTTGCTCCACCAAGTTCCCAAAGTTTCAGATATGCTTTACATAAATCTCTATGATTTGTGTCAGAACTGCTTGGTGCTTATAATCACGACTTTTTTGAGTCCAAGTCCTTGAAGGGTGCCTTACAGGGGAACTTGGCAAAGAACCAGTGTCTGGGCACCGTGCCGAATTGTCAGAATGTGTACCTGGGCCCTTTCCCAGATGTGGCTCCTGTCAGAGCTGGGAGAGAAGCCACCAGAAGTGAAGGGCTACCTACTTGAAGTCCAGGAAGAGATAAGAAACAGCCTGTATATGTCTCCATTTTTTACAATGATGTGGGACTGATTCTCCCTTTGTTTACATGTACTTCACAGCAGTCCATGATTGAAATCAATATCCTCCATTGACTTTGATGGATTTGAACCAGGTGAGGAGGGATACTTGGGCTCTGTGCAGCCTGCTTATGCATTATCTTCTCTCTCTGGGAGACAAGTTTGTGAGAGAATACCTTGCCAGCCCTCCAGTGGCAGGGCTTTTTGATCTGGTCCTACCCGATGAGCGCGCTCTGCTCTGATCAGGTGCATCAGGTAACTCATCAGCGCCTTTGGTTCCCATCCAGGCTGCGCTTGACTGCCTGACATGAAAGGCTCTCTGCTTGGTACTTACATGTCATGGTGACAAGGTTTCCAGTGTAAACTGTAAGCTTTGTTTATTTGATTTTAATTGTGGCGGAGCGGCGGAGCTGTGCTGCGTTTATTCACAAGAGTTATTTCAGCAGTGTCGAGGAAGAAATGAATGAATCACATTGGCTAAGTGAGAACTTTGCTACCTTTCTGGACAACTTATGTAGACAGAAAAGAGACAATTCCTTGGCATAAATTAGTTGTTACAGCAAATGACTCAGCCACTGCTGAAAAATGTCATTGTTGTTATCATTTATAAAGCGCTGTTGATGCAAATGAGGCTTTAGAAGCTTATGGAAATCAAGGCCATATCTACAAAGAGCCCAGGATCAGACCCAAATCAGGATACCCTAGAAACAGATCTAAAATAAGTCAGTTTTAAAACAGGGCTGGAACAGCAAGAGGGGCAAAAAATAGAGAAGAAGAAAAAGAGAGAAGAAATGCCATGATGTGAAAAAGCAAAGGGAAGGAGGAGCTGGTGATGGAGAGGTGCAGGAAAGGATCTACCTTTAGGAAAAACAGGGTCACATGTGAGGGGGAGAAGAAAAATTTATAGAAAATTGATATTGGTCTTTTCTAGGCTAGAAGAGGAATCTTCTGATAAAGAGGGCAGCAAAAGTAAAAGGGGAAATGTCTATAATTTTGCTCTGTTCCACCAGCAAGGTGCATGTTGTTTGTGAATTAGTAGTCCAGGGTCAGGGAAACCAGTAGAAGTACAAGAAGACAGACTGCTCACTGTTTGGGAGTTTGAAAGAGGAAGATGTGAGGAATTAATTGAAATTAATTAATTTAACAATTGAAATTGACCTGGTGTAAATGATCCAGCATTAGTAGTTTTGCAGTTTGCTCTAGCTTAAGTACTGGCACTGCTCATGGTTTACTCCGTTTGGAGTTTGATTGGTCCCTTTTCCTCCCACTGCAGTCATCGGTGTCCGATCATGTGCATCCAGGTTTCAAGAGTATTAGCAAACCATGGTTTTAAAGATGGTAGTTGTGATGGGAATTTGAAATGCAGAATTTGCAGTGTCACTGAACCCATCTCTTCTTCATCTGATGCCCAGGACTGATTTAGAAATGAGACAGTAATTGGAAAATTAGATTCATGAAATGTACTCACACAACTTCCCGATATCCGCTCATGTGATTGAAAAGTGGTGGTTATTCAAAACAAGGTGTTTTCATTGCACACAGTCTCTTACCAGCTCCATGTGCTCTACCTGAGATTTGGAGGTTGAGTCGGGGTCTTTTTGCTTTGACCTTGCCATAAAATAGAGAGACTCTGCAATATGAGCGCGCAAGATGGGAGAAGAGTCATTGAATCAGTGATGCAAGTGGAAAAGTTCTGGATTTTCCAGGCTCTGTCACAAGAGCCAGTGCAGCAGTGACCCGTCAGGGCATGGTAGATTGATGTATGAGAAAAGCAGAATTAATCTTGTTCCTTCTTCTTCCCCTGCATCCCATGGCTGTGCTGGGTTCACAAGTTCAGCAAACTAGGATGTGTTTGTGTCTAGGAGAGGGACAGACATGACCAAGGACACATGGGAGCGGTGACCAGGGAGGAAGAAGTTTCTGGTTTCAGACAGCCACTTTTCTGACTAAATTCACTTAAAGCACAGATCAAGTCAGCTGTCCTGCACAAGGTTCAGAAGTGGTTAGGTAAAGGTCCCTTTGCAGATACAAAGCTGCCACCCTTCTGCCTTGGCTCTTCTGGAGAAGGGGAAACTTTCAGCATTGGAGGCCATGTGTAAAAGTGGGTGCAGTGTCCCAGACTTACTGTTCTTAACGCTCTAACTAACCCACATTCTGCCATCATTGAGCTAAAGTCATGGGCCATTTCCAACCAGCTGCAAGTCGGGTGCTTTTCTGAGGTGGTTAATGGGCTATTCAGAACAACAGTGAAGGCAAAAGTTTGAAACACCTTCTCCGTGTGTTAAATCTTGATGGACAAGAAGGAAGGTGGGGAATCAGCCCAACTATTCTTCAGTGTCATGAAGAAACATAGTGATCCCAAAACAAGGACTGGAAGATGTTTCATTGTAAAGTGGAATTACTTCAGTGTCAGGCACTCACATCCTTCCTGTAGGTACAGCATGGCTTTGAATGAGTTTGCATCGTGCTGTCAATTCTGCTTATTTTCCTGTCAAGTCTTGCTGTGGCTTCTGCATAGGATCTTCTTCTGAATTGTCTTGTTGTCTTGTTTTTATAAGTTAATGGTACATGGGGAGGAAAAAAATAAAAAGAGTGGTACTTAGGGAGAGGCAGTTTGCATACACCTTGTCTGCAGGGCTGACTGCAACGCAGCCGAGACAGATTAGCACAGCACTGCCTGCCTAAAACAAATAAACACCAGCTGTTTATCAGACAGGGCTCCGCTTCCTCCAGGAGGAGGTAAACAGATTTATGCAGATGAACCTCTGAGGTGCCCTTGCAGCACAGCATCTTTCATGGCTATTTGGCCTTGCTCGTGAGTTACGGCCGGGACGGGTGAGAGCAGAGGCGCAAGGTGAGCGCAATAACACCGCCGGCCACACCGTGCCACGGGGGGTTTGTCACTGCTTTATGGTTAAAGCCCATATTTTATAGTGGGTTAGAATTAATCATCGTGCTGGTCTCGCAGCAAAGGGAAGAGTTTGATCCAAACTTCACTATTTTAGGCCTCTAGCGTGTGAAAAAGCAGTTTATTGTAACTCCATTTGTGCGTAAAATACTATGAAGCAAAATTTATGGCTGTTTGAGGTTGAGAGAAATTGTGGTCAGCAAATGTACTTTTCTTACTGTACATTAAGATTGTCCAGTTGCTGTCAAACTACTTAGCTTCACTGACCCTTTTATTTTTATAACCACCCAAGTTTCCTTTAAGTCCAGCAGTGCTACACAAGTCCACTACCACAAGAGGATTGCTTCTCCCTCAGTTTAACTCTGTCTGCCACAATGTCACGTTTAATTCTTCACATAAATTTTCCCTGAAACTTCTCAGGTGGCTCTAACAACTCGCTGTAAAATCTGGTCTCGAAGACAGATGGGATATTATTTTAATAATGTAGACATAATTACATTGTTTGGATACCAGCTCTCAGAAATGTCTGATCATTTATTAAGATGTTGTTGGGAGGAAAAATTTGGAGCTGAAAGTTTTTGGCAAGACCCTGGAGAGTTTAGAAAGAGAGGTTTGCCTCAGTTCTCATGGTGTTACTCATCAGAAGTGTAAAAATTCTTAAATAGTATTGCTGGTTTTTCTGAGACTGTTTCCTTTTTGACTTCATCTTACACAAAACGAGACAATCTGATTGCAATTGCTACATTTCTGAGTTTTTAAAGATGTCCTTGGGCTCCTCTTACTACAAGATCATTCCTCACAGCTTCCTTGATTGCTGCTATTTGGGAGACCAAGAATGCAAATACGTGTTTTGTCAATACAGTAAGACCAAGGTAATGTAGTGATGAGTGCTACAGAAATGCTTGCCAAGACAAAGAGGATAAACCCCTTTTCCTCTGCTCTATTAAGGAAATTGGTGCTATTTGAGCTTTTCTTATATTAGGATTTTCCTCACCCAAGTGCATCACTTTACATTTCAACACGTTGTAGCTCAGATCTCTCAAGGTACTCCTTAAACCCTCAGCTACACCAGGTGCAGAAGGCAAAGTCCACGTGTGATTTGTTCTCCCTGGCTGTCACTGCAGGTTTTAAACCAAAGTCATTTTGGATGTGCCTACCAACCTGTGCCCTAATGTTACTAATAATATTAATATCGGTAAGAAACAGTTTTCAGCCTATTGAACAATTAAGAAAGGTCAATGGGAATCCCCAGAGAGGTGTCTTTCATTACAAGGCCCATTGCTTGTGCAATCTCGCAGCATCCGTCTTCCCAAGCCAGCCAAGGGCCCAGAGATGGCAGCTCCATAAACCTCTCTCCGAGCTCTTAATTAAAAAGCTTAATTGCATGAAAGCCATTAGGATGCTTGTCTTCCATTGGCCCTTTGATGCATTACGTGGTACCTGTACTGTTGTGAGACATGTGACCCCTCAGGTACCTGCTCAGGCGCCTGGGTGGCAGGAGCTGGTGGCAGATTTTGATCAGTGTCAGTGATGTGTCCCTGCAGCCAGTCTGAAACCCAGAGTTAGTCACTTCCACCTCCTTCTTCTGCAGTGCCCCAAGGGAAATGCACCTAATCTAAGGGGTGCCTGCCTTTACGGCTCCTGTGGCACAAGGAAGAGGTGGAAAAGGCTCAAAAGCTGTCCAGTTTGTGAGCAAACAGGTTCAGGGTTATGGACGTCCCAGGGAGGTGGAAAGAGGGCACTGTCCCACGAAATGCCTCTGCTTGAGGAGACCTCTCATACTTCAGCTTTTGCTCGCTGAGCACTGGGGAAGAACACACAGCTCTGCCTGCCATGACCGTCGGGCTGAAGCTGGGAGTGGTCTGTGCTGCCACAGCTCTCAAGGGAGATGGAAATCTCCACTGAAGGACAGTTTATGGAGGTGAGGTTTTGGATGCTGTGCCTCCAGAAAATGCTGTGGTGGTTGTGCATCTCTAACTGCTTCCACAGTTCATTCCAGGCATTAAAAAAAAAAAAAAACAGAACCTTTTTATATTGCTGAGGAGTTGTAGGGGTGCTGTGATGCCAGAAAAGTGCTTAGAGGTTTGGCAGCTGTGCCTCAGTGTTGTCCTCAGAAGAAAGCAAGTTCTCCCAGCCACCAGTGACACAGGGTCAGTGGATATCCCACAGTCACTCACCTGCCCCTGTAGGTGCCTGGTATCTGGGCAGATTCAGCCCTTAGGAATGGCCTGTTAGCTGAGCAAACCAATTTTCATTGGCCTCTGTACCTCTGGTAAATTAAAAGCTACTGCTCTTCTGATTCTTCCTGAATCCTCGGTTGCTATTCTCTGTCAGTCCTCACTGTCCTAAATGTCAGTGGAAAGGATCATTGAAACTAATGGGTTCAGTTCATGTGTTGTGCCAGTGATGGTTATCCTGGGATGACCTTTCTGAGGGAGCAGTTGTGTAGGGGAAGGCTGCAGGAACAGGGTCCTGCTGTGGGGCAGGATTCAGCACTTCCAGCCGGCTCCTGCTCGTGCCCTAAGGAGCATGGGGGTCACTGGTCCTCCTCTCTTGGCAATGCTTTGACTTGCCAAGATTCATCCTCAAGAATCTGTCGTGTTTGAGTTTAAACTAATCCCAACTGAAATGCAAAACTCAACAGGACCTTCTAATCTCACCTGGCCTTTCATCGGGAGGATATGACCTTTGCTACACCTCACAGGAGATGGATTATTTCCAGGATCATTCCAAAGAGATTCGTGTCTTTGTAGCAGAATTTGCCCCAAAGGTTCCTCTCCCTGAGGACAAGCTTGCCACGAGCTTGTCATGAGAACTGATGAACCTCAAGTGCTTTCCTCACAGACGTTTTGCATGAGACTAACTCCATCCCAGAGATGGCTGCATTCTGTGGGTGGGTAGAAAGATCCCCGTAGATATTTTTATGAAGCAATTTCAGTTCCCTTGCTAAGCTTGCAAGAAAATTGAATTAGTTGTTTTCCGTTCCCTGAATTAACCCTGATTCATTCTTCCCTCAACCCTCTCCCTCTTCTCCCCCTCCCTCCAACAGATGTCCAGCATATTAAGAGGAGAGACATCGTTTTGAAGAGGGAGCTGGGAGAAGGTGCCTTTGGGAAGGTGTTCTTGGCCGAGTGTTACAACCTCAGCCCCACCAACGACAAAATGCTGGTGGCAGTGAAGGTAAATCCCAAGGGCGAATGGCAGAGAGCAGGGCAGGGGCTGGCCAGTGAAGCGAGGCTGGATGAGCCTGCGTGGGAGAGGGAAGCAGGGGAGGGCTGGGGGCCATGGGTGGAGATTTATCTGATGCTGGAGATTGTGGTAAATCCACTTAGTCACACGAAGTTTCAGTGTTTCGCTTCAAGGTTGTCTGTTCTCACCAGTGCCAAAGCCTCCCTTCCTGCTGGCACGGCCAGCAGACAGACAGGGAGGAGAGGCTGGTCTGCAAGCCGTGAGCTCCCGTGCAGCTGCAGCAGCGCAGCGTGGATCCACCTCCCCCCACCAGGCACTGGGGCCCTGCTCCTTCTGGATTTTATCTTTTTGTGTTACATGCAGAAGCTGAAACATGAAAAGGCCTCAGCAAAAATGAGCAATGAAAGCTAAGCGTGATGGGCCAATTTTCTGGGATCAATTTGCTGCAAGATGGGCAAAGCAACTCGGCTGGGCTCCGCTCTGCTCCTGCTTGCCTAGCCACAGGTCGCTCCTGTTTTGGGTATTTTAAGCCAGCACGAGTTCAGCTTGGCTTGTGCTGTGCTGCTTGCATCCTTGTGATACTCCTCGTGGGAGCTGTGCCCCATCAGTGTGGCTCTGGGCAGAGGAGAATGCTCAGTGCAGAACTGTGCTCTCTTCTCAAGTGGCACCAGTTGGCAGAGACACAGTTTAATCCCTTGGATTTAACCGATGCCTCCTAACTCCTTGGAACAAGGTCTGCGTTTGAACCGATGCTCTACAGGGAGAAAGGTTCCAGCACTCCCTCCAAAATGCTGGAGGCATCCAGTTCTTTGTGACTTGTTCTAATCACTGGCTGCTCAAGCCTTTTTTTCTTTTTTTTTTTCACTCAGATGTCCCCTTTTGCTCCAGCAGTGAAGTGCAAGATTGCACCTTTCACCTCTGAGACTGGTTAAAGCCAAGGACACGAAGACACTCACATGATTAATTGTTTGATTGTAGGGCTGGTACCTGCCTATCAGTGTCAGCCATCCCTCAGCAAGCCTGGCTCCCAAGCCTCTTCTGAGTTTCATTTGCATGTAGGCAAAAACAGCATCTCAACTTGTTTCTGTTAATTGCTACTATGAGCTTACATCTCCAGAGTGCCTTTCATCCTGCAAGATCATACAGCTCCAGCTCTGGAGCAGGGCCCTGGAATCTGGCTTGTTGCCAGCTCTGGGAGTGGCAGGGAAAAAAATCCCTCTAATTTGGGCCACATTATAAGTCTGAGGGGAAAGAAAAAAAGAAAAAAAACCCAGGAATAAAGGCTTTACATATTAAGTTGAGATTTGGCTGCAGTTCCTGAAGATCTCTTGTCCCTAGCTGAGGCTGAGAACTACCTCCCCAGTCACTGCAGCGCAGGGCAGCAGCAGGACTCGCTGGTTAAGGGCAGCTGAGTCCACAGCCCAGAGCCTGCCTCTGCCCTGCTCTCAGGGACTCTCTCCCAGGGCCGAAGGAAGTGGCTGTGTTACTCGCTTAAATGGACTCAGATTTTTAGCAGATCTAAAGGTTGCAGCCCCGCAGATAAGCTGAGTTTTGATGTGAAGGCATGGACAAGCTTCCTGTTTTATTCAGCTTGCTTCTCAAAGCATCCTAAGAAACGCACAAACACTGTATCCAGCAGAGTGTTAAGGTGACAAAGTCAAGCACTAGAAATGCTGGAGGGGCTGTATTCAGGGCATGTCCTCTGAACACCTATTTTTCATTTCTCTGTGGCTGCTCCGTTGTAGTGATCACTCCAATGCTGGAACCTCCCTAGATGTGAGTGTATCCCTTTTCACAGCCCCCCAGCAAGTTACTGGGGTTGTTTCATCCCCTTTGGCAGAGGGCAGATTGCAGAAGCAGTAAAACTGAGCTGAAGAGATCTGCTTTAGGTGGAGAATGGAGTTACCAACCCCTCTTTCCAGCCCCATGGGCAGCAGGTACCTGACTCAGAGCGAGCCCTGCTGCAGCAATAAACACGTGGTGCTTGTGGAGACCTGGCCCTGATGCTGCATACGAGGGGATCTTCCAGGTAATATTGGAACAACTGGCACTTCGTGACGACAGCTGCAACCTGCAGATGCTCAGGGACTTGCCAGAAGTTATAGAGGAATTTTGTGATGGAGGCACAAAAAAATCCACCCCAAACCTTCGTGGGAGAGGCATTCCACTGGTTTTGCTGAGACATCCCTTCTCTTTCTTTGGTCCTGGTCTTCTTTCTCTCTTCTATCCCTTCCAGCTCCTGTTTCCCTCATTTCTAAATGCTTGGCTGTACAACGTTAGTAATGGGGAGGAAGTTAATAACGTTTTTTTTGGTGTGTGATATCAACAAACTTGCAGTCTTAACACCTTATAGAAACGGTTGTGCGTGAGGGAGATGAAACCTAAACTCACTGCAGCTTGAAATATTATGTGCAACTACAGGAAAAAGGGGGAGAAAAGAGTGATGGGGGAAGGGACTATTATCTTGCAGAAAAATAGGGTGGCATCAACATTATGAAGATATTAAATGACTAAAAAGTAATTGGGTGCCTGAGATAAGGATGGATGTTTTGCCATCTGCACCACGTAACTGACATTCATCTAGATATCTCTAGTCAAGCTATCCCAAAGAGCAGAGAATTAAAATAGATTTATGCCATGTGAGCAGCAGTTTGGGGGCAGAGTCAGATGAGGCAGTGTCCTAAGGCTTGGGGAAAAGCCTCACAGCAGATCTGCTCCAAGGGGAAAGGCACCTTCTCTGGAGGAATCTCTACAGCCAGCAGCTCCATGGGCCAGTCCAGGTGCAGTAACAGTGCTGGGCCCTGTCCTCCATGCACAGCTTTCTGATATTTAGCATCCCTTTTTGCACATAAATTGCAGCCTGCAGAGTGGCTCAGGCCACTCTGCTGTCTGCATGGGGAGATTGAAGGCACAGGGAAAGGGGCAGGTATATTTGTGTGTAGGTAAGGGGGAGCTACCCAGTGTTCCCCACCACTGAAGGGGAACTGGTGCACGTCAGACCGACATAGGGTAAGTAGAACAAGTTTCCTTGAGTCCTTTTCAGCTCCTGTTAGGCTGCACAGTTAAAGCCAGAACTGGTCCTAAGTCATCCTGGCATGTGGAGGATGTGGAGAATGTGACTGAGAACCAGCAACTCAAAACCAACCTCTTCATTTTCTTAAATGTTTGCAAAGAATGTACTGATTCTCGTGACCATTCCATCTTGTCAAATGGTCTGGACTTAAACTCTTTTATCAAATTCCCTCTCTTGATACCCTGAGATGACAACAAGCTGCCTTCAAACTAACTCTCCAATGCAACTGCACAACAATGCACGGACAAGCCAGAACCCAGCCCTGGAGAATCCTCCCTTATCATCAGCTGCAGTCACAGCAACATCTTCATGGCAACTCTGCAATGTCGGGCTGGCCCACACTACCTGGAGCCTGCAAGCTGCCTTGCAATGGCAAAGTGGTGTTCTCAAATTGTGGGAGATGAGATATTCTCAATAAGGATACTGATTTCGGCATCAGTCTGCCAGGGGAGCTGTTATAAAAAGCAGAGAATAAAAACATGATTTTAAAAATTACGAGAAAAAACTTGACAGTGTCCTTCTTCAGAGGCAGTTTGAAAAATCCACACAATAACTGCACAGCCAGGCAAATCCATCTTCTGAATAAAGGCAGTGTAGTCAGCTATTTCAAAATAAAAGACAGATAGCAAGGACTGTCTGGCTCAGGAATTTAATAATAATGAGATATGAAGCCATTCACCCCTAGGTCACCAGTATAAATTCTGCCCAAGCTGGGAATAATTGGAAGCTATTACCCTCTGAGGCATGTTTGCTGCTGCCTAGGAAATGAGTTGGAGAACCCACTGGGACGGTAACTACAGGAAGGAAACACTAATGTGGTGCCACCAGCCCTCCCAGTACGACTGGGCCAGTGGTTCCTCTCCCGTCCCTTCCTCATCAGCTCCTCTGAGATGCTGTGACCTCTTCGTTCTGACTTTTCCCCCACATGAGCCCGCTCTGAGCATGTCTGCATCCCTTATTCCAGGCTCTGAAAGACCCCACGTTGGCAGCCCGCAAGGATTTCCAGCGGGAGGCAGAGCTGCTCACCAACCTGCAGCACGAGCACATCGTCAAGTTCTACGGCGTGTGCGGCGACGGCGACCCGCTCATCATGGTCTTCGAGTACATGAAGCACGGTGACCTCAACAAGTTCCTGAGGTACGTGGGGATGAGGGCGCAGGAGGTGCTGTGGGGCTGCCCCACAGCCTCGGTGAAACTTGTTCTGGCTCAGTGGTGCCCCGGTGGCATCACTATTCAGTGGGCTGGGCAGTGAGAGGTGGTTGTTCCAGGGGCAGCTTGGAGGGGATGATGGTCCTCGCCAGATTTAGGGCTCTGTTAGCCCTGTCCCAACATTTCCTCTTAGGTGGTCTCAGGGGCTGTGGAAACCAGGGGTTTGTTCTCTCACCTCAGCAAGCTTGAAGCTGCAGGAAGCGTGGCTGTGATTCTTCTCTGCTCTGTGGGGGTGGAAGGATGTGAAGGCACAGCTGTCAGCAGCTCTGAGTCCTGTAGACCCAGCAAAGCCGTGTCCTGCTGAAGCAGGAAGGCCTCTTGCCATCACCCCCTCAGTCACCGAGCTCCTGCTTCTACAGCACAAGAACCGAAATATTCCTTGGAGAAGCTTGTTGGCATCCTTGATCTGATTTGTATCCTAGGCGTTTACTGGTCACTGGTTCTCATTCCTGCATTCAGAACAGACCTGAGAAATGCTGGAGGAGTCTCAGGCGGTGCCTGTGGGGTCCATCCCTGATCCCTGGTCCCTAACCTGTGGCACCAGGCCGCTCATGAAGTCAGGCAAGGCCTGAAGAAGTGCTATAATTACCTTGCCTGTCTCTAGAGAGATGCAAATTGCCAGAGCCCCCAGTGCCCCCCGTCATCATTCAACCATTTCATCATCCTGAGGCTGATTATTTTATCTACCCTGCAGCAAGGGCCGGGGAGCAGCTGTGGGAGGATGTTTGTGGTGCTGTTCTGCAACAAAACAGAAATTCCACTCCGAAACCTGCGTGCAAGTGGAGTGGTACTTACCTCTTGAAATAATTAGTAGTTTTATTTCCCAATATTTAGAAAATTGGACCCTTGATATTTTCCTGTTTTGACTGCTAAGTGTGAATATGATTGCAGGAGGAATGAGAATCTTGTGCATGGCAGGTTTAGATCTGGGGTTGGGATACACTCAGTGAGTATTTTCTACCATCACAGTTTCTGACCAGGAAATGCAAGTTTTCCCTTGAATTTTTCACTTCTAAGCAATCACCCACACCAGAGGTATATGAGGAAGGATCCTAGATACTTCTTTTGTCCTCTGCCAAGTAGTGCCAACCTGTCTCCAGCTTCTTTGGGGCATTTGCAGGGCAGTGGATGAGCTGGGGACATTCGTGCCTTGGTTTTCCTTCTCATTTTGGTATAGTTGTGGGTAGATGGAATAGGATTTTATAGCTCAGTCCCTGTCTCAAACTCTGGATAGATCCAACACATCTTTGGCAAGGTAGGACGAGTGAAGGCTGTTGGTTTTACGGAGCTCCTCAGACTCACATTCAAGGGGGAGCAGCCTTGGTTACCTGGGACCCTGTTTTCTGGTACCTGGAGGGCTCAGCAACCTCCCAGCAGCAGCAGATTGAACTCTGCCGCCAGCAAGAAAGCATGAGCTGGGCTGAAACGGTGTTTTAGCCCGGATTGGTTGATGCAGTGTTAAGGACAGTGCCTCAGCCTTGTGACCGAAATCAGGCAGTCTGAAAAAGAGAATGAGAGATGCTGTTCTTCAAGTGCTTCACAAAGTAAAACTCAAAATTGACCCATCCTTTTTCCTGGCAGAACCAGCAGCCTTATTCCCTTAGAGAAGTCAGATATTACAGCTGAGGAACAACCTCTCTCACTGCTCTAGTTGACCTCCCAAAGAGTATAGTGCGAAACAGGCTCTCTCACTGTCTCAGAGAGATGTCTTGTGCCTGCTGCCAGTGCCTGGTGGAATTGCTTCACCCAGCAGTGCGTTCCTAAGGCTGATATCATGCTGGAGCCTCACTCCCATGTCCCAACCCTTTCTTGGGACTCGTCTGAGAAACACTCATGCCCGATGAAATTCATCTCCAGTCTCACCAGAAAAGAAAGCTCATTGTATTATCTTTGGCCTTTATGAAGGAAAGAAACTTTTCCAGGTGTGTGGTCCCTGGGATTGCAGCTTCTCATTTTCCAGCTGCATTTAGCTGCCAGCTTCTCCTTCCTGTGCAGCCTTGGAAAAAGCAGCTATGTGCTCCTTTCCATGTATGCTGGAATGCGGTAGGCAGTGAAAACCCTTTGTGTCCCAAAGGAAGATGGCTTTGGGGACAAGGGAGCTGAGAGCCTGCAAACAGGCACTCAAAATGGCTAAGGGGTCATGTGGAAAGGGAGTCTGGGCTTAGTCAGGTAAGGTGTCTGCTGGTGGGGAGTGGGGGCTGCAAGGGGGTCAGGAAGAAGGGTTGGTGATGCAGAGCTGCTTGGAATCCCTCAGCAAGCAGTGGTTTTTATTGTGGAATAATTCACCTAGCCCACAGCAGGAGACAGTGACTCCCAGACACTGGAGGCCAGGAACACTGGGAGTCTGTAAGAGACACTCAGATGGACTTTTCCCAGTTTAACTGCAGAAATTGGAAAAGCAGTAAAATGGAAGAGGCTCGCTTTAGACCCAGTTTCCTAGAGAAAAGCACAATAAATAAATTCCCCTCAGTGTTGTTAAGCCTTTGCGTGCTTCCCAGAGAACAGAGAGTTTTAGTGGCCTGAAACAATAGCTGGTGTGGCAAGGGGGAGCACCAGGATCTGCAGGCACCACCTGGGTTAGCAGTGGCATGTGCTGGGATGGCTCCTCCTGCCTCCTGGGGCCACCACGCTGGTGGTGCCACAACAGACCCTGCTGTCTGCACCAGGGTGGGCTGCAGTGGTGGTGTCCTGCCTCAGAAAATACTGATAGAAAAGGTCTTGGCATGGAGAAATACTGGCATGGCCTTCAGGAAGTGTCATTAGGGATGGTGTGCGCAGGAGTCTGCCTGCAGGGGGGCAAGGCTGGGTGCCCCTGGCAAACCCCCCCACTGCCTGGGGGTCTGCAGTGACCACATCCCCCTCTGCTCACTAGGGATGTCCATCACTTCCCCCCTTTTCCTTTGGTCACTGGTTTTCCAGCTTTTGTTTCCTGTCTGGGTCAGCAGCAATTTTGAAGTAGGGATAAGAGCATGTTGCCATTACAGACCCTCTCTGCAGTGTGTAGTAAGTTGTTGCCATTTGCTGTTAGCTCAGACAGGCAACAGGCTTTGTTGGAAAAGTTGCAGAGTTCTGGTGTTCACCTGCCTGTGAAGCAGCACCACAGTCACACTGTCTTGGGACAGAAGAGGAGTTTCTGAAGAGGAAGCCAGAATGGTGATTTTTTTTCCCCCCAAAGACTCCATCAATTCAAAATGGAGAAAAAGTCCAAATGTTCTTTAACAGGGAATCCACCCAATTTTATGGCCTCTCTGTTTAAACTCCTTCCCCCAAGAAAAGATGGGCATACCCCCCTCATATTCTCTGTAGCCTTCTTTACATAACAAAATGTACCAACATCCTTGCTGTTCGTCTCATAAATGTGCTGATTCTTCTTTCTTCTGGATTATGACCATTTGGGATGGAGAAAGGGAGAGAAGAAGGGAGAGAGAGGCATGTACGTACTATATAGGACACACCAAGAATCATCTCAAAGAGAACAGTACGAAAGCCTCAGAGGATTTGCTGTGCCGTGTGTTAGTCACGAGGAAGAAGGGCACAGCAACATCTCTTGCACTTCCCTAAATAGGAGGGCTTTTGTTATTCCACCTTCACACAGGTTACCACGGGGTGAGCTCTGCCAGGGGAAGAAGCATCACAGAGGGAGCACGACGGAAAAGCTTGGCAAACAGCGAGCAAGGGGACAAAAAAGGGACAGGAGAGGAATAAGACTGACCTAAAGTCCTGCATTTGCAATGCGCTTGGTTCAGCAGAATATTTCCTTTTGTTGCCCAGGGTGTTTTCTTTGCACCTGCTGACATCCAGGGCTAAACTTTGCACCTGTGCTCGTGCTGTCACAGTTCACAGTACCTGTGTTAGTTCTGGGATAGCTCAGGACACGAAAGGGATTTTACAGAGATGAAGCTGCTAGTGTTTCCTCTGAAACATTTTCTGTGCTCTCTGGCTGTATTGATATCGATCGGGGGGTGATTTGTTGGCTGATATGGAGAAAAGAGAGGAGGCTATTTGGGATTGATAGAAAAATTAGATAGAAGAAATACGGCAGCTGTGGAAGGAAAGGGGATGATATCTCTGCCTTTGGGGCATTTTCAATGGTGTAAGAATTAAATGGAGCAAATGTAAATATCTGGAGGCTCATTAGTTTTGCAGAGGTCTTGCCAGAGGAGAGTGTCCAGGCTGCCTCATGCCAGTGGTCCCTCTGTCCTGGCAGTCTGTCTCCATCTGTGGCCATAAGAGGTTGTGTGCAGTAGACAGGACAGGATAGCGATGTATGGCACCCACTCACACAGCAAATGTTCCCTCAACCTCCTGTTTTCTTAAGCCTTTCTCTCTTCCTTTCCCCTGGAGCTGTGTCCATCCTCTCAGTGCAGAGCTGGGGGCTGGTCCCCACCCAGCAAGAACAGCGGCTGTGTGGGATTTTTGTCTCCTGGTCACTTCTGAGACCCAACCCTGTGCTTTTTGCTTCTTCCTCCCTCTAGGGCACACGGCCCAGACGCTATGATCCTCGTGGATGGGCAGCCTCGACAAGCCAAAGGGGAGCTAGGGCTGTCCCAGATGCTCCACATCGCTAGCCAGATCGCCTCTGGAATGGTGTACCTTGCCTCCCAGCACTTTGTCCACAGGGACCTGGCCACCAGGAACTGCTTGGTCGGAGCCAACCTGCTGGTGAAGATTGGAGACTTTGGGATGTCAAGAGATGTCTACAGCACTGATTACTACAGGGTAAGGCAGCTGCAGTGGCACTGTGATGCTCAGAGCAAAGTGAGATAGGAAATGTTACAGTAAATCAGTTTTTGGAGCCCTTGGGCTCACTTGCTTGGTTTTTCCCTCATTGAAACATGTGCACGGAAGTTGATCAGGCATCCCTAAACCACTGTCCTTAATCCTGTTCAGTCCTGGCCATGCCTGCAGTTCAGACACCCATGCAGATGCCTACACACAGACTCTGTGATACCCCAGCACACAGTCACATGCTTCTGGGTGGCTCTGAAGCCATTCCATCCTTACTGCCTATTTTTATTCCTTGCTTTTTGAAGACATTGACAAATTAAAGGTAATCCAAAGAGATGATAAATATTACAGGCTGTGACCTCTGGTGTTAGATTAAAGAAACTTAATACAGGGACCTAGAGAGAAGGCAACTGAAAGACTGACTGATAAGTGCATAAAATATGGAAGAGGAAATAATAGTCAATTTAGGTTTGACCTCAGAACACTTTTTTTTCCCAGCAGGGTCATCATTTAGACAATGGAATAATTTGCCAGGGGTAGGTTGCTGAAAGAACTTCAGGAAGCAGCTAGATAAAAACGCCTGGGTTTAGTGCAGAGGCTAAACCTGTACTCGTCTCTGGGGAGAGACTCAACGAGCCAGGAATGCCTTTCCAACCTTTTCTCCTGTGATTTGTGCTCACACTGTCCCCTTGTCTTGCACACTCCCTCTGTACCTGTCTGCACTGTCCTGCCTGCCCGTGATGGCAGCCTCCCTGGGGGGACAGCGTGTTTCCCTTCCCAGCTACAGGAGAAATGTGATGTGCAAAGTGTTTGGAGCACATTGGAGTAGGAGTTTGTCTCTGGGCCATCCACCAGGAGGGAAGGGCTTCTCAGGCTAAGGAGCCATGGTTTCTAGCCTGATGCTTGGACTAAGGCTGATTTATTTCTGCTTACAACATGGATGTTTGGCTTTGAGGATGATTTCTCCCAGCTGCCCAGAAAGGGGTGGCCTATTGTCTTCATCCAATTCAGGAAGTTTTCATTATGTGACAGGCAGCTGCCAAGTGCAGTTAATGTGTTAGGGAGGAGGGAAAATGTGATCAGAGTTGTGCTGACACGTATCACCTCTCCCAGGCCAGAACATTGGGTTGCCACTGGTTTAATTAGCAGTGAGGGAACCAGCCTTCACTGTGCAGCAGAAAGGCCCATGCTGGGAAAAGGTCTCAGTGCAGTTACTGGGCAGTGATGAAGAAAGAGAGGTGATGTGGTCTCATCACTGCTGAAACTTCAGGAAGGAGTGAGTAGGAAAGAAGAGCCCTGGGGAGGATGAGGAGCTGCACGTGTGGTTGCCCACGTTCCTGCCTGCCTTCCTCCCTTCAGCCCTGTTAATCCTGCCCCAACCACAGGCAGTGCCACACTGCTGGAGACAATCCCAGCCGAGCTTGTGTTCCTGCAGCACCAAGAGCTCTCTGTGCGAGGGCAGAAATTGGTGCTGTTGGCACGGGAAGGCTGGGAGGGCTGAGATGATCTCCACGGGCCGGTTCGTTGTCGTGGGGTTTTTCGTCTTCTCTGTGGTGGTGTCCTGTAGCCCTCATCCTGTCTGTGCGAAGTGCTTTGCTGAGGACTGCTCCGTGCTGTCTCATGCAGTGTCGTAAGGCTCCTTGGTGGACTTTTCTCTGCATGCCCAAATTGCCAGGTATGACTAAAGTACTAAGTTGTTATCACCTACTTACCAGAGCAAGAGCTGACTTTCAGATCAGCACAGCCTTTTGTTCTTAGTTGATTTTCCTTTCTTTGTTTTCACTTATTTTCTGTATGTTTAAAACTTGATCACAAAGTTAATAAGTTAATTCACGGAGGTCTTATCTCTGTTAAAGTCCAAAGAAGGTTTCCAGCAAAATAAAGTTCTGATTGCCCATATTCGCACTGGTGGCATGAGGGGCAGAGGGTTTGCATCACTTGCCCAAGGCCACAGCAGGAACTGGTGACAGAGCTGGGAAGTCTACCCAGGCCAGCAAAAAGCAGAATTCCAGAGGCCAGGTGTCCTTCATCCCTCCTCCAGCCACAGTCCAACCACACTCCTCCCAGAATATGAGCGAAGAACCTCAAGTGGGAGAATCAAACTGCTCCTGGGCCTCACTTATGAGGAGCTGAATTTTTTAATTCTTCATTTCTGTCCCTGGTCACATCTATGACCTGTCTGGTGAAGTTTCCAAGTCTATTTCCCAGTGTTTGTGCATAGCAGCTCTTCCCTTTGGGCCGCCTGCCATCGCCAGCAGTGGGACATGGAGCAAAGTTCTGCTTCAGCTGGTTCTAGAAAATACTGCCTGGTGTGTGCAAGCTGCAGCCCTGGGAGAAGCTGTAATTTGTCATTTTGTGGAAACACAGGGAAAAATCCCTCCCCCGAGCTGACACAAAGAGACAGGACTGGAGCTCTCTGCGGGCAGACTCGCTTCAGTCTGCTGGGTGCCCGTGTTTGCTGCTGCCCAGGCCCCACAAGCCTGGATAACTGGGTGTGTGGATACATGACCGTGTTCCAGGCTGAGGATTAGTTCCTAGCCATTTCCTTTCTTTCCCATTTTTTAATCTTTTAAGACAAAGAAAGTACACCATCTGGCTCCCGCATTTGTGGGATGCAAAATTGCTTTAACAAAGGTGAGCTGCTTAGTTTTCTGTCGCACATTTGGATACAGAAAACAAACATTTGCGTAACAAAAAAAAAGGCGGAGAGGCTTGTTCCCCCTCTCTGCAAGCTCTCCATGCTCTGCCTGAAGACAGATGCATCCTTTTCCTCCTGCATCACAGAGGGATCCCATCAGCTGTCTCCTTTTAACCTCCTTTCAAGAAGACAGGATGGAGAGAAAATGGTTTGTGGAGGTGGAAGTGGTGGGGAGAGGTGGAACAGCATCTGAGTGGAGGAAAAGCGGAGTAAAATGGAGGAACTGGGGAGACAGGGAGAAGTAGCCCAGCTTCTGTGTGAAGAGGGAAGGCGGGGTTGCTGAAGAAGCATTTCTGTGCTGTGTTGTGTAACGTGCTGTGCAATCTTTGGTGTGGGTCTCTGTGGGAAGGCGGGACGGAATATATCCGTGTTGGAGAGGAAAGGTTTGGGCGGATTTCATTTTCCTTGTTGTTTTCTCTAAAAAACTGTCTGAGTAGGCGATTTTTTTTAGGTATGACTCAGGACTGTGACAGCAGGTGGTGGGACGCTGCTGCAGGTCAGGGACATTGTGCCTCAGCCAAGCTGAGGGTGGCATGGAGACTGCAGCAAGTGAGGCTCAGAGTGCCTGCCCAGTGCTGTCCTGGAGGGCGTCAGGGTGGCTGGGGGGGAGTGTCAGAGCTGAGAGCATCACCAGGGCTTAGATCAGAACCTCCAGCTGCTCTCTCACTCTGCACACTGGGGTTTGGTTGCCCCAAGAGTCCTTCTGTGGCTCTGGACCCACCCAAGCTCCAGTAATAGCCAGATAATTTTCCATTTGTCCCCCAAAATGGGTAAGTCAGTTCCAAAACAAAATGACGTGGCAGCTGTCCAGAGAAAGGGCAGTATTTCTTCATCTTTAGATGAGAACACGGCCTTAAATTGTAGTCAAGACTCCTTAATAAGTCCCAAGGTGATGTCCTGACGTGGGTGGGACATCAGCAGTGAAGACACATGCCAAACAGAGGAAGGATTTATGTAGACATTAATCCTCATGAAGACATGCCCCTGTCCATATCTCCTCTGTCCTGCTCTGCTGGCATCCTGCTCCAAATCCTGGGCTGGGCTTGAAACCTCTTAGGATTTAGCTCCATCCTTTCCCAGAGGTCAGTCCTGAGTGTCCTCCTGGTCATTTCATCATGCAGAGCACACCTGCCTGTCAAAAAAAAAAACACATGGAGGGTTTGAAAAGGGCTTTGGAAATGTTGTTTTTCCTTTTTATTTCTAGCAACACAGAGATAAACATAATGATGAAAATGCTCCCTGTGCCTGTGTCCTCACCCCTCTGGAGCGTTGTTTGGATCTGGGAGAGACAAGGTTTGCAGGAAGAAGTAATATCTTTTAATAGAACGCATGATATTGTTGGAAGGGGGAGAAAGAATGAATTTTAGGCACACGAACCCTCTCTGAGTTCTTTTTTTATTGTCATTTTCTGTTGTATCAGTTGCTTTAATAAAAGATTAATATCTCTTCCCATGAACCTTGGCCCTCACACCCTTAGACCATCAGAACCAAAACATTTCTGCTATGACTTTGGCCTTAGGTCAGTGTTCCTTAAAAAGTCTGGGATCCCTCCTCCTCTGAAGCATGAAGGTTTGCTGTGTAAACATTTTATTTCTTCTCTTTCTTTAAAATGGCCAGCAAAACCCCCATATTCTTGATACTTTTCAGTACCTATTGTGGGGTTGCTTTTCTGATGACCGTCTCCCGTCTAGACCACCACTTACTTTAGTTCTTTTCCTCTACAGTTCAAGATTGGTTTCTTTCTCATGGATGCAGCCAGTTATTTTTCCAGTGAAGTTTCCCTGTGTGCAATAGATCTCTGAGACTTAGCAGATGCCTGGGTCATGCTCCTTTGGAGGCTCATCCAGCATGGTAGATAAGACTGAGAGGCAAGCCTTGCATTGAAACTGGGTTTAGTCTGACCCACAGACTTCTTGATAGAGGGCTCCAAAATGATCACACCATCACTGGTGTTCACCAGCTATGAACTCTCTGCAGAGGGCCAACAGGCACAGGGGAGGAAAACTCCCTCTGAATTTCTAGCTGGGATATGGTACTGCTTCACTTTGGGAGGGAAAATAAGCTGCCACTCTCAGGTTTTGTGGTAGACCTGGTGTACACTGGCTCTAAGTCAGCTCTGGACAGAGAATGAGCCAGGTTCTGCACCCAGACAGTGTCCCCAGGCTCAGTTCAGTGCTGATGGGTGGGGGAGAGCCAGCTCAGTCCCTGGCCATGCTGGCTGTTGTGTGGGACCTCTTGTAGAAGGTACAATGTGTGTGTCACGTTCAGCTTCCAGCATCAGCACCATTCCCAGCACCTCAGTGCTGTGCAGATGCATCTGGGCACCGTGTTTTTCCTCTCCTACCCCTTCTCTGAGGTGGAAAATGTGGTGTTCTGCTCTCTCTCCATCCTTTCCGCTCGGGTTTTGGGAAGGTTTCACATCTGTGAATACATGTTCCATTAGCAAGAGGACTTAAGAGTGAAAAGGGCTTTAATTTTCTCCTGTCTTAGGTGGAATTCTGGAAACACATCTTGCTTTGTCAGACCTACTTGAGTAAGGGCAAACAAGTCTCACAGTGATCTGGAGATGTGACTGATAGAGATGTGACTGATAGAGATGTGCCAGCCAGGCAGAGCCACAGTCTTGCTATGTGCAAGAGCCTGTGTCTGAAAGTATTACATGCCCTTCTCAGCATCTGTTTATCCCATGTATCCCATTACCCCAACTCCTGATTTGTTATTTCTTTCCTTGTTATTACCACCATTCCCCCTAGATGACACATGTATGCCCTGTGAGGTGTGGATGGCTCATGCCATGGTGCCTCACAACTGCCCTGACTGGGGGTTTGGGGGCAGAGGAACCAGATTTTCCCTAAGTTGCAGTAGGGTTGGAAAGAGGGGAGCTGAGGGAATGGCTCAGTGTGGGTGGAGTGTCTCTGTGCCTGTCCTGGTGTGTTCTGCGTGCAGGAAAAGTCAGTGTGATACTGAACGTGCTGGTCTTTGATATCTCTGTGGCTCCTATAAAAACCTCTGCAAATTGAATTTGTGGCACAGCTCCTTATCTCCTGAAAGGAAGATGTAACAGCATCATCTTGTGTTTTAGCCAGACATTTTCCCTCAACACTTCCCCATTTCTGCACTGAGGGAAAAACAAATGTCGAGTCTTTTTTTTTTTCCCTCCTGTTTGAAACCTTAAGAGCCCTTCACACAAAGCAGCTCAAGTGCAGAAGAATTAATTGGGGAAATTAGGTTGTGCTGTATTCCTGGCATTTCCTCAGAAACGGTAATTGCCCTAATTCTCCACCCTGTCAAGACCTGCATCCGCACCCTGTTTTCTCCCTCCCCTTTTTCTCACTGTCTACCTGTTGTTCTCCTGCTTGAGTTGCTGTTTTCATGCTGTTGCCATTTATTTCATTCCAGTAATGAGAGGGATGTGGCAGGTGAAGAGCTCTCACAATCTGGTGACATCTTCTTTGAAGCACAGGCACAAAAGAGCGGTTTGTTTTTGGGAAATAAAAACTCCCTGTTCTGGTACTTGACCTCCACGCTCACCTCTTCTCCTGCTCGGGGTATGTTGCTGCTGTCACTGCAAGTCATTTGGCTCAGAATTTTTGTTTAATACAGTCTCAGTATTCCCCTAAACACTGACCTCCATCTAAATCCCCCTGTGTTCCCCCCAAACCACCCAAACCCTCACACACCTACTGAGAGCTTATCCAAATTAGGATCTTTCAATCAAAGCTCAGCCCCATTCCCAGGCATTTGAATTGAGGCTTTTGATTTCTCCCAAACATCAAGCTGAGATCCAGAGGGCTGGGAGTTCAAAGCCTTTCATTTTAGCTTCCTGATGGTTTTTAACCTTCCATTTGCAGAGGTCAAAGATGTAGCCAAACAGGGAGGAATTGTTTGTTGTTCAGTATTTCTCGACCTAAAACACCTGAGGATGTACATGGCAAGTTTGGATTCAACAGAGATGATTCGTCTAGTCCTTGCCCATGCTGACTGGACTTTGGCTGCTCTTAAAAGCTGTCCAGGCTGATCTCTGCTTTTCTGGGATCTGGGGAGAGTACTGGGAGTAACCAGTCAAATACTGGAGCCATCACTGGGGTAGTGACACCATCCCCAGAAGTTAAGAGGGTCAGTTCAGTTCAGAAAGCTGGGGTTGTTTCTCAATGCAGCCAAACTACCCAAGCCTGTCACCTCTGCTGTAAAAACTTGAAATAGCAAATTTCCTGCTGGAAAGTTCAGGAACCCTTTCCTTCAAAACAGTTCCCTTTGCATAAAACTTTACTGTGGAGGGCAGGACTCTTTTTCTATTTTCAGTGTTCCCTGTGTGCAGCCAACAGATCTTGAGAGGCAAGAGAAGCTGCTTGTGGTGCCCATCCATCCTTGAATAGTTTCTCCCTCTCCCTGACTGTGAAACTGGTTTTTTCCCCGCTGTTTTAATTTGTTTTGTCCAAGTGTGGTTCCCAACACCTGCTAGAGGCTGCCTGCATGCACTGTGCTTGCTTCCTCCTGCTGTCCCCACTTGGAACATCCCATTACCCTGAAAGCTGTGACAGACAGGGAAAAGAGCCCAATGCCTCATTTTGAGCAAGATAGACTCTCCCATGGTGGAGATCCATCCAAAACGTGTTTCACTGTGGTGTCACCAGAAACAAGGAAGGATTTTGTACAGGGCAGGTCAGAGGCACTGATGGTTCTGGGTTTTACCAAGGTGGGTAAAAATTTAAACTGATTTAAACTGCAGCTAGAGCAGAAGAAGGTAGAGTGCCTTATGCCAGCCTATTATTCCAGCTTCATTATTCCAGCACAGGTGGACCAGAGAGAGTGTGGGTCATGAACTGTTGATGCTTTGGGAGGAGCACTGCCCCTTACAATGCAGTGAGACTGGAATGTGCAAATGTAAAACCCTCTCCTCTCACTGTGTCTAGGTTGTTAAACCCATTTCCTCACTGCAGCCCAGCTGGCCACTGGCCTCCTCCTGCCTTCCCACCTGCAGGAGCATGATCTCAGCTCTCCTTTACCATGGGTGCAGCCAAGAGATCACACATTGGTTGGGAAAGGTTGGGAGCACCCCCAAACCTTGGTGTGATCAGCAAGGAACTGGAGGCAGAGAAGTTACCAGCCAGTTTACTGAGAGCATGGATAAATTATGCTTTGCTTCCTAACAAAGTGAAGGCCTCCCTAAAAAAATTTAAATGCAAGTATCTTCATCAACCTCCCTAATTAAGATGCTTGCGTGGAAGGAAACCACTGCTTTTCTTTTCTTCCTGATGATTCCTGCATGGTCAGAGTTTCTCCAGGCTTTCCCCTCCTGATCCCCTGCAGTTTTGTAGTCCTGCCTCTCTCACAGCCCCAGTGAGCTCTTTCTCCCCCCCAGCTGGATGGAGAAGGCCCCTATTTACAAGCAGCTGTAATATCCAGGCTGTTTAGGGCTCGGCTGTCAAAGAGAGCATGTTCAATGTACAATCAAGGGGCAACGATGCACAAAATTGCACACACACACGAAATGGGAATCTTTTCTCAGCTCGTGTTGAGCTTTGAACGCTTAAGTGATTCCACCTCTCTCTTCCCCATCCAATTATGTGGGCGACACACGATAAGATTGCTAAAGGAATTAGTGAGGGAAATCTTTATACTGCCTAATCAATAGTGTTCTGCTCAGCAGAAGGTATCTCCCCACTCAGATGGCCATGTTCCCACTTGCCCTCTGAAAACACAAGTTCACCTCCTCTCTGTTTGGACTGCAGAGACCAAGAGTTAAAGCAGCAGTGTGTCTGTTGAGAATGGTTGCAGTTGAAGAGTTTCTTTCTTGAATATTAAAAAAAAAAACCAAAAAACCATCCTGTCAAATCCACATTTCAGGGTTTTGAAGATGTTTGCTGTGTAGGCCAGAGGGACCTTCTGCCCCTCTCTGCTGTATGGCCCTGGCAGGAATGGCCAACAACCTTATAAGCAAAGACACTGGATGACAATTTTTCTGAGCATCACTGAGGCAAGACGCCAGATTTTATGGGCCACTAGACGGATCCAATATAGCAAATCCTGCGTTCCACTGTGGGTTCTGAGACCAAATTATCAATTAATGTGAAGCATTAAAAAAATCCAAATCCCTTTTAGTTCCCTGCAGTCATTAGTGACAAGATACAATATCTATAGCTCAAATGCTTTGCCAGCATCCCCTGGCAGCAAGGCAGAAACTTCACTCCTATTTTTTCCAACATGTATAAAAAAACATATGAGATCAGTGGTTTTTACAGTCAAATCCGGCTGCCTGTACATATTTACTTAGATGGAGAAATAAATCAGGTTTGGGTTACTCTCTGGGTTAGTTATTTGTTGTTGGAATAAATGCATGGTAATAGATCTGACAGAGGGAGATGTTTCCCTTTCAGCTCTGTGTTTGAGGTAGAATTTGCTTTGTTCTGCACTATATTATATTGATGTTTTTTCCCCACTGCTGGATGACTTCATTTGCTCTGCTTCTTTCCAACATCCGTGCCTCTGCCACAGCTGGCTTTAAGATGCAGTTTTATGCATAGACTTCTCTTTTGTTTTCCCCGCAACCGTAATGCAGAGGCAATTTAAACAACCAGCATGAAACAATTTTCTAAACCTTTCCCCCAACAATTCCTACCTCAGCTTTTTGGGGAGGGAGGTGAGTCAGTCATCCACGGGGCAATTCCCCAAGCAGAATGAGCTGCCAGCTACATCCACCAGCTCAGTTTCCACTGCTGGTTCAGGGTGGGAAGGTGCCTAGGGCAATGACCAGCTGGCCACACCCTGAGGCCACATTTTGGGTATTCCCAAGGCAGCTCTCAGCCTGAGTTCCTCAGTAGCACAGCCAGAAGTGTTCCCCCAGGCCACCATGCTCACCGACTGCCTTTCCATCTTGGGATTTTGTCCCAGTGGGAACACAAACATCTCACTGGAAAGTCAGAAGACTTTATGCCTGTCATTCACTTTTAATGTGCTCACTGAGACCCCTACCCCTTTTCCTCTCTTGCATTCCCCAAATCTTTCCTACTTTGATGCAGAGGAAAACCTAGTGCTGTATTTTCTGCCCCAGAATTTTGCTTCCCCTGCCCCTTTCTAAACTTCAGTTTTCTGAGTGCTGGCAGGTTTGTGGAGGATTTGGAGTTGTGGGATCAGGTATTTTCTTCCCCAGCCTGTGACAGTACCGATGGGACAAAGACTTTTGGGCCAGTGTAGGGTGGTGTGTGAGGTGCTTCACTGGGACATTTGGCCAGCAATACCCTTAACTCTGGCTGGCCTGAGCTTGTTCAGTGAAGACTTCAGGCCTGGGTCTTATTCTGCTGGCAGAGGCAGATGAGTCCCTGCACCGTGCCCAGGAGGGCTGGCAATGGGCAAGAAGCAGGATTCTGAAGTACCAGACACGGAGGAAGTGCTCAAGCATCCTAAAATTTCTCTAGTCTGGAGAGGAGTTCTGGTTACCCCCAAGGGATGACATTCTGTTGTGACCATTCTATGTGGCCTCACAGGCCAAGGAGAAGTTTCAGGAGGCTGAGTCCCCCTCGACTCTTGCCCAGCTCACCTTCTCTCTGCACTGGTGCAGGTGATCGTGTGGGGTGCAAGGTTGTGGTCACAGGGGCCAGGGGGTCTCACCTGCCCCGTGCCCTCACAGCAAAGGCTATGTAGTGTTGAGATGTTGCAGCCAGCGAAA
Source organism: Oreocharis arfaki (assembly GCA_013398015.1). Taxonomy (NCBI): domain Eukaryota; kingdom Metazoa; phylum Chordata; class Aves; order Passeriformes; family Paramythiidae; genus Oreocharis; species Oreocharis arfaki. The sequence continues at coordinate 2,597,202 of VZRR01005155.1, read as the reverse complement.
GACTTTTGGTTCAGTTAAAGACATACCCTTTCCCTTCTTGTCCCCTTGCTTCATCCCCCCCCCATCCCTCCCTCCCTCTCTCACCCTTCCCTTCTCTTTTGTTTGTCTCCTTCCCTTGTTTTCACCCATTCACTGTCAGGAAGGGCCGCGTCCGAAGGGCCAGTTCAGCGCGGCGTGGCAGCGACAGAGACTGGCACCGTCGGCAGCTGCAACAGTGAGTGGATCCCGACCCCTGGGGCAGCTGGAAGCGGGGGACTGGTGCTGCTCGGGCATGAAATGACACGTGGGGTTGAGTGGCTTTGGGAATAGGTCGGGTCTCGTGCGTTTGGCAGCGAAGGGGCTCTTGTCTGTGATGGGAGCTGCACACATTTCTGCTATAGCCACTCTGCGGGGCTTCTCTGGATGGTGAGGTAATATGGGATGAATGCAGAAGGCCTCGGTGCCACCTTCCTCTGTGGGTGTCCAGGCTGTGCCTGCACTAGTGGACAGTGTGGGCTGTCCTTGGCCTCTGATGGTGGCAAGTGCAGCATGGTTTGTCTCTGTGCGGCTAAACTACCCTGTACCTCCAAGCAGGGTGGCATTTGCACTACTCACTGGGACTGTCCCTGACCTGTGTTGTCCTCTCAAGAGCTGCTTGGACAGTCAGACTGGCATGGACCAGACCATTTGAGTGGTTGGATTGTCGCATGCCAGCCTGATGCCTTTTGTGTGCTGGTCTGCAGCTGTGGCTGAGTGCGTGTAAACCAACACTGCCCACTGCTGCTCCCACCCCTTGGCCAGAGGAGAGGCAGTGAGGGGCTGCCGAGAGTTTGAAGCTCTGAAAGAACAAAAGAGTTTGGTTCTGCCAAGGGTGTAGCTGATGGGAGCCATGTGAGCTGTGTGAACCTGCTGAGGGCTGGTGACACCTCTGTTCACCCTGCCCTCCCTCCCACAGAGCAAAGCCAGCATCCCGTGGCACTTGCTGCAGGATCCTCAGCTCAGTGTGTCCCCAGCTGTCACAAGCCTCCTCCAGGAAGCTGCAGGGCTGCTGAGGTGAGCTGCAGAAGCTTGAGAGAGCAGCAAACATCCAACCTGGTTGTCCTGTGGGATTTTTCTGCTGGTGCACAAGGAAATGCTCTGTTGATCCAGAAAGTTAGGGAGTATTTGCTTGAGTCTGTATTGGAAGTGGATGGAGCTAATCCACCCTAAGAGGAGCACAGAGCAGTTTTGACCCCTCATACATTAAGGCAGGAAAGTGAGGTTTCCACACTTTATTTCCCAATAGCTTCCCTGTGCCAGCACGCCCAGAGGTGGGCATAAATATTTGCAAAGTAGGCATGGATGGGATAAATCACCCGGGTCCAGTTACCCCGCCCTCCCTGTGGCACTGAGAGGGGAGCTGTCTGCTCCTGGGCAGGCGATGCAGGACAAAGACCACTTAGTGTCAGGACCACTCCTCCTTCTCCAGCAAATGCCTACAGCAGCTGAGTGGATCTTGCAAATCCTTCCTGGGGTCTGTGAAGGAGCAAGGCTCTGGCACTTCCTGACTGTTGCCAGAAGCACATGGGAGTGTGAGTTCAGATATTGCTGATTTTGCAGGGGATATGTCAGCAGATAAGAAGATTTGCCACCGAAAGGTGATTTTGTTACGCTTATGCCTTTCTGAGCCAAAATTGAATTGTGGGGTGTGGATGGGAATTTAGTTCTAAGCACTGATGTAATTTTGTATCCTTGGCCCTGAAGGCAGCTTTAAAAAAATTATTTTCCCCTGTGCCCTGACACTATTTTGTTGCCTTTGAATCATGTCCTTATGACAGAACAAATACTGGGGGTTGACCTTTGCAGTGTGACATAATAATATGTGACTCCTTCATAGCTCTTTTCATTCAAAATGCTTGGCACACTATGAATCTGATCTTGCAACCACTTGCCACTGGGCCTAGCACTCACTGCTCCAAGCAGTCCCTGGGGAAGCCAGAGGAGCACAGAAGTGCTGCACCTGGTATTACGTGCAAGATCAGGCCCTGGAGAAATGTAGCACATCTGTGAATAACCACATTTTGGAGAGAGAAAGCCTTACCCTCTCATTTATCATTTTTATTCACTATCAGAATGCCATGCCCAGCAGTTGCATGACAGCCTCCCCTTGGCTACAGTGTCATGACAGGTGATGCAGGGGCAGTATTCATAGCTATTATCTACCACCCTGTTGCTTTTTTTATTATTTTTTCCCAGCTCTAAAAGCCTGTTAATTAATAAACTCCGTTAGCTTATCCGGCACCATTTGATCCTGCAGAAATCACAGCGTTTTATCTTATTAGCAAGTAGGAATTAAAGAATTAAAACAACTCAGGGAGAAAAAAGAACATAATTACTTTCCATGGGCATCACTTATGAAAAAACCTTGCCCTGTACCCTCAAAAACCCCAAGCTCAGCCCCCAGGGCTTGAAAAAGGATGGGAGTCCCAGATCAGTGAATACTTGGGCTGAAAACGGCTTTGTGCTCTGCTGTTCCTGGAAGGGAGAGCAGAGCCAGGTGCAGGGAGAAGAGTCCAGCAGTGAGGTCCCAGACATGACGTGTGCTGCAGGTCCCTTCCCTGCTACTGGTGTCCTCTGCCACTGGAGGAAGCCCAGTTAGTTCTCCTGTGCCTCAGTTTGCCATTGTTAGAGGATGATCCCTGTTTGTGCTCCCTGAGGAGATTCACATGAAAATGAGATCACAAGGGACACAGTCGTTACGGTGGTGGGAGACAGGTAAGTGCCTTAGGAATATGTAGGGGGTCTGTGAGCTGAGGCATTTGAGGTGTTGGTTCACAGAGAGTGAGTTTTGGGAGTCCTCAGCAGCTGGAAAATGCAGAGAAGGAAGCAGGTAGGATCCTTGCACCCACCTGTTCCCTCAAGATGGATAGAACCAGGAAAGAGAACTGCTCCAGCCTCTTGTTGATGGGAAGTGGTTAAATCTGGGGATGGAGACCTGCTAACCATCAGCAGGTACCTGCACACTTCACCACTTTGCCATCAGCAGAGCACTGCATCCCCACCACACCCTTAAAAAATCCTTTGAAAAATGACTTCATTAGGAGTAAAGAGATCTGGAAGGGATTCCCTGGATCATCAAATCCAATCCCCCGTTGCATCAATCACATCAGATTTATCCTTTTCATAATCAAGCACCACTATTAAATGTGCTCCTAAGGGGAGGAAGGCAGTCCCAGAATCTCACTGCTTTAAATCGTGGCTGCCCCTGATTTCCAGTCTATGCTTAGTCACGGCCCCTTTGTTAAACAGCAGGTAGCTGGCGTAGAAGCAAGAAATTTAACACAGTTTTATTAAAATAGCCACCCAGAAATCCTCTCCACAAAGAAATGCTGAGGTTGCCAGAGAGAACGTGCAAGGTCAGGTAATGATAACGGGGAGGCATGAGCTCGCCCTTGCCTCTGCCTTGTAGAACAGGCTCCCCATAATCACCTGCCTCTAAGCCTGTGTGATCCAGGCGAGGAGCAAGGCAAGGGTACTCACAGAACAAAGGAACTTTTTTGCTATTCTTCGCCATCATATTCATTGTGTAACCCTCTGTCTCTCTTGCCAGGTATAACTAACGCTGAGCTAAACACTGGGCTATTTTTTTCCTTTTGCTGACAGGCTTTTCCGTGCCATTTATAGCTCCACTGTAAAAGCCATTACCTGCACAGCATTTTTGAGAAGTAAGTGAATTCATAGAGCCGTGGAATTGGACTGAAAAGGACATTAAAGACCATCTAGTCCCCCTCCCCTGCCATGGGCAGGGACGCCTTCCACTGGACCAGGTTGTGCAAAACCTCATCCAGCCTGGTCTTGAACACTTCCAAGGGTGGAGTTTCGTTGTCCTGTTTTGCAGGTTAGGAAAGGAATTCCAGAGCTATCAGCCATACCAGCTTATGGTACTTCAAGGGCAGCTTTCCCCTTCCAAAATGCCCCTGCTTTATCCAGTGCAGTCTGATTGACTCCAAACCATGCAATTGCTACCCAGGCAGAGGGAGGTGGCTGGTGCAGCAGCCTGCAGTGTACGTAGCAGGCCATGAAAATGATGGAATGCTCGAGATCCACGATTTGTCCACTTAGTTCATCTGAGTGCACAATGAATGGGCAGAGGGGAGAAATTGGTGAGTACAGGCTCGGGTGTAAAAGCTCAGTGTTACCCATCAGGGGTGGCCCAGCCCAGCTGTGACCCGATGGCACATGGAGGTGGTGCTTAGCTCAGACCACTGCTGCACAGCATGACCAGAGTGACTAAGGAGGAGGGCTCGTTTGCAAAAAACAGGTTTGGAACTAGGACGCTGCAATCCCATGTTTACTTATTTAACTTGGCAGGTATTCAAGTGAAACAGGCACGGAGGGGAGGTACCAGAGCTGATCTTGGTACCCACATGTGGGATTTTAAGTTTCTATTTCAGTGCTGCTGCTTGGAAAAGAAATGCAAGCAGACCCTCTCACCCTCCTTTTTTTTTTTTTTTTAGAGCACTGTTTAAATGTCATAAGAATCATATAGTGCCCACCTTAATGTGCCTAACAAATTAAAATATTTTATTAGTCCATAATCTGAAAATCATTACCGTGCTTACTATAAAAAACTGAAGGTCTTCAGAGGGAATGATGTCAGTGGGTCTGAAATGAATGCAAATATATTTTGTTGCCATGAAGGTAGCAGGGGTCAGGCAGGCAGCCCCCAGCCCCAGGGCAGCAGGCTGTTGGCGTGGGAGGGAATGAAATGCATCTCACTGTGGGGAAGGAGAAAATGGATCTCTTGGCTGATTTTCCTGGAGTTTTGCAGGGTGAATGCCTGGGTCTGTGCCTGGATGCTTGGGATGGTTTCAGAGGGAAGCATTGGTGCTGTTCCCACCTGCCTCCCTTGCGGTGAGGGTAAGGAAGTGCTCCAGACAGCTCATCCGCATCGTGGCTGAGCTGCTTGGAACCTCTGGCTCCATCCTGCTTCCACTGACAGCACAGGTGCCTGTTCCCCTCGGGCATCCACATCCCCCTGGTGCCCCCTTCCTCCTGCAGATGACTCTGGATGCATCTGTCCCTCCAGGTAACTGTTGCCTAACAGGCAGGAGGCAGCTGGATGCAGCTCTAAGAGAGCAGTCTGTTCCTAGGTGCCCCTGGCTCCCAGAGAGGCCAGGTGACAAGATAGTCCCTGCTTTGGCCAGGTGACACTGGACACTCCCAGAGCAGTGGCTCCTGAGTCCCTTGTCCCACGCAGAGCCAGTGGGCTTCTGCTGGTTACTCCTCACTGCCTTGGGTGAGAGTCAGATGGTTCAAAGATTAATTACCATTTAAAGGGCTGTATTTCCATCTCCGCAGAAGGCTGCAGTGGAAAAGACAGGAGTACTGGGATCATTTACCCTGGTATTACACAGCAGATTACCCTGTACTTACGAGGTCACCAGTTACTGTGTAATTAGACCTCCAACGCAAGGAAGTTGGCGATAGGCTTCTGAACCACTCTTCTTCCCCGTGCCAGGGAAGCAGAGGGATGGCAGCAAAGTGCAGGCTGAAGCCTCATTAGGTGCATTTAAAGCTGTTAAATAGTTTAAAATTCAAGCTGGGGGAGGTGCAATGAGAGGGTAGCAAGGCCACCTGTACCTGTCAGAGAAAGGGAGCGGAAAAAAACCCAGAGCAGTTTGTCTAGGAAGTGCAGGAAAGCTAAACCAGAAAGGAGGGCTGTGAGGGAACTCCGTGTGCCAGGCAGTGAAAGGCAAAAGGCTGCTGCTCTTCAAGTGTAACCAGCTTTGCCAGTGGTGAAGGACTCTGCTGAGCAAGAGACCCTGTCCATGTCCCTGACCGTCCTGTGGGATGGTGTCCATGGAGCCATGGAGGATGCTGCAGTGGATCAGGACCATGCCTCTTGCTCCAGATTGCTCTCCTCTGTTTCTCACGTGCACCCAAATCAAACACGTACTCACAGAGCATTTGGAAGAATGACAAATGCCTTTGATTATCAAGCACAAATTCCAGTGGCAGCTCACTGCATCTCTTGAATGGCTAATAAAGCACCAAGCCCATTCTGATCAATATACAGAAAGTAGTGCTATAAAGTGAGATTGTGCCCGCCCCAGGCCACGCTGCATTTTGTCTTTATAAACCATGTCCTCTTCAAGCCAAGTACAGTCTCTTTTGGAGTGGCAGCTCCCTAGAAATTCTGGTTTTCAGTGTGCCACTGAAACAAGTGCTGTTCTGAAGCCCTACGTGTGAAGAACCCAAGTCAAAGAGCCAAGTGTGTTCCTCTACAGCAATCGCTATTTTAAATAATCTTTTATTACATGTTCCCGATTCAGCCCCACAAAGAGCATCCATACGGTCAACAGCTTCTGGAGAGGTGAGACAGAAACAAAGACAGTGTGAAGCCATTGATTAGTGAGGATAGAAAGGCCTGTAGGTAAATAATTTGTCTAAAGAATGACCAGAGCGGGTAGATGTGCTACCTGATTGCAAATATTTACAAAGTTGTGAGCTTGAAGGTTAGAAAATGTTGAGAGAAGTATATGGAAGTTAGCACAGGGATAATGTGGTGAGGATGAGTGTGAGGAAAATCAGGGTGGCAAGCAGGAAATTTCCATTGTGTAGGCAGGGTTTGCTCGCAATTTCCTGAGGGAGGCTGTGGGTTGTTCACTGGGATATATGGATTGGCACCCATCAATACTTTAGTAAATCCTTTAGGGCCTGCTCTCACAAAGGGAAGGGAGAAGAATGAAATTTAATGGGGTGGTTTTTTTCAGCTCTACTCTCCGCCTGTAAAGCGTTTTCCTAGGGAGACGTGCGTGTCATTGCCGGGGCACGGCACACACACACCCCCGACGCTCCTGCACTAGAGTGGCTTATCCAGAGGAGCGAGAGCAGCCAAGGCTTTAAGCCCAGCATCTGTAGTCACGTTTATCCTTGAAGTTAATGCTCCAGCAGTGACATAATTGAGGACTATCCTGTCTGCTCAGCATATGTCTGCAGGGGTCATTCATCCTTTCTGACACTGCAGAACATTAGCGGTTTTTTAGACTCACTTTCTCCTTCCGTCCTTCCGCTTGTGGCTAACCCTAATGGAGAGCTGGTGGCTAGAGACTCCTCTAGGAAAACTGGCCTGTTTGGAGAGCTGATCACCTAGGAGCTGGCCTATATTAGGGCAAAACCAGTCAGATGTGTCCTAGCGGGTGCTGGGTTTGTGCAATGGCCCCGGTGGGGCTGGTTGGTGTGGAGTGTCTGGCTGGATGCAGGAAGGGGAGCAGAAGGCAACTGGTGCTATCTGTTATGGCCACTTAGGGCTCTAATGGCATCTGGGAACCAGGTTCCTGTGTTTGTGGGTTTGCTTATTTATTTACGCTCCTGGCTAAATAAAGTAGGGAGGAAGAATTTTAACTCAGTGGTTGAAATGCATGGGGCTGCAGCAGCTCTATCCTACTCAAGGGCATCCGGAAAGCTTGATAGAGAATGGAGGGAACTTCAGTGCTCGGAAAGTCTTAGCTGGAAAAGTAGAGAAGAAGAGAAGGCAAAGCTTTATTTCATCAAAATTTAGAATTTAGCTTGTTTTCCAGCAGAATCCTGCAGCCCAACCCCAGACTCACCACCTGCGCTTGTCACCGTTTTGGCTATTGCTGGTTTTATTTCTTCCTGTCCCTGATGCCACTGCTGCTCCCCCATGACAGCGGTGCTCAGACAGGTGCTGTCACTGTCCTCTCCTGTGCCTGTCCCTTTTGGGCTGTTGTCACCATCTGCAGCCTCTCCCCTGAGTGCCACAACAGCTTCGGACAGGGGTGCTTGAGGCAAGCACAGAAAGGAGACGTCCATGGCAACTTCCCCTGGCTTAGGTCTCAGGAAGTTTAGCCACGTACATCACCACCCTCAGTGTGTCTCTCCAGCGTCCTGACTCATGGAGGGTGTGGGGTGCAGGTTGGCGTTTGCCCCTGCTGTGAAATGCAGCGTTTCATTCAGCAGTGCCAGAGCTGGCACAGCTTTCCCAGCGGCACTGATGAGTTTAATCACATCATTAGTAGGTGTGACACTGCAGCCTCCGATGATGAGCTCTTTATTCTAACACGGCTTTCAGCGTGTTTATCTGAGATGCCATCTGTGCCCGCACTGCCTTCATTAGGAGGGAAAGCCTGTGTATCTTCTGATGTTGGTCTGTATTTCTGTGATGTTTCCCTGCTGAGAAACCACACCTGGAGGAAAACAACAATACCCAAAATGCTTAAACGGGCCAGATAGACCATTAGGAAGTGTGCTGTTTGGAGGAATCCTCACCTGGTACATGAAACTGGCTAGAAGAAATGATCCAGCTGTTTTATTCCTGGAAGATTTTCATCTTGGTAAAGCAGTAAGGGCCCATACTTTATCCAAAGTGCTGTAGGTTTTCAGGAAAGCAAGGAACAGTTTTTAATTTTTAAAATACTTTCTGTTTTTGTACCTTCATACCATGATTGCACGTAGAAGTTTCTGGGTTGCTTTCCTGGTTTTAGATACAAAATCATTAAGATTTGTGGGTGCAGATCTGAGTGTCTAGCCTTCCCCCTTAAAAACTCCACAGTAAATGCTGTTTGTATTATTAACTGTATGCTATATATCCAGCTATATATTTTTGTAGCTGTCCATTGATCAACAACCTGGCAGCATGGTGTGCTCATGGTGTTGCACTGCTCTTGACAAGATTCACAAACCACAAACCAGGCAGGAGCTGCCACATCACAGTCTAGCTACACATAAAAAAAAATAGGAATGCATCCACAGAGAGGTGCCCTGCCCTGCCTTGTATCAGTTTTCTGTCTGTATGCTGCCAGGCTGATGCTCAGCGAATCTGACATTAACAAGAAATAGATTTCCAAACAATCTAGCCTAATGAATTTTGAATATTATTATGATTAATGCCAAGGCAGTTGAACTGATTATCCAGGATCCAGAAGTAAAGTAATGGAGCCTTATCTACATCTTGTGTAGTCCTCAGTCAGGAATGGCTTTGGCTGCAGACAAAGATGAGTGTTGTTGCTTACCCAGAGGGGAGGCACGATGGAAAGGGAGATGATGAGATACCCATCTGAAAGCATTTCAGCACGGAGTGATCACACATGCAGGTTCTTTATTGCTCCTATTTCCTAAGCTACATTTCTCAGGCCATTTTCAGACTTGGCTTTTATACCACCAGGTTAGGATTTATTGGGCAAATATTTTTCCTCCTTCCCAAAGCCAGAAACTGGGTTGATTTTCATTCTCTGCATCGCCAAAAGTGAAGAATCTCAAAGGATGTGTTTCTTGCATCATGATGGTTTAACTTAGCTTCTATCTGATCAGCTTTTGAGCTATTAAACACTTTTTGTAGCATTACCAGAAAAATGATAATGCAGATCAGTCATGGACAGTTTCTGTTGGCACAAGCAGTCTTTGCAGACTCCAGGTCCCCTTTAAAGCTGGAACCAGCAGAGAGCTCATGGGTATTACGTATTGTCTCATGAGTATTACATATCTCTGACCAGGCCTGTCCTAAAAGAGTGTGTTGTGGTGCCAGGGTGTCCAGCCTCGTGGAGACAACTGGTAAACCTGTAGGGTGCCTGAGAAACTATCTGGAGGCTGTAGTTTGAATAGATTTCGTGGCATTCCCAGCCTCTGTTGTTATCTGGGCAGTGAGCAAGAGAAAGGTAGCTTTTGACCAGCCCAGATGTGTGCCCATGTTGTGTCTGTGATGCAGAAGACTTTGGAGGCCACCACATCTGCCCAGTGCCCACCCACAGCCGAGCAGGGCACTCCAGGGGCTCCTGGGAAGCTGACCAGGGAATCCTTGCCCAGCACTACCCTTTTGCTCTCTGAGTTTCCGGTGTGGGGCTGTATCATTCTGGGCCACAAGAAGCTCTCAGTAGGTGGCCCAGGGAATCAGGTTGGTCACCTCTCCTCCACCTGGGAAGGCTCTGGCAGCAACCTTTATGACAAGGGTTTAGGACCTGCTAGGAGCTAGTGGTGCCCTCTCTGACCTCTTTACAAACTACAGCTGCTCTGCTCCCACATCCCCCCAGGAGAATAAGGCATGGGTAGGTTTTCTCCCAGTTCATATCCTGGTATTGGAGATCATGGCTTCTGGAGCTTTTACTCATATGAACATGGAGCTGGCCATTCCTCTGCAGGCTGGTTGTGCAGCTGTTTCTGAGCAGTGAGTGCAGCTGCTTTGAGTTTTGGGGAGAAAAGGTGAAGAGTGAGTTGTAGTAAGGTGCACACCAAGCAGATTATTGGCAAACATAAATAAAAATATGTGTGTGATTACTCCTCTGTTTCCCTTGTCTTAACCATCCTGTGCATTATCTCTGGCGTTTTTAGACAGTAGATAATAGAGCTGAGAGGGCTCTTGGGCACAGGCAGCTCTTAGAGCAGCAATGATTTATCTCAGACCGTTTTGAGGTAGCAGAATTTACCTCTCGCTACAACCACCCCTCCATGTCTGCCCTCCCTCATTTGCATAAGTAATTGGCAGCTTGTTAATGGCTCATTAGGAATGCTGAAAACCGTGGGATTAAAACACACTCAGTGGAGCAGAGATGAGGGATAGGAGGGGAAAGGTCGCTGTCCCTGCTTGCAAATTACACTGCTTGATTCAACGTGATTCAGAATTACAGGTCATAAAGCAACTAGATTGTTAAATGAAGTAAGGAAAAACAATGTCAATGGCAGGTTTTATTTTTAGACTCATGTTTAAACACAGTATGTGCATCTAGGGGGAACAAACAGTCCCTGGCCAAACAGTCCTGCTGACAGCAGGAAGCTCTCACCCCTTTTTCGGTTTCACGTTAACCCTGCCTGGTCAGTGTTTCCTGCTCCTGAACAAGTCCATCTGGCTCCTTACATCACCTCATGGCAGGGACACTTGGTTCCTTTTCCTGTGTTCCCTCTGGCTAAATCCAATCCTCTCCCTTCTGGCAGCAGGCAGCTAGCCTGTCCCTTTCTTTGGGCAAGGCTGGGACACCCAGCGCAGCTCGAGTAGGGGAAACAGCTCCAGGTTGCTTTGTGCGGTCTGTAAATCTCAAAAATCCCTTGGAAATTGCTGTGAGATGTCTTCAGTCACTGGCATGCAAGGGGGCAGGCAGCCAGCCTTTTGCTGTGGCACTGCCAGAGCCTGCAGTGGAGGAGATGGGTGCTGTAGCCAGTGAGAATAGTGAGAGGATCACATCTGCTGTTCCCGGAGAGTGGAGGTTGGTGAGGACACAGTCAAGTAAGTTGAAAAGTTTGATGGAAGCTTTTTGTTGTTTGCTGACTGTTTAATCTCACGTTCAGCACTGGCTATGACAGCAGGGACTGCAAAGGCACGAGGGGTGAAGGCAAGGACAGGGCTGTGATGGCTTTTGAATCACTCAGGAGAGGCTCAGCCCGCGGGCTGGTACAGCCATAGCACACGATGCCTTTCCATCAGGAGAACACCTTGGGGGTTTCTGGAGGCCAGAGTAATTCTGTCAATGGTGCAGCCTCAGATAGAGCTGGGACCTTTCTTCCTGGATAAGCTGAAAGGAAGTTGCAGATAAAGCACTTGGGAATCACATCCAGTCATAATTTGCAGTTAAATTCAGCAACCTTTGATCTAAACTACTTGGGTACTTAAGAGCTTGGTAAGGTGACAGTTAAAACTATGAAGTGGGGACAGCTAAGGTTCAGCAAAGCTCAGCTCTGTCTGGCATGTCAGAGTTAATCCCTCTGCTTTGTAAAAGGTGCCCAGGAATCTGTCAGGTCTCACAGAAGCAAAATACTGGCACATCTGAAAAATGTCTCAATGCAGCTGGATCCAGGCTGAAGGCAAGGAAGTAGTGCCTCCTCCTGGGTCCCCAGCCAGGAGCATGTGCTGCTCTTTGCATCGCCCTGAGAAGTCATCTCTTTGTGCCCCAGCCTGAACTGACAAACATTGACTCACAAAGGCACAATCCACAGCAGTTTTGTTTGTTGATCTCCAAGAGCTCAACCTAGCCAAACAGAGCAGCTTCTCCTCCTTCTTGCTTTCATTGCTTTTTTTTTTTTGCCCTTACATCCTCTCAGATGACCCTGAGAGCCACCTGTGGCTCTTACTCATACAAGGCTGTCCAGAGCTGCTGAATTAACAACACATCCTGCCTGCAGCAGGAATCAGCGTGTCCTGATGGAGACCTCCAGCTGGCTGCTGGGGGAAGGCTCAGAGCTGGATCACCCAGCTCCTAGTGCTGAGCACTAAAGGACATATGATTTGGTGTGGTCCAGCCTGGGGTGGCATCCAGGTCTGCAATGGAAGAAGATGCCAGGTCACCCCTACCTACAGCAGCAGCAGGAATGGAGATGGCAATCAGAGAATGTCTGTCTTATCACTGGGTTGAGTGGATTGAGCATGGAGTGGAATTTCCTGGAGAGGAATGGTGTCAAGGTGTCCACTACTGCTGCGTGAGTCTGTACAAACTCAGATGTCTCCTCCTTCTGCACAAAAATGGGAAGTTCAAATGCTGCATGATATGAAGACCCCTACAGTGGTTGTTGTGCCTCTCCCGAGGCAGGAGCAGGAGCAGAGCCTCCATCAAGTATGCCAGGAGCAGGAAAATAGGTGTCAAATGACCTTGGAAAGCGAATGTCAAATGACCAAGGAAAACAAAAGCACTAAGGGGGTTTTTTTGGTTTTGTTTGTTTGGTTTGTTTTTTATTTCAACATTGCAAAGGAAACTGCACAAAAAGGAAAAAAAAAGACACAGAATAAGAGTATGCCAGAGACCAAAGCCTGTTCTGAGAGAGAATCCATGGAGGTGCCTTCCAGCTGTGGGTGTAGAGAAAATGGCTCAGCAGTTCCCCTTTGAGCGCTGCTTTGAGCTGCAGCCCTGGTGCTGGTGTGTGAGCTGGGAAGGGGAAGAACAGTGCTTCCCACCAAAAGCTGCCTTTAACGTGCTGATATCTGTATTCCCACCAGTCCTAAATCTGCATGGGGGTTTTTCAGCCCTACTCTGGTTTTGATTTCCAGGTTATCTCTGCTGGTGGCCCGAACTGTGGATTTATTGCACAGTCTTTTCTGAACACTGCTGCTCCACTACCTGCTGCTGTACTGTCAGACTCACCGGGGGATAACATGTCATCTTTTCCCTTCCTAATCAGCTGGATGTCATTCAGAAAGCTGGGACAAGGAGAACTTTTCCCCCAGACACCAGCTTTTCCTTGGTAGCAGACAAACCTCAAGCCTTATAATACTACTTGTACATAGCACTTATATAGCTTTACATCCTCAAAGTGCTGTACTAGCATTAAGTAATTATCTCTCTCCCTAATGGCCATTAATGCTGGCCTTTCATGAACCTCCCCCAGCTCCCCGAGGTTCATATCTAATCCAGCAATAAGCTGCTCAGAGGGAGTGGCTGGCTATCTTGCAAGTCCACGGGCTTGGATGTGAAATGAGACTTCAGAGCAGGGGCCAGATGCCCTGGACTATCAGAAACACATGGCTGTGGATCAGGACATGCCCTTGTGAGCATCCACTAGAAAGGGACGGAATAGATGAGATCTTGAAATGGAGAGGAAGAAAACTTGGGCTGCTCAGAGGATGTGCGCTGATTGCTCTATTTATTACCAGGATAGCACCGCGAACAGAGAGAGCAGAGCAGTGGGAGTAACATGTCAGTGTGGGCATGGGGAGTTGATCTAGGGAGAGAAAGTTAGCTAAAAATGTCAAACAAAGCTAGACAGCCATGGCAATGGGATAAAGAGGCCAGTCTGCAGGTCTGTGAAGCATTAAAATAACAAGGCAAAAGGGCGAGCTTGGCGGCATCATAGGATTTAAAGAGAGCAGCAGAAGAGGATTTACTTGTCTTTTTTGCTTGCAAGCAAAGCCCTCTTCCAAGCCATGGAGTGTCTCCAGGGGAGATGTTGTAATGCCACTGTTTCAGGACATTTTACCCTTGGGGAAGGTGAGCCTACATGATAGCTGAGCTCTCCCATCCGTAGCTCCCAAGGGAAGTGGAAAAGATGGTGTGGGAGGACGATGTGGCTGTTTTTAGAGAAGTCTCGGAAGCAGCATGCTCCTAACAAACACCAGTCCTGCATGGTCACTCATTTCTGAAACCTGTTAGACCCATCTCTGAGCAAAGCAGAGGCTGAAATAAACTTTCACCTTCTCCCTAAAGTCACGATAATGATTCTTTCCAAAGCCAAGGATACGCCTTGTAAGCTGGCTTTGCAAAAGAAGTAAACAGCATCCCTTTTTTCAGCCTGATTTAATAGCATCATTTTGCTTTTATGCTTCTGGCAATGGCTGGTCCTGTAAAACAAGTATGTAGCTGTGGGAATCACCTGCCAGTCTACAGTGGCAGAGCACAGCTCACAGTCACTACACGTTATGCAAAGGATTTCTGTCACCCTGGACACACTCTGCTTCCTGTGGCATCAGTAGCACAGTCCCTCTGTGCTCAGCTCTAAATCATTTTGCTACATCATCAAATAACAGGGTACGGCTGAGTGCAGACCAGGAGGACTTGTCTTGGTGTTCACTTGCTGCACAGCTTCGGAGCAGGGCCTTTCCCTGCCTTCCTGCATCTGTTTTCTCATCTGTGAAATGGGAATTTTAATCCTAATCAGTTTGCAAGGGAAGCAGTGAGGGATAGTTGAAAGCAATTCTTTAAAGTGTAATAGCCAGCCTTATGTGCCAGGTTAGACGTTGGAGTGGGTTTATGGTAGAGTTTAATTGATGCCTGTTCTGCTTATGGCTGGTAAGTGCAAGGCTTAACATTTGATCTCAAAAATGTGGCACCCTGTTGGATATGCCAAGGATGCCTCTGCAAGGAACACCTCATCTCTGAGCATAGCCCGGCCATGTTTTGGGATCCACAAATTTCTGGGCATTGCTTGCTTGGTTTTTCTTCCGCAAATTAATTTGATTATTAATTATTACCAGATTAATTTGTAGTAGGAGCTGTGTCTCACATGGCTCAGGGGAATGCTTTGGCTGTTCTTCGACTTCAACCTATGAGCAAAGCCAGGGTTGTGTTGTCACATCCTTGGGACAGCTCTTGACTGCGTGTGTCATTTTGCTGGCAGACCTTCACCAGGGCGTGTCTAGAGGAGACCAAGGACCTTGACTTTATTTTCGGTCATTAGAACTGAGATGGCACTACTGGCTTTTCTGCTCTGCTTTCAGGGCCAGATCCTCGAGTGGTGTAAATCAGGGCCCTCCCATTCGAGCAGTGCTGCTGTAATACTGTCTGTGTAAGCTGAGGGTCTGGTTCACACCTTCTGAGCTGCTCTAAGACCTGCTCAAAAGGGAGTTAACTGTGCTCGGTACCTGTAATCACAAATGATCCTGCAAGATTCAGGATATTGCAAATGTAGAGAGCTTTTCAATAAGTAATCATTTTGGGATTGCTGGAAAACTGAAGAGTTAGTGCTACTTAAAGGAGAATAAAATAAGCATTAGCACAAAACAATTTTTGCAACAATCAAGTTTGATATATGTCCTGTTCTGCTTATAATGCCTCCTCAGAGCCCTTTGCAAGAAGGGGAAGCAACTTGTAAAAGCTGGGAATGCAGGGGAGAGCTAAATTTGCAGCCAGGGTTTCGAAGGAACAAACAAAGAAAAGCATATTTCCATTTCCATTATGGCAGAACATTCTTGGGAGTTCAGAGCAGCAAGCTGAGAACGCGCCAGCCAAGCCGCCTCTAAGCAGGAGGTGCGGAGCTGCAATGAGCTTTTTATCTTCAAGCATCTGCACTTAGGAAAGGAAGATCTTCCTGAGGCTTTTAAAACTCCTCTTTTTTGAGGGAGGGTCTCCTACAGAGTAAGGAAGCAGGCTGGTCTGCAGCCCTCTGAGCGCAGCATTGCAAACCTGAACCTAAATTCTGCCAAACCCCACAGAAATCTGAACCCCTGCATGCAGAAAGCCAGCTGAGCATCCTACCCCTTTCACACCCTGTTCCAACTCACCTCCCTCTTGCTTCCAAGCGCTGCAGTGTCCCTGTACTGACCCTTCCCCACACTAGTTCTGCTTTAATCAGTCAAAGAAATGTGTGGAAAAACTGGCAGCTCAGAGGAGAGCTTTTGTTTGTGCAAGAAATGTTTTCATCCGAGCAAGCACAACGATCTCATTACTTGGAATAGCCACACATATGCTGGAATCCTAGACAGCAGATACCTTCTCCCCTCATCCTTCGCAGGACCAGAGAGATTTCTGCCTGCTTGATTCGGCTGCAGTGCTACAAAGGTATTAGCACTGCTTTTTTGGTGTCCCTAATGAGACAAGCCGTCTTCCAAGCAGCTCCACAAAAGCACTTTTCTCATGATCGCTAAAGCCTGGGACACCGTGGCCTCAACAGAAAGAAACAAGAGTGGAGACTTGCAGCCCTGCTGCTTCCAGCACTGGTTGGACGTAGCAATTAGCTGTTTCCCCACAGATGGAGCTTCTTGTGCAGAAGGACAGCGCAGAGAAAAACCTGTCCTGCTCAGAGAAACTTGTTCAGGAATCTCTAGTGAACCTGAAGATAAATCCATCTGCTTTGGAACTGTTTGCATGTATCCTGCAAGCCTCCTGTGGGCCAGCTGGATTCATGGGCCCTACAGAAGGGCTGACTCTAAACCGAGGAACTGCCCTTCCCTGGCTTGGCATACCCCAGTTTTATACACCCGTGGGCTCTTCCAGTTCCAGACTCTCCCAAGTTAAATCCATGAAGTGGTGGGCGTATCCCTGCCTGTAAGAGCCTGTTCTTTACCTACAGACCACCTTTTGCAGTGTGGTCCTGCAGTCATTCACATATGGAAAGCACTCTCTGAAAAGGTCTGTAGCACAGTTTTCTGAGCACAAAGCCTTTCACGCAGTTGGGTGATGCACAGATGCCTGTGCATGGCTTTTAGAGAACCTTTCTGAAGAGGGACAGCCCTCATGCTGTTTCTGTAGTGGGTGCCTCGGAGTACTGAGGCCCTGAAATGCTTTGCTGACCACTCTTGCTCTGTGTCCAGGTTCACCAGACTGTGGGGCTGGAGTATGTTCTTGGCATTTTGCATTTGATTTCCTTACCAAGCCCATTTTGGGTGGAGAGGATGTAATTTATCTTGATGCATTTCACTCCCTCCGCATCATGTTAACCAGGTGGGATTGGTGGGCAAGCCCATGAGTGGAAGGGGAGGCAGGAGCCAGCTCAGCTTTGTGGAACAGCTCCTTGTTGCTGTAGTTCACAGGGAGGCCCTGAGTTTGTCCACCTTGTGTCAGGGCTGACATGGAATGGGGTGTTCAGGCGCTGGAACAGGCTCCTTGGGGAAGTGCTCACGGCGCCAAGCCTGGCAGAGCTCAAGGAGCGTTTGGACAACGCTCTCGGGCATGCTGTGTGATTATTGGGGTGTCCTGCATAGGGCCAGGAGTTGGACTCAATGGTCTGTTTCTGTGACCCTGCTCCTCAGGGCTCTCACCTCTCAGATTTCCCTGTGCCTTTGTCCTCACCCAGGTTGGAGGACACACCATGCTGCCTATCCGCTGGATGCCTCCGGAGAGCATCATGTACAGGAAATTCACAACAGAGAGTGACGTCTGGAGCTTCGGGGTGATCCTCTGGGAGATCTTCACGTATGGGAAGCAGCCCTGGTTCCAGCTCTCAAACACAGAGGTACAACAGCTGAAAACTGTATTTTTTGCCGTCTCTCCTTTCCAGGTTGTTTGCAAAGCAATTGATACGTGGATGGTGCCCTCCTTGGCACTCCCGTGGTGAAGCCATAGGATAAGTGTCATTATCTCAGTTTAAGAGCTGGGAAAACTGAGGCCTGCAGGAATCAAAGAGCTCTGCCAAAGCCATGTACTGGCTAATCCTCAGCCCCTTGCTGCTCAGTTCCTTACGTATCTGTCACATCTCATAAACTCTCGGGGTGCTGCCAGAACTGGGGATACCCAAATTACTGCTGGGATCTAAGTCATGCCTTGAATTTCCCCTGCTTTCTCTTTTTGTAGCTGAAGCTCTTACTGCAGTCTCCAGCTTGTGAGAAATTGTTTTAAGCCTGATATATTGCATGTGGCACATTTCCCTGGGGGTTTTGCCATCGGGATATCTATGATGTGGTTTTTCCCAGTTCACTGAGGGTGGAATCCATGGAGCTTGTTTGCCCTTGTTATTTCTTTGACTGGCAAAAGTTGCAGCCCACCAGGACAGGGCTGCACTGTAAAAATGTTGAGGGAAGGCTGGCTGGGATTAGCAGGGTGTCACTGCTGAGGTTTGAGGCACATCAGCAGAAATGCATTGGAAGATTTTTGCTTGGAATAGCAGGAGGTATTATAGAAGAGGAAAAAGATGCATTGACATAGCAGTGTGTGGGAACCTTGAACATTTTTATCCTACTGTGTATCTAATGGATTTCAGAAATTTCACCTTTTGTAATGAAAAATGTGCATTTTCTGCTTTCTGGATACAGATCCTTTAATTAAGTGAGTTGCAGAGATGGCAAATCCAGGGTGTTGCTTTACAGCTCTAATACTTGCCCATTCGTGTGCTCAATGGGGCCTGACTGTATATCCCAAAGTAGCACACGCAAACATTTTGGAGGCGCAAACAATGGAATCGACAGCGACAGAAGTTATTTGTCACGCTATTTAATGAGCTGCTCTTGCATTTCCCTGCCACGGTAAATACAAACACACACAAATGAGCACACGGAGCTTAAACATGGGCCATGGGCACGCTGGAGTGTGACAGCTCAGCTTCGCCCGTGCCTTCTGCCTCAGTTTCCTCCGCAGGGTGGTAGGGCTGAGAACAGCCACCCTGAGTCTTGAGGGGGAGAGTTGGTTAAAATCTGAACAGATGTGGCTGTATTGGTTTGCTACCATCCCTGGGATAAAATATCATCCTTCCCTTATCTATTAGTGCATCCACTTCTTTCTGACTGCTCACCACAGTATCCTGGTGGGAGGGAGCCACATCAGCTCTCACCTGGCTCGTTCTTCCCAATTTGTGGAGGGATGGGAAGAACCCGCGTGGCTGCAGAGGACTGGCACCCCCACTAGCTCCTGGATGGCATGGCATCACAGCAAGTCCCTGTGGCAGCCCAGATACAGTGCCAGGGCCCCATGGAGAGGAAGAGCCCATAGAGAGACAGGTCAATGAGCCTGTGCCAAGCTCCTGGCTGCCAGGACTGGACCAGGAGCAAGCACCAGGTTGGCCGAGCATCACCCTTGCTGGCGTTGGTGTTGGCAAGGCTGGGATGCCCACTCCCTCCTGTGCCACCTGCATGGCCTCATCCCCCCACAGTGTTTTCAGCAGGTTTTTCCAAGGCTGGGAGAAACCCCCTCTGAGAGAGGAACGAGGCAGGGCACCACTCATCCAGTCCATTAACTTCTCTCTGTGCCTTTCCTTTGTCCTGGAGAGAAAGGGCCCAGCACAGGGCTCCTGTGCATGCCCAGTTATGTTAGAAACCATAACTCACCTCCTCCCCCCAGTCAGCAGCCAGCAGCTCTGTGGCAATGCAGGCTTCTCTGCATGCTGTGTCTTCCTCGCCTTTCAGCAGGTCCTAATCTCTCCCCTCTGTATTTATATGCAAACAGCAAAGTGATAAGTATCCCTTGAGCTGCGTGGTGGGACCATTACTATTCATAAATGATAAACTCCAAACACCTCTTGCTGGGTGGCTTCCCTCAGCACACTGCTTGGGACTGGTGTTTATCTGCAGAGCGTGGCAGGCCGCTCGCATGCTGCGATGCTGGGACTCATCAACCCCAGCCAAGGAGGCCAGGCAGTAATAGCAGCTCTCTGGAAAGTCGTATTTCCCTTTCCTTTTCATTCATTCCTCCAGTAAACAATACACAAAGAGACCCTTAGGGGAGTCCTTTCCAATGGCATCCCTCCGAAGAGACTTTGCTGTTGTCCAGGACCTCACATTTTTCTCATTAGCAGCACAGATCTGACCCAAAACAGAGTGATAGCGCTGTATTTTTTTTTTCTCCATCACAGATGTGATTTGACAAGAAATTCCATTCTTTTAGTTGCTTTTCTATGTCAGAAGGAGGAAAATCTGCCCTTGGAGAAGTATGTAGGAAAGGATGCTCTGAACTCTTCCTTATACACCTCTCCTGGGCTTTGCAATGGAAAGGACTCTTGGTTTTCAGACAAGAAAAATATAATTTCAGCTGTGCAAAATATTACTTTACTTCGGGGATTTTAAGACTTTTTTTTCCTTCTTCATTTAGCAGGAAAAACTGACATCATAAATTAAAATCTATTTCATTTGCTCGTGACCTCCTCTTTGGAGAGGGCATTGAGGCAGGTAGGTGTCATGCAGGGAAGGCTTTTGGGATCTGAAAAACTGCAGCTGGAGACAGACTTTGCGTGGTAAAATTATCATTAGCAACAAACAGGTGAGCACTGAGGCTCTGCAGATGTGAGATTTGACTTCTCAGTGTCTCCCATTCACTGAATGGTGCCACATCAGCCAAGCAGTAGCAGAGATGGGACATCCTCCTTAAACTGCTCAGCTGGTGCTCAGTGTTTCTTTTCTTTCTTTCTTTCTTTTAGGTCATTGAGTGCATTACCCAAGGCCGAGTTTTGGAAAGGCCCCGAGTCTGCCCCAAGGAGGTTTACGACATCATGTTGGGCTGCTGGCAGAGGGAACCTCAGCAACGGCTCAACATCAAGGAGATCTACAAGATCCTTCACGCTCTGGGCAAGGCCACACCAATCTACCTGGACATCCTTGGCTAGCAGTGGCCACCTGTTGGAAGTCCCTGCTCCTTCCTCCCGTCCTTCCTTCCCTCTCCCCCGTCCCAACCCCTTTGCCCCTCAGCTCCCAAGCAAACATCTTCATATAAACTCAAGTGCCTGCTACACATAACAACACTGAAAACAAAACAAAACAAAAAAAGCAAAACAAAAAGCAAACCGACAAAAATCCCAGAGAACAACAACCTGTAAGGCAGTTTGGCTTATATATATTTATAGATATCTCTCTCTATATAACTTCCACACCAATACAGAAAGAAGCTGCTGTTACAGAAAATTGTGAGACTATACATTAAAAAAAAAAAAAAAAGAAACAAAAAAGGGAGAAAAAGTACTTAAAAATATATATATAATTAAAAAGAAAAAAAAAAAAAAAGAGAAAGAAAGAAGGTATCTTTTCCCCCGAGCAATCAAGCAGTGAATTGTAACCCTGCTGTGAGTATGGTTCGGGCTGCTGGGCAGGGCTCTAGACTGGCTGTGGCAGTGATGCCATCCTGGGTAGGAGCCCCAGGAAGAAAGCCTTGCCCTGGTTGTATGATATGCACTGAATGTGTGAAATCAGTCCTCCCTTTTCGTCCTTGCCTCCGTCCCTCCTTGCCAGCCCGCAGGTGATGGGCACAAAGCCAGGGCAGTGCCCCTGGATGAACTCTCTTTTACTAACCCCTTCCCTCCCTTCCTCTCAGTCCCTCCTCATCCCTCTCTGCCTTCCTGCCTTTTTCCTCCCTCCAACATTTCAGGACGATTTTTCTAATTTGCTGATTCTTAAAATGTATAGACTCAAGGCTTTCGAACACACAGTCAAAGGATTGTGGCACCTACGGGTAAAACACACACCGGGCAGCGGCCGCCCTCCCGCAGGCTGCAGGCTCCTGCCCCAGCCCTCCCTCTGCCCCGTGCCGGCCTCTGCCAGTGCTGGGGGAGCAGCGGGACCAAAGTGGCTGCACGTGGGAGTCGAGGGGGGGGTCCTGGGGACCCGGTCCTGAATCATCCCCAACCAATTCCAGTGTGTGAGACAGGAGTGCTGCTCACCCAGGGCACCCAGCACGGGCATCACTTTGGGAGGAACAACCCCACTCCTACCCACCCTTGTGGCCATGGGGTTGTTCCCCCTCCCTCAGCTGCCTGCACCAGGGCCAAATTGGCCCCCGGTGTAAACTTTTCGTGAGCAGGGTTGGATCCTTGCTCCCGGCACGGGGGAAAGGCTACAGGGTGCAGACAACTGGGAACATGCCTGCAACCCTGCTGGGCATATCTGTGGGGTCAGCATATCCCAGTGCTCTTCCTCCTCATCCTCTCCCCTTCCCCATTCCTGCCCCATGCCTCAGTCCAAGCCTCAGGCACAAGCCAGCGGGGGACAGGGAGGGGGACCAGGCTTGTGAGATGGCTGGGAACCTACCAACACCTGCCTGCAGCTCTCTTGCCATTCTCCTCACGTCCCCATCCCCTGAAAGGATTGATGCATCTGCCTTTGAGCTGTTGTGAAATGCAGAGGCTGAAGAATAGCTCCACAGGCAGCCCCGGGAGGAGGGGGGAAGGAGGGGAAGGTGCCTTCAGGAGCAGACGGCTCAGCGGATGGCCGCAGCGGCCAGCCTTGCATCTCAATGAGGAGAAAGGCCTGGCAGGCAGCAACAGGGGGTGGTGGGGACAGGGAGGGAGAGACAGCAGCATCCTCACTATGGCCGATCTCCCCGGAGCAGGAAAATAATCCCGACCTGGGGAAACACCGAGTCAGATGCTGAATCCTGCCTGTCCAGACTGGGCTGAGAATGCAAAATCTTCCTGGGCCTTTTTTTCATATGGATAATGGAGGATGAGGGGGAACCTCAGCTTGGCAGCTGCTCTCAGGAGGCAGGGAACGGGCGGCACAGGCATTGTCAAGGCAATTTTGAGAAGGCAACAACTGCCAGCACAAAAATAGCCTGCTTGGATGTGGCACTTGTGGAAGGCAGTGCAGATGGGGGAAGAGGAGACAGAGAAGAGATCTTGGCTCCTTCCCCATGGCCAGAGTAATATTCATGTCCAGGATGTGAGGGGAGATAGGTGACTGGTTGTGGCTTGCACTGAAAGGGAAGATCTTGCATTCTCCCTCCATCCTCCATGTCTCCTGACAATCAATATCTCTTACTCATGGCACTCTCTGATGGTTTCAGACAGAGGCAGGGGACACTGATATGAGGAGGATTGTGGTGGCAGCAGCAGCTGTGGGTTTATTCTTTGCTTGTGTAATGAGCAGTGCGAGCCTGGGGTGGGAGATGATGGGTGGCAGTGGCCACGTGGGAGTAAGGACATAACTTTCCTCTGCCTGTTGGAGAGATCTGGGCTAGTGGGACAGACTCATGCCAGTGGGGGCTGGACAGACTGCCATTGAACAGGCACCAGCTGCTCACAGCATTGCCAGTGATGGCGTGGTCATGGACAAGGGTGTGGACCAGCACCGGGAGTCCGCTCACAGGAACACTGTACCATGCCGCCTCCCCACAGCAGGATCTTGCTCTTTTGGGAGAGGATATCCTGCCTACTTAGGTCCAGCTTTGAAAGGGGGAAAGACTGGTTAAAAGGTTGCTAGCCCCAGCCTGGCTCCCTTTTTGTGCAGGCTGCTTTGGCTGAAAGGATTGGAGATTCTGCACAGGAGAACAAGCAATGGCTGTTAATTGCCCAGCACCTCCAGAAGAAAACCCTTTCCTGGCACTTCCTGTCTCCTACCCTAAGTGACTTCTTGCTCTTGTGGCTCCCAGGAACTGTGCCAGGTTGTGCAAGGCCACAGTTTTGTCCACTCCTCTCGTTCTCATGCTCTCATTTCTTTTTTGGCCAACATCATGAGCTTTTACACTGTCACGTCACCTGCAGACACTGTTCCCAGCTGATGAGATTCCCTTGTCACCATTCTGCACAGCAGATACGTCCTCCCTTCCTCACTTCTTTCCTCCTTCCACTCCTCCCCAGCACCGCCACCCTGTCCCTTTCACCACCTCCTTGTACTGTCACAAGAACGAGGTGAGCTCGGGAGCCGAGTGTGACACCGAGCCTCGATGCTGCATGTTTAGGCTTAGGTGGTCTCTGAGGAGAGTTTATGGGTCCCCAGAAGATGGGAAGTGGCTGAGACCAATGCTCAGGCTCTGGGTGCTTTGCTCTTAGCCCCACCATGTGCAGTGACTGCCTTGGAGAATGGTCCTGTTGTCAGAGTTAATTGAGAACTGCTGCTCAGAAGAGCTGGATAAGCTGCGGTTCTGTGGTGTGACATCTGCTCTGGCCCCCTCGGCCTGTCATTGTTGGATGGAGGTTTGTTGGGGGCAAGGAGAAGATTGCTTTTTGTTCAAAGACGTGATAGAAGCTGCTGCCTCCCTTTTTGGCATGACAGTTTTGGAGGGGAAGAGGGAGAGCAGCTGTGCTGCATTCCTGGTGAACACCCTGAGACCTCATTTCCAGAAGCACCTTTCCTGGAGCAGAAGAGAGCTTCCCATCAGCATGGACTGGTGATCTTCCCTGCAGGAAGAAGGGCTCTGCAATGGAGCTATGTGTGAGGGGAAGAAAAGCAGATTTTGGGGGAAACTCTTACAGAGTATCAACATCTGAGTGTTCGGAGTCAAAGAGAAATGAGCTCATGCTGCTTTATTTCTGGGAGAGATACTTCCCTATGCCCTGCCTCTACTTAGAGCAGAGAGCTATCCCTGCTGCCTGGGAACACCCACAGGTCTCACCCAGCTCTGGGCCAAGCCAGGCCAAATTCCCAGCACATCCAGACACACCTTCCCCCCACCCGGCCTCTTCCATCTGCAGTGTTCTCACGGGGCTTGTGAAAGGGAGGTGGAAGGAACACCAGACCAAGCACAGCTGAGAAGGGGCCTTAGGGTCTTCCCTGTCCCACCTGTGTGCTGCTTCCTAAAATTTAAAATTGTTTGCACCAACTCAGTCACCCAAAGGTGTCACTGAAATGATGCTTTCTTGGAGGTGAAGGTGATATTTTGGTGCTTGGTACAGGTGGAAATTGTGTGCCAGGGCTGCAAACTGCAGGCAGTGAATGTGGCTCCAGCCTCAGGGTGCCATCAGTGACCGGGTTTGTGTTCTCCTGCCATTATTTTTCCTTCCACCCCAGTCTGTCAGGTTGCAAGACAGAAGCTGAAATGTAGCAAAGGGAAGAGATGCAGACCTCTGCCAGACTGAAAGTCCGTCCTGTCTCCTGCAAAACTTGCTCGTCTGGCCTTTCTAGATGTCCCTCGATGCGTGGATTTTGGGGGTGAAAAAGTCTGAGCTGCCTCGTTTCAGGCCCATCCTTGGGTCTGCAGGGCGTTGAATTGCAGACGGCTGACTCTGGGAACGGTGCTGCCCAGACGAATGTGAAAACTGTGGAATGCCTTTAAAGAGGCTGCTTGCTTGAGAGACATCGTTAGCTTTGAGCTGTTTGCTTGTCCCCAGGAGTGGGTGGAACAAGGTGAGAAAATATGTGGAGGAATAAAAGAGCCAAGGAAAGGGAAAGACTGGTTTTAGAAGGCAACTGAGTATCTTGGGTTGGGAAATCGAGACAGATTTGGGAAGTGTGGTGTAGAATTTTAAGTAGCACAATGGATACAAGCAAAAACAAAAGAAAATAGCAACGCACTGCAGCTCCAGGAAAAGTTAGCTTTGAAGCTGGGCAAATACTGGCTTAGAAAGGAGGCAGGAACCAATAAAATCCAGGGACCATTTGTGCAGGTGCAAAACAAATCACTCGGCTTTGTGCTTTTCTGTGATTTTTTTTTTCCTCTAAGAAAATGCAACTAAAAGAATGTCTGAAAAGTTACGCTTTTTCAGGGGCACAGAGAGAAGTGTAATACTATATGAGCTGTTTCCTTTCATGTGAAAGGCTCTTATTTCCCAGAACTCAAATGTGTATATTTCCTTGAGTTCAGGACATGGACTGAAGAATGCAGACATGGTCACCACAAAGCTCCCAGATCCAGAGATAGTTCTGAACACTTGATTCCGTCACGTGCCAGTCTGTGTGAAGACAGTATTTTGTTCAGCATGTCACCTTAAGAAGTTTTTTTTTAAGTCTTTCTAATTTCCTCCCTCCCCAGGGAGTATCTGCATCCTTTCCTGATCTGGCCAGGAATCAGCTGAAGCACTACAGCCGTGGCTTGTACCCAATGTTTTTGC
This sequence comes from Oreocharis arfaki, assembly GCA_013398015.1. Classification (NCBI taxonomy): domain Eukaryota; kingdom Metazoa; phylum Chordata; class Aves; order Passeriformes; family Paramythiidae; genus Oreocharis; species Oreocharis arfaki. The sequence continues at coordinate 2,571,414 of VZRR01005155.1, read as the reverse complement.
AACAGCTCTAGGTGCGTTCTCTGGTTGTAAGGCAATGATGAGAATAAGCAAGGGGAATAAAGGAGATCCTGGCTGTGATACCTCGCTGTGGTGGCTCCTCTGAGAGCTGGAAGGCTCTGGGCATTAACAGAGCTCCTCTGCTATGAGACTCACAGGTGCAGGCATGTCTTGGTGCAGCCCAAAAGTTCTCCATTCATGTTCAGTGGCTTTCTGATGGATGGTGGGCTTGTGGAGCCTTGGCATAGCAGTGCTGTCTCCAGTTGAGTACCAAAAATAAGAGAAGAGAAAATTCCCCTCTCAGCACTGCTTTTCAGGAGTGGATAGACTTGCTTAACTCTCAGGTACCTTCTCCACTCCTGCACCAAGGCCTCTCTTACATCAGTACCCATTTAGTGTTTACATAGCTGCTAAATCCTAAAAAAGTCGATTCCCTTTGCCGCTGTCCTTGAAAGTAGAGATACTGAGCTTCAATCCTGGAGAAAGTAGGTGTTTTCAAAACATCTGTTCTGGCTGGCAGTGTCATAAATGACACAGGCAGAGACATCAGTTGCTGCTCTGGGAGGAATGGAGGAGCATTCCATCTCTCCTGTGCCTCTTATTCCTTTCCAGTGCAGCACTGGGCCATGAAACCACTCCCTGAGAGAAGTGATTGGAATCCTATTGCTTGCAATTTTGAAAAACTGAGCTGAGGAAAGAGATAAGAGACCAGAGAGATGGAAGGACAAAGCATTCCAGCTTTCCCCAAGGGTTCAGTAAGCTGGCACGTCGGTTTCATGTTGGTGGCTTGAGTTTCTCGTGGACCCAATCTGACAGCTCTTTCCACATGAAAGGAATGACCACTGGTTCCTCCTCCCTCCTGCACGTCCCACAACTTTTGCATCTCTGCAAGGGGAAAAGAGGCACAACAAATCTAACCATCGCTTCCCCACACCGTCAGGAGTTCTCCGTAGGAGCTGCTCTCCCACCCAGCACAGGTGGCTGATGCCACCGCTGAAAACTGGAACAGTTGTTCTGAGGGGGAGTTTAGCTGCTGCACTACTGGCTGCTTAGGACAAGGTCCCAGCAGGGAAGGGCTGAAATACCTCTAAAGAAAACCATAGCTCTAGGAGGTCCAAATCTCTTCTTGCATGCTTTCTCTTGCTCTCTGCTGGCTTCCAGCCTCTCCAGTCTTTGCTGCTTGATACTCAGATAACCGAGTTTCTGCATTCCCTCCCTTCACAGAGCACAGAGGACTGGTGAAGCCGTTTGATTTCAATGTAGTAGGTGAGATCAGATTTCTCCCTCCATGCCCTCTTCTTTTTCTCCCTGTGCAGCTCCTGTCCTTGCAGTTCTCAGGACTTGACTAGCAGAGTTTTTAAATGAAGTGAAAGTCTTAATGTGAGGTGAATCCCAAGACCACAAACAGTTTGGACTTCAAACAGTGAGAAAATTGGCGCCGGATGATTCCGCACACAAAGCAGAAAACTTTCATTTCCTGCAGGCAGGATGGAATTGACTGTTATATTAAGACTTCAGAAGGAGCACTGCCCTGGAGTAATTTCACTGCTGTCAGGCAGTGTTGACATCTAGATTAACCTCTGTGCAGTGAATTTTACAGCAAAGCTCATTGTAATGCATGTGGGGTATCTCCTGTAAATCCCAGCTGAAGCCCACAATGTCCCACCCTTCTGCACAGGAGAAAGGGTCGGGGAGCAGCCGCTATCATTTTTGACCCCAGCAAAGCGTGACTCCAACCTCATCCAGGCCAGTTCTGCTGAAACTGATTTTCTGCCGTGCTAAAGTGACAATAGCTCCGACCTATATATTTTTTTTCTTTTAATTCCCCAGAGAGGTTTACAGCACAAGGCTGAAGTTTTTGCCAGTGACAAACAGCTCCCTTCATGTATCCAGCCAGCAGCACAGTCCTAATTAAAAGGCACTAGTTAACTAGTGGCAATTAGCTGCTTGCGCTGATTAACTCCAAGACATACAATCCCCACACACAAAGCTCTGATCAGATGTGATCTAAATGGCAGGCAAACTCCCAGCTGATGCGGGGTGGTGGCATCCAATCCTACTCACCAGCACGCAGGCACACAATGAACGCTGCCTACCAAACCCAAACTGCATGAATTAAAGAAATTCACACAGTTAACTCAGTGCGAGTCAGAGGACGCTGAAAAAGAAGCCGCTTGGCTCCTGAGCCGAGTGCTCCTGCTGATAAGTTGAAAGCACAGGCCTGACCCCAAGCCCTTCTGTCTTTTGCTGTAAGAGGAGACTGAGCGTTGAGATTTCCCAGGCAGGACCACAACAGCTTCTTCACTTTTGTGCTGGCAGAGACAATCCTGTTTGTGGTTCTTAAGATGCATCTTTGAGATGCACTTTGTGAAAAAAACCACTAGAATATAAAAAAAAATATGGAAAAGGAAGGGAAGATTTCTTTGTGTGTGTTTGCCACACCTGCTTATTCATACCCTTATTTTCCTACTCAGACATTGCTCTGCTGTCTGCAGTAGGTTCTGGGCAAGAGAAAGGCTATCAGGTGCTGCAGAGATCAACCACTAGTCCTAAGGGCAAAATCTCAATAGTACTTCTAGAAATCTCTTTCACAGCCCATCCATCCTCTCACCCACAGCTCTTCATAGTAGGCTTACCATTATATTTGCCAAGGGTTTTTGGCAGCCTGTGAAGAGGTGACATATCTTCAGTTTCCCCTCATCTTCAGAAGGAATTGTGACATTTCTGTAATTCGACCCATCAGGAAGATTCCTTCAAACTAACATTTATTACCCCTATCAGAATACAGCTGAAAAGGCTACCCAAGGTTATAGAAAAGGTCAAGCTCTTGCTTTGGACTGGAATTTGCTTTGGAAGGAATTTGATGGACCATTTTAACCACCACAGCACATCAAAACCTGGTGGCTTCATTTAAAAAGTCATCAGTATTGTATTTCGCTTTAGACATCCGTGCATTAGTGTTCTGCAAATATGATTTCCTCTTTGTTTGCATTATTGATGCCATAAAATGTCAGACACATTAAAGAAAAAAAAAGAGGCCAACCTTTGGGGTTTGGAATGATTCTGGCTGAATTGCAGTTGGGCTACTTTTCTTTTTATTTCCCATGGCAGCGATGCACTGTTACTCACTCTGCTATTGTTTTACAAAGAGTTCTCTGTAAGTGTATTTATTCAGCCAACTGTATTTCAGGAAACACATAACCTTGATATTTTTTGCTGTATGTTGCAGCGTGTGTGAATGTGTGTTGGGGAGAGGAGGGGAGGTGGAGCTTTTTACAAGAGCCCTCCCGTGTCTGGTAGGGATGTTGGCTTTGTGCAGTGCTGCATGACTCCCTCCTGCTCAGGTGCCTGGTTTGATTTAACCTCGAGAGCTGACTTTTGTAATCAGGATTTGAGGTCTTCTGGTTCAGCACTGCCCAGAATCTGTCATCTGCTCTCACCATTCAGGAGCCATCTGCTATCCACAGAGGTTCCTAGATGTCTATGCCACAGAGATTACACAGTAATTGAGTCTCAGGCATGCGATAGAGGAGTTTTAGCTCATTCTGATCCTGGACCAACAGCAAGTTTGCTGATTTAGCTTGGTTCCCACCCAAGGTTCAATGACTACAGTTCCCAAGACAAATACTCTTAGCTGCTCAGTGCATTTTCTCACAGACCATTATGAGTACAGGCCTTGGCGGCTGTAGCTCTCTGCCTCACCTCTCTGTAATGAATGCAGATCCATTTTTCAGTGATCCTGGGAATTTTTTTTAAAGGATATTCTCCCTCTTAAAATCTAAGAAATTCTAAAGTATTGTCTTCTTGAAAGTAAAAGTGGAGAAATAAGGCAGGAATATCTCCCTTGTGTGGGGATTTTCATCAGTGGTAAGGTTTCCTCCCAGTGACAGCAAGGCTTGGGTGCAGGGGGAGTAGAAGACAGTGGAGCAGTCTAAGGAAGGGACTCAGCTAGGACCTAGACTTCAAAGCCATGTTCACCTACTAAGCCATTGCCAGCTTCATACAGGAGGAAATCCCCAGCTTTTCTTGAGCAGATTCCTGCCCAGCTCTCTTGTTCCTACTCCAGTTCTGAGGAATAACCTTCAGCTGACCTTCAGATCTCCTTATCTCACACAGATCCTTCTCAGGGCTATCCAAACAGCCCAAAGAAGTGATGACAGGGGCTGAATGGGTGTGTAATTCAGTGTCTTCCTCTCTCTTTTTCATCAGGGGCAGAGATAGTGAAAGTGACAGAACAGAGAAATTATTTTCCCCAACAGCAGTGATCCAGTTTCTTTTAAAACTCTGATATTTAAGATGCCATGCAGCAGTACCTATAAATATGCCTTGAAATGTTGAATGAGCACAAGAGTATATTTGATTTTGTTTTTATGCCTATAATTTCTCTCCCCAAGAATTCAGCCGTTACTCAGCTCCCAGCAGGTTGTTCTGATTGCTGGAGAGATGGTCGGGATTGATTCCGGCTGTGACCTGTTCCAGTCCAGCCTCATTCTTATGTGGCTAGATTGAAACAATAGAAATCAGCAAGAGACTGAATTGTTGTTCCTGTGTAACTGAACCTCCTTGGGCAACTCCAGGCTAAATGTTGAAGGCGTTGAAGACCCAGAACTTTGAAGTCAGTAAAGGCTGTAGATACTGAGAGGCACTGAACAGATATTAGGAACAGAACGGCAGGAGAGAGAAAGAGGAATGCTGGGAAAGAAAGAAAAAAAAAAAACCAAAAAAACCAACAAACATTACATCAGAAAAGACAGTGGTTGGTTTATAATACAAGAAAATCTACTGCTGTACATGAGAAAAGACTCAGAATATTCACCCTGGAAACCAAGAACATTGGCCACCAGGACAAGAGCAGCTCTATATCCTACAAACCTCCTCTCGCTTTTAATTTCCTTTTTCTCCTTCTTCTGCTAATATGGAATAAATCCTGGCTTATGGCCTTCCTGGAAACTGAAATTAAGAGGCAGATTTGGGAGAGGATGAAAGAGACCAGATCCTGCTGGATGACACAACAACTTTATAGCCTGCCACTTTTCAGTAGCAAGAACCTGGTGCGCCCTTTTTTGTTGGTTTTTTTTTTTTTTTTTTTAATCCAACCCCTAATTGGTGCAGGTAGTGTTCACAAAGGGCCTAAAACAGTTCAGTCCCCAGCCTCTCGGTGGGATGGAGATTCCAGCAGACGGACAGACGTCGTGCGCCGCGTCCCTGCGGATCAGCACCGCGGACAGCGGCACCGCCCGCGCCCGGCCCGGCCCGGCGCTCCGGCCGCCGCCGGAGGAGGAACCCCGCCTTTGATGAAGGAACCCCACTTTTGAGGGAATCATGCCCACACTGCCCAGAGAACTGCCGTCTCACCCTTCGTTCGTTTCTCCCGTGTTTTTTTCTAGTGTGAAATCATTGTCTGGTATCTTGTTTTCACGTGATGGAGGAGGGATGGTTTAAAACACAAACCAATCATTCCGATGCAAGAGAGAACCACTTTTTTTCCTTCAGAATTAAGCTCTCTGCCCCACTTCTTCCTGCACTGGTGGCCCGCCTGTGGAGGCTCCATCTCTAATCTGGATTGTGAAAGGTTCTTATCTTCTCGTCCATTGGGACAGTTTGACAAATGGAGAGATATTGCACCGGTAGCCCTTTAGAATCAGAATCCTTATTTTATTGGAAGCATCATGTGATTCTGATTTCAGCCATCAATTACATTTACTGTTGGTAAAGGGTAAACAGACAAATCTCTTGGAAAATTGCAAGTAAGGGACATATAAATGGCACTGTGGCCACTGAAAGATATTTTCACATTAATCCACAAGAGGAAAAAAAAAAAAGAAAAGAAGCCACATTACTGTGTAGTGGAGGGTTGTCAGAATCACAGAATCATAGAATGGTTTTGGTTAGAAGAGACCTTAAAATCACCTCACTTCAACTCCCCTTCCACGGGCAGGGACATTTTCCACCTGACCAGGTTGCTCAAAGCCCTGTCCATCCTGGCCTTGAAGAGTCAGGCAAAGATGAAGAGCCATGTTGCCACCAGGCAAGGCCCCGAATGAGGAAGCAGTCTTATCTCACAGAGAAAAAAAGGCAGGTGTCTCAGTGCTCATCTTATTTGGGATTTCACCCCGCAGGTATTCCTGGATCGTACTAAGGAAGATATACCCTCAAATTAGGGTTGAACGTCTCCTGGACCTATTCATTGTGACGAGAAGCTGTTGGCTAGGAGCATGCAGGCTCATTACATCCCTGAAAAACTTAGTGTGAAGGAAAAGAAGAGCTGGAAAAGTAGGCCAGAAAGTTGGGCTGTTCCCCCCACTCAACATATGCTGCTTTCTAGGAGCAGTTTCCTCTGTATCTCACCTCCCACACACTCCCCAGCTGTGACTGGAGGTTACTACAATGGGACATGTGGATGGACACTCAGAGGGGACTGGGAAGTGCCTGAGACACAAGACTTCAGGACTCGTAAGTAGCAGCACTGAAAGTGAGGAATTAAGGCCCTGATGCTTAGGGCTGTCTGGAAGTCAGAAAGGTTGAGCTTGCAGGGGATGGCAAAGATGATTTAAGAAGGGGCTTAGAGAACAAATGGTGCTAAGAGGAGGGATCAAAGGAGCCGACCGGGACACAGGGAGGGGAAGGAAATGGACAAGGACTGGATTCCCAGTGAAGGGTCCGTGATCATGAGGGTGGTGAAAGTCAGACAGGAACTGTGGTGAAGCAGAAGATAGCCCTGGTTGGGGAAGAGCTGTAGATGTGAGGAAAGAGTCCCTACAAGATGGTGTGTGCTCATCTGAATGAGTCCTGAAGGTTTCTCCAAACCTTTGGTTCTGCTGGGCTTCTTCCAGGCCCACATTCTCTGCTTCAAACCTGACAAGCACCATAACTTTAACTGCATTTATTTTGCTCTCTGAGAGCTCTGGTTTTAGTACTACCAGTCAAAATTGTTTTAGTTCCCCTCAATCCTCCTGTTCAACCCCCACAAGCAGTTAAATCCTTGTGTGAAGGAAAATTGGCTTTTTTTTTTTAGGTTTCCTATTCTTCTTTTTTTCCAGAAGTGTCCATTAAATTTTCAGTTAAACTGGAAGGCAATTTTTTGCATGAGAGCTTTACATAGATAGGCTTAAAGCAGAACAAAAATAAATAAATAACTATACTAAATTACCTCCCCCTCCCCCACCTTTTCTTAATGAAGTGCTGTTTTACGTAAGTTATTTCAAGAGAAATGAAGTATTTTTCGGCAGGCAAGTGATCAGCATTTATTTAGCTTTCCATGAATGTTGCGACTCCCTCTGACTCTTCTGGGTCAGGCAAGGAGGCAAGGTTTCCCCAGGTAAAGATTGAGGATACACAACTTATTGGGTGAAGGCTGTCTTGGGGTCTTCAGGCTGTGTTTGGGAATGTTTTTAGGGGCTGTGCTGTGCACTTGCCTCTGGTAATTTCTCCAAGATTTGTGTTGAAGCAGTGCTGCTCATCAGTGGTTTGTGTGGCAGTGTGATGGCCTAGGCAGAAAAATCACCCTGATTTCCTGTGCTGGCCTCAAAAAAACCCCCATGCACCTTCCAGAAATCTGCAAGGGTAGATTTAATTTCCAGGAAACTCCTCCTCCTCCCATCTGAACTGCCCTTCAACAGTGCAGGCAGGCTTGGTCCCCAGAAGGGGCTGCTCCACAGCTCTCTCCGGCAGGCGAGCTGCTACTGAGAGGAGGATGGGGCTACAGCTCAGGGGAAAGACATTTTGATGGCATTTGCATTGTTACTATTATTTAAAACCGCTTATTTTAATCTCTGCTAATGTCACAGAAAGTCTGCACGAGCAGAAAACAAATCCTCTGGTGATCTATGCTGAATTGATTTTTTTATTTGGCAGACTTTTTTCTATACTATGCACCAATCCACGTTTGCTTAGTCTGGGGCTCCTTTTGCATCTTTTGAATCCTATTTGCCATTTTGCAACTGAATTGATGGTTCTCAACCTTCTCCGAACTGCAGTCTCCCTTCTCTGAACCAAATTTCGCCATTTTCCCCTGCTGGGAACAAACCAGGTTACCCCGTAAGGGAGAATCTGGTGAGAGCAAGGAAGTTGTGGTCTCCGCCTGCCCACCCCACCTCCACTGGCTCCAACTCAGAGGATGAGGAACTCTGATCTGAGTTTTGGCCAAGGTAAGGTCCCTGCTTGTCCCCTACCTGCCACATCATGTGCATCCCTGGAAGGGGATGACTGATACAGCGTTAGTCACACTTACATGAAGAGTTTTTAAATTAAGAATTTGCAGTGAGGTCCAGGGACCTGTTAAAGTGCTGAGGTATTTACCCTACCCTGACCTTCCCTTCCCTTCCTGCCCTGCTTTGGCCCTTACTCTCTCCCCAGCCTTGAAATGAAACAGAAAATTATTTTTTTAAAACTGTGTCGATAATTTATGTTTAGTATAAAGGATGATTTAATGGCATCACCAAAGGTCATTTTTTTTCATCTCCGTGTTACTGCCCCAGCCCCAGAGGCTGTGCATCCCCTCTTTCCCATAACTCCACTGCCCTCCCTGTCATTCACCTCACACATCCCCTGTCACCACCTCACCCCAGCGTTCCACGCACCGGACACCTGCTTCAGGTTCAGGCAATGACCGATGGAGAACAGAGATTTCAAACCGAAACCTCAGCTCCAGACCGCCACAAACTGGAACCATGTCCACCTTGAAAACAGTCAGTTGTTGCAAACGACAGGCAGACTCATTTCTTGAATTACCTAAGGTTTTTTTTAAAGCCTTTTATACCTATTTACGTGTGCGCGTGCGTGCGCCGTGTGCGCACGGTGGTACCTGTGTGCACAGATGCACACGAATCTCTCTCTCAAGTATAAATATATTGTATGTTAGAGCTGTAAATACTCCTTGGTCATGTGTCTATGTCTTCTTCAAAGTATCATATCCTCAGTGTTATGTTAACAACGCCATTTATTGATTGATGAAACTGTGTGTAGACCTGTACCCTCCTGACATAGTTTATGTAGCTCTCTCTTCTCAAATAAAGTACAAAACTACCACCAGCAGGTCCTCCTCTCCTCTTTGTTCCATGTGGAAGACTCAGCTTTCATTCACAGAAGTCTGACACTTGAAATTTATGCTGTTTTGAGCTATCCCAACAGTACAGAAACATTCACATGATGTTTTAGGAATTTTTTGTTGCTGGTCAGGCCAGCAAGTGAAAGAGTTGTTGACAAAAGGTAATAATCTGTAGGTAACATGTTGTCCCGACTGCAGTAAATGAGGATCTCCATTCTGATCTCATACTCATCCTTCCCACCTATCTCCAGGTACAGCTAACACAGCCACAGCTCCCTTCATCCCGGTAGAGACGACTGGAGTCCATCCTCCTCCTCCCCTCTTGGTGGGTCCTGCACCATTACATCAACCAGCCCTCCCACACTGCAGAAATTTCCCCTGGGCTTAAAAGGATCCAGTCTCTTTCCTGTCAAGTTGTTGGCTTGTTGCTGCTTGGATTGCTCAGCACCCAAACTCTACTCCAATCTTGGGGTTGGCAACAAGACTCAGGATTATGGCAAAATCCACCACTGTCACTTGCTTCCCCTTGATTCCAGGCTTTGTGCTGAAGTCACAGGAGCCAGAGGATATTTACCATTGCAAGCTGGAAAAAAAAAATAAAAACCACCTCTTTGCACAGATACACTTACTGTAAAAAACTATAAAGATGATTTGTGAAGTAACACTTAATTTACTGCAACTGACACCAGACTCCAGCTGCCAGAAATCTGACTGACAATTTCTATTTATTTATATCCTGCTATACAATATCTGCCTTAATGTTGTAAATTTTTCTGATTGGAATTTCACAGTGTCTGCCTGGATATTTATTGATCATAAAATAATCTGCACAACCCGTTAAAGTCAAGGCAGGGAGAACGGATGCCAGAGAAATCACTCGACAGGATCTGGGTACCAGTGCCCAGGTAACAGAAGATGCTCAGATGCTATTTTTACAGCATTATGTGTCACTGAGAGCCAGTCATTTGAACTGCTTTACTGCTGTTTCCTGAAAGCCTCTTCTGAAAAGCTTCCAAGAGCCTGGTATTGAGTTCCTACCAGCAGCTCCATATGGACCCTGCAACATGCCTCATTTGCAGCTCCTCACCGTTGAGAAATCCCACCTTTCCAGTGAAATCTGGTGTTTTCACAACTGTTCTTTCAGACAGCCCACGAGGGAAATGTTTGGCTCTTCCTGCAGCAGTAAGACCACTTTTTTTTTTTTTTCAACTATTATTTTTGGCAGGGAAAGACAGAAGCATTCAATTTCTGCCCACAAGGGAAAAAATTGTGAAACTTGGTCCCAACTGGGAGTTCCCGTATTGCCTGGTGAGGAGTCTCTTACTTCATTCACAGCTTCAACCGTGCAGCTTTCCAGTATCTCCAATGGATTTTGCCTTCTGAGTTTGGGCTTTTTTAAAATTATTTTTTGTTTTATTTTGGTATTTTTTTTTTCCTAAGGGACATTTTTCTCCCCTGTGGAAGTTAGAGGTGTGTGCTCTCCTCACGTGGGCGGACACAAAAACATACTTTGGTCATAGCCAAATCCAGCCTTTCTCCCAAAAGTCAACATGTCCCACCCCCAATCCCACACACAGCCACGTTCTCCTCCCAGTGTGACACCCCTCCCTACCCTGTACACACTCACCCACCCCCTACTCCAACCTACCATTCTTCTGCCTTCTCCTTCTCTTGTCCAACAGGAGCTTGCTCTCTTCCCTGTAAATGCTGCACTGGCTGTTCATTCCTGCTGCTTCCTGGGGTCCCAAACCAGGCCTCACCTCACCCCTCATCAAACACAGCTCCCTTTCCTTTGTCAGCATCAGAATAATAAACCAGCAGCCGATGATTTGCCACGTTAGCTCCGGCCAGGCACTCTGATGGATAAGGTTCCCTCTTATTATTGATTTAAGGCATTTGTGCAATAAAGGCATTTTGAAAGTAATTAAAAATGCAATAAAGCAAAAGAAAATTGCAGTTTGCCAGCTTCCCTTGGAGTCACACAGTTCTGCCCTTTCCCAGTACCTGCTGCTGTTTGCCTTTGCCTATCCGAGATGAGGTGTTTTCAGGATCATGCAGCAGCTGGTGGAGCATCTAATGGGCTGGGAATAAAACCCCACCAAAATAAACGGCAGCCGAGGAGGCTGTCAGGCCACAGGCACGTGCCCCAGACTGGACAGCATCCCATGTAGGAAGTGGACAATGGAAGGACTGGATCCGCTCAGGGCTCCCTGTGACCTTTTCAAGCTCCATAAAACCCTTCACAGATTACCCTTTAGAAAGCAGGGAAGGCAAGCAGACCCCTGCATGCCCTCTGGGCAGAGGAAAGGGAGAGGTCCTGGCCTTCCCCCAGGTTGCAGAGAGAGCCAGATGAAAGGTTAACAATAAGATGTAATCACGAGGTAAAAGCACAGGGCAGGAATGGGACAAATTATTTCCTGTTGAACTGTGGCTTCTGTTATTCCCAGAGAAAAGCAGCAGGTATTCAGGAGCTGCTCATTAGCCAGCATGATTTCCATTAGGCTTTCTATTAACATTTTGTGGCCGTAATAAACACCTACATAATTAACACACAAAAAAGGAGCCCATTCCAGGCCAACAGGAGTTGCCAGACCAAGCTGGGAATAGCATAGGCAGGTCAGTTCCTGTCTGGAACATTCTGCTTGCAAAGGAATTGCTCTCTCCTTCCACCTAGGAAAATTCCCTAGAAAAGAGTTAAGTTTTAATGCTTCTGTCCTCCTGCCTCAGTCTAGGAGGACATCTACCTCTGCTTTGCAGCTGGAGAAAAGAAGTTAGAGAACAGGGCAGAAATTGTCCCTGGAGAGATTCAGGACACTCCAGCATTCCCTAGTCCTTTGGCATAGCTCTGAGGAGGCTTTTCCTGCTAAAAACTGACAGGGAAAGAAATCCCTCAGGAACACATTCATGATCCCAGACAGTAGATAAGCCCCAGGAGCTCATCCAAAGTCCCCATGGAAAGAAGATGGAACTTACTATAACCTGGGCTTTTTTATAACCATGAAGCACACCAGCACTTCGTGTCCACTGAGAACTGATGAGTTACAGGGAAAACAGACACAGAGGTAAAGCATGGTCTTCCCAATGCCAAGTCACAGGCTTTCCATGCCTTTTATTTGCCCTTATCCATCCTGCTAAGGGCATGAAGAACATTTCTGAGCATGGTATTCACGGTGAGAGCTCACAGGTAGCTCGGGCTCCTCCCCAGCCCTTGCCCTCCTCCCCACCCACTGCCAAGCCTGTGCCCAGGAGATTGAGGACATGTCATTCTGACAGGGCTGCCTGTCCCCCCCTCCTCATTTCAGACTCCTGCTGCTAGGAATTTGTGTGCCCTTTATCGTAGCTCTGAAATACACAGAGACACTCTGGAATTCAATTAGTCAAACAGTTGCCACAGCAACAAAAACATATAAACTTAAATGATTTATACTCACAGACACCACTTCAAATAGGAATAAATTTAATACAGCAGCTGGGAATGAAATGCATTGTACAATAAGAAAATTGTATTTTTTCTCTCCCTGATGATAGGCCTCAAGGTCTTAATGCAATATAGATGAAAAAAGATATTTGGGCAGAAGGAAGCAGAATATGCTGTGCTGTATTTACAAGGCCTGCTTGGAGAGTACAACACATAATGAGCATGTACATCTAATCACAGAGCTGTGATGCTGTTTGCAGACAGCCACAGATCAAAGATTGCAGCTACCAAGCTGACTGCTTGGTTTCACTTTCTTTCTTTGCCTCTCCTTCGTCTCATAAACCCTTTCCTGTTGGCCTCCTCCCAGGTGAAAAACAGATCTACCCTCATTCCAGCAGCTTCCCATCCCCTACAGTGCCAGGCCCCCACCTGGTAAAGTGAGATTGTGTCTTTTTCTAGAAGAAAAAAAAAATTACTTTAATTCAAATATAGTCCTGGGACTCAGAGCAGAAATTAGTTCCAAGAAATATGCACGAAATCTTTTCCTCTGCAATAACATTGCAAAAGTTTGGAAAGAAAATCTAGAATAGTTATTCAAGTGATGGTCACCTGCAGTATTTTTGCCCATAAAAGACTGAACATGAAGTGAATGCCACACTTCCTACAGTTCTCCTTTGACTCTGAGATTCCCTGGAGAGAACTACAGGTACATGGGCTGTGAGATCCTAGAGAAGATAATGCATGTACAGACCTCTGGCATCAGCACAGTTTCAGTGCATCCTAAGCCCAGTGCATACAAACATATCTTCTTCCAACCAGCAAAGGTTTCATGAATGAAAGTGATGCAGGGGCTTAGAGGAGCTTTATGGTTAATTTTCAGTGAACAGGAATTGTCCAGAGGTTGTGCAGAAACTGCCTCCCTCCTTTCTAAAGGCACAGCAGCTGGTTTAACTCAGAACTGTGGAAAGTTGTGTGCTTGTAGCTCATCTGCCTCTTTGTTGAGGTGCCAAAGCCAGCTGCCTTGGCAGTGCCTGGGCCAGAAACAGCCAAGCAGTGCCAAGACTGCAAAAGAAATTGGAGATCCAACCACTGGCTCTTCATTTCCCCTGAGCAGAAGTTAGCCTGTCGTGCAAGGAGGCATTTTGGAAGTCCTCATCTGCCTCCACAAAGCCTGATCAGCGTGGCCAACCACTGCTATCAGCGGGATCTGAGGCTGCCAACACCCTTGGAGGGCTCAACACTATGAGCAGTTGCATGAGATCTCTCATCTGACCTGCTCCACCAGACAGCATTTATGGTGGGAATAAGAGGTTTATTTCCTGTCCAGATCGTGCTCATGACGCCCTCTCGTACACTTCACAAGAGCTCAAACAGGACGAATCTCACGCACTTCGGGGCCCTTTGTGCAAAGGCAACTTCTCTGGCTCACACTGTGTTTTGAGTAAACACTGCAGATCCAAGTGCAAGAGGGAAAAGCCAGAAAAGTACCTTTGAGACAAACCCAATACTTTTGTCTAAGTTCAAACAAACAAAACCACAGGCCGCAGCTCTGACAGAACTTACCGGCTCCTCAGCGTAAAAAATTACTGGGGTGAGTTTTCATGGGTTGTTTTAGGCAGGAGGTCAAGAGTGCTGCTCATTACTAGAGTTGGGAGGTGGGGTAGAGAGTTCAGGATGCTTTGGGTGCAAATTGAGATCAACACCTGCAATTCTCTTGGCAGTTTTGGAAAGGAAAGCACACAGATGCACAACAACAACTAAACAAAGCTAATAATGAAATCATATTTATGTAGGCAGGAAGGAAGCTCAATTGCCAGGAGAGTACTAAAGTCTACAAGTGTAAATACATACCAAATAAGTCAGCTTGACGAGATGCCAAGTTTGTTCAGCAGAGTATGGCACTTCACTGCTGAAGTGTTCCTGCAAGAGGGAAACCAGGAAAATGTCAAAAAGGTCATTGGGTGAAATGTGTAGCTCCACCAGGAAGCTGTGCAAACAAGCTCGTGTCAGTAGATTCAGCACTGGCTTGCAAAGCACCTGTTGGTTCTGTCACATCGAAGCACAAGCATTTCACTCCCGAGCTGATCTAGAGCTCACTGCTCTCTCCACGTGGCAAAGCAGGAAACACCACAATTTATAGGTCAGATGTACTGAGTTTGCCCTCTTGAAGGTTCTGGATTTCAAGTACAAAATCAGAGACAAAAGTATTGGCATCCTGAGGGATATGGTGTGGCAAGTGTGTGAGGATTTGTGGGACTTGTACGGCCAATATTCGACAATGAAGGATCCAAGGCAATAAAGGAAATGAGCATCTTTACAACATCTCTGAGCCTCACTCTCAGACCAGACTAATCACATATTCTGCGTCAAGAGGGGAAAAAAACCCTACAAAACAAGAACAAATAGTGCAAAGTATCTCTGGAGATGTTTGGAGTGGAAATCAGAGACATCATAATATTTAGATCCTGGATCAATCTTCCACAGACGTTGCAAAAGGCAAAATCCTAAACAGCTGAAAGATGGAGCTGAGCCAAAAGTATTCAACCTGTGACAGCAAAAGTCTTGACTTGGCTGGGAAGTTCCCTTCATCTCCCTTTCCCTACGAAGGCAACATCTGTTCTTCTCTTTGCCTGCTGCATCTCTCTTTGGTACGATGGCGCAGAGAACAGCAGGCTGGTGTGTCCATCCCTGCTCCATTCCTTCTGGAGTAGGGGATGCAGCAGTTCAGCAACCAGCTCCCCAAGCCACAAACTACATTTATCATCATCTTTACACGCCTTTACACAGCTGGCTCTCCTGATGATAATGTGTTCTACAGTTTCCCTTGCTGGCGTGGCTTATGTTAATACTCCATTAACATTGCTAATCAGAGACAGACTTCTGGCAGCATCTCCTGGGGATGAGCAAATGCTGTCCTATGCCTTTCAGTTTAGGAGATCAGACTTTCAGATGAAATCCATTCCCAACATCTCTGATTTCAGCAATTAAATGGAGCTGCAGCATGTGGGAGCTGTTCAATGCTGGATGCATGTGGTTCCTACTGCTCCAATATAAGACCTTTTAAACTGCCTTTTATGCCAGTCCTCAGATATGTGACATTTGGAACTTTTATTCACTTGGGAAATCAAAGGCTGCTGGAAAGATGAGATGGATTCAAATCAAAGATAAAAGGTACAGAGGTCCTGAAGGTCTAACAGTGCATGCTCCCAGTTCAGCATACCCCATCCAGAAATCTATATTTTAGTTTGATCTATTCTTTCTCACATTTCAGGAACACTTCCAAATCCACTTTAGCTTTACAAGAGGGGTCTACTTTTATTTGGATTAAGTAGAGTCAGGCACCATGATACATTTGGTCTCAAGAAAATGGAAGTTCTAGTTGCATTGGTAAAAGAAAGGCAACTGCTAGTTAATGAAATTTTCAAGTCGCCTCAGATTTCAGGTGGACTGCCGTTCTCTACAAGATTCAGAAAGACTATAAAATTAACATTTGCCAAACAAAGCCTACACTGTGGAAATAAGCTTATTTCCAATGACAATATCATAAATCAGGCAGAATGAAACACAAATACTGAAAGGAGATGTAAAGCCTTTATCGTCTCCAACTCCTTCAGCCACAAGAAACAGCTGAGCAGGAGGATGATGCAGTTGAACCAGTGAAACAGTGCTCAGCAAATTTATGCTCTCATTCAAACAGATGCATCAATCCAGTCAAAATTAGGACAGGCTTCTTCTCTACTTTTCCCTTTCCTCTCCTCTCGTAGTCTCCCTAATAACACCTCATGCCTTGCTGCCTGAAATGGAAGGCACTTCCATCACAGGAAGTGATGCTCGCTGGTGCTTCTCAGTGATACAGACATGAGGAAGAACAGCTCAGTTTGGACAAACAGCTGCAGACCAGTTACATCTGACAACAAAGCCAGAGCTTGCCTTTCCCTCCAAATACCCCAATTCAATTTACAGAAATAAATGGAGAACTCACAAACAAACAAACATCAGCACCTAAAGGATGAAGTTGTATATGACTCACAGCCATTTCAAAAGGCTTCTCCAAAGCCCTAGGGAGCTCACCAGGACCTATTTAGATACACAGCTCAGACATGCAGTAGATGCAGGGTTTGTTTCAAACACCTCAGGAGTGTGGCTTCTGTGCCCACTCACTTTAAAGGTCTGAATTCCAAATCCAGTTAACGATGCACCAGGTTCACTGGAGATGGGGAAAACTGTGGGCACTCGTGCAAGGTCCATGGCACATGGATGTGACCTCCAGTCGCTGCTTGGAAGTGATTTCTAATGCATCAGCTCATTGCTATAATGATGTGCTTTGGAGCCATTAATTAACTCGCTGCTCTCTGAGGAAATTCTCTTTTCCTCCATCATTCATATCTGCTTGGAAGAGCTGCAGACCCGCAAAAGCTACGTGTGAAAGCCTGAGATGTGTGTGGGACGTAGCCGAGCAGACCGTGGGCAGGTGCTATGAAAACTTCCTCACACAGTGAGTGTTCAGTGCAGCTCCATCACATCCCACAGCACCAGAATGGTGCTGCCACAGCAGCTCCGCCTGTCCCCAGAATCACTGCAGCTGGGACATCCCAAATCTCAGTTCCACGATCTTTGGCTCTCCAGCCTCACATCCTACCTTAGTGGAAAATGCCAATTAATGGAAGATGAATAAAAATGTGGTGAAAATATTTGCTGGTTTCTCCTTGGCACAAATTGTCATCTCTCTCCTATTTATTAATTATTCAAATGTTTTCACAAGGCTGATTATGGATTTTTACCTTCTTGGACGAGAGCTGGTTTGGGAGTAGTTGAATACACATTCTCCATATTCAGTGCCAGGGCACGAATGAAGAGCCAGTCCACAGATATTAGAGCCCTCCCCAGGCTGGATGAGGCTTAGCTGCCTTGAAGGAGGACTGGGACCCAAAAAGTAAAGATGATGTGTGCCTCCTGTGCTGTTCTACAATATTAACTATTCTGCAGTTCACTTCTGTTTTGTTTCAGCAGCTTCCCTCACTGAATCATCAGAGAGCAAAATTGCTTCCAAATAATAACCAGCTACAGGGAGGGATGTTTGGCAAGGGAAAGAGCAGAGTTTGACTCTAGATTTACATAAATCTCAATTCACACATTTCAATTGCCAAGTAAAATGTTCAGACACCTATTTCTTCGGAGCCAGCACCTTGGGAACCCACCTTCTCAGCCTGATCTCTGCTTCCTCTCTTTACAGAAGAAACACCCTCCCTTATGTAACAGAGATATCACTTTTGAAAAGACTTTCTGCTCAGGAGGGCAATTTTTCCAGGTTAGGACAGCAACGAATGGATTTTAGGCCAACTCAGGTCCCAAACACCCCATCTAATATTGTGGGGCTGCCGCAGGTTAGTACTTCTGAAACCCATAATAGACTGGTCCTGTCAAAGCATATAACATCTCTGGCTCTGACTAACATCACTGCACGCTCTGGAGCAGCTCTATCCAGCAGAGAGAATGTACATTTGTCAGATTTCCGCTGCACTTGTCTCTCTCTTTTGCGCACACAAACAAATCTTAAAGTACAGATTAATATTTAAACAACCAGGGCTACAAATATCTTCCAACCTTCCTGGGCAAAAAAGTTCTTGTATGGAAAAACAGAGTGGGGAAAATGCACAGAGGGGAAAAAAACCTTTTTTCAAGTGGGAATTTACTTTTCATTTCTGCTCCCTTTGATATAACCAGGATTAACTGCATTTCATCCCTTTCTAAAGGACACGTTGGGTCTCCAGCTGTTTTTCCACTGTCAGTCCCTGGAGAACAAAGCTTAGGAAGTTAAATGAGTTTGGGAATCTCATCTTCACTTTTAATTAATTTGAAATGAATGCACGTTAATGACAGCACCGCAGCAAGATTGCCAAAACTTTCCCCATCTGCACGAGGAAGTAGGGAACACCAAAGAGCCTGGGACCTCACCAACAGCTTTAAGCCTTGCTTCCTGCAACTACAGCCAAAACCTTGAGGTGGAATAGGTTCTGAAGGGTTCAGTGGTTTTCCTCTCCATGTACACCATGGAGACATCCTGACTACCTCCACTCCAGGCAGAGATGTCCAGTCCTGCTGGCTGTCAGAGTCTCTGCAAGAAGGACGACAGTCAGAGATGCATCTTGCTGGGTTCAGGCTGTGAGGAGCAGCACTGCAGTTTCCCCGTTCAGAGACACACTTGCAGCTCCTCCTCTCAGCTTTACATGAATTATAAAACTACAAATGCACTTCGAGTCTCTCATGTGGAAAATAAAATGACAGAAAACATCCTGGTGAACTTATTTTGCTACCATTATTCTTGCTCATGGGTGGCATTACCAGTGGCATCTTGGAAAGAAGGTTATTTGTAGATTTTTAAAGGCAGAGAGTGGGGTCAGGTTGAAACAATGAGTGTTAGGTTGCTCCTAGTGCTGACAAGGTGAGCTATGGCAGGAAGGAATGCTGGGCCAGAGATGCTGGAAATCTGTGTGTGGAACTGGAGGCTGTTAAATCTGAGAACAGCTAACTCTAATTTTGGCAGGGAGCTCACAGGGGTTGGGGAAACCATTCTGCAGAGACCACAACCCCAGCTGTCAGGAGTAATAAAAGCTCAGCTCAAACTGTGATACAGACATGCTTGAGGGAAAAGACAAGCTGAAAAGTGGACTGGATTTGCTGATCTTAAAAGAAGATTTGTTTATAGTCACTCCTGGTAAATGGAAAATAGAACAGGGAGCCAGACAGGTCTGTACTGGAAATTAAGCCAAAGAAGAAGAGAGTGTAATGTGAAAGGAAGAATTTGTACCCATCAATTTATGTTACTGGACTTCAGGAGGGACCTTAAGGACATTGTGGAGGGCAAGGAATGAGTTTAAGCAGAGCAGCTCCCACTGTCCCAGTCCACTGGGAGCCATTCATCCATCACAGCTCTGGTTGGTTTCTCTCATTCTGAGCCTATAACTCTGCAGGAATTAGGCTCAGGACATCTATCCTACCAGTGTCTCCTTGCTTTCCTGAAGAGCTTCTGCCTCCAGTCTCCTCCTGCAGGCCTCCAGTTGGTCCATCTTCGCAGTGCCGGTGTAAATACAGAATATTCCTTGCTGTCTTACAGAGGAAGGCTGCCAAAATGACAGGGTTCAGCACAGGAACATGAGATAACAGAGACAAAGATGACCACAGATAGGAAGGAGAATTCATTCATTAAACAAGCTTTGATACCCACCTGCTCTGGGCCCTGTGTCTGTTCTGTAGTGGAGGAGCCAGACACTTGCAGATAGAGGCACACGCAGTTTGTAACCATAAACATTTAAAAAGACCGTGCCCAGAGGAGGCTTTTGTTCAGTTAAGTCCTAAGGCATTAACACCAGCCTGGCTGTGATCTGAATCTGTTTGTGCAGGTAACCACCCTGCACTCTGAGGTTAACATCAGAGTGCCTTTACAGATGAAGAAAGCAATTACCTAATTTACGTTAAACAAAGGTTCCTCAAGCCGCTGCTGTGCAACGCTTTCCCTTCTGTAACTGAGCACCAGCATATTTACATGGGGGCTTTTGTGGCTGGGCATAAGTCACTTGCAAGATATTTTTACTGCTTGCAGGAAATCTATGAAAAAGGATGAGGCAGAATGCCTTGGAATGCAAAGTACCGAGCTGGATTTTAACCACTGCACAACAGCAAATGGGTTATGCTTGGCTTTTTTACTATTCAGCTGGTAGCAATAAAACAGTGCTTGGCTTACTCCTTTACAGAGCCAAGTTCTTTATCTTGAAAGAACAATAGTGAAAAAAGGCCTGTAGAGGAAGGAGGCAGCCTTCTGAAAAGTCCCCTTAAGACTTCCTCAGAGCTGAACACAGAAGGCTTAACTCCTACGCCTCCAGCCTCCCCGGCACAGCTCTCCCGGTTCCTCCGTACACCCAGGGTGGGAAAAGCGACAGCTCAGCCTTGTCTCTGGTGAGGGAGATAAGCAGGAGCACACCACTCACAGCTCCCCATCTTAGGAGACGGGGAGACAACTTCAGCTGCTTCTCAAGGCAGTGCTCACCCATGAAGTGCAGAGGAAAAGCCCTTCCAGGGGATCAGGGTGCGCAGCTTCGCCTCTGCATTCTGGGAGCTTTCACTGACGCCTGCTCAAGTACCTGACTGCGTCACGGGCAGCACAGGTATCTGGAAGGATGATGTTCACCCAGAGGCTCCTAATCGTAGCATCCACTTAAGGCAGAGCAGAGACAGGCCTATTTTCAACGAATAGAAAAGGCTCCTTAAGTAAGACTGATGGTCACAGACAGATCCTCTGGTGCTCTGCTCCGCCAGCTCCCAGATCCCTATCAGCACCACATACACTATACGGTCGCCTCACTTCTTGGCCAGGGACTCAGCCATGGTTCAGTGTTTTAATTAGCCCACTCCAGGCTGTCTTGGTCATAAAGGCTCGCAGATAGAAAGATAAACATTATGCAGAAATCACGTTAATTTATAAAATATTCAATTAAAGAAAACAAACAGCATAAACTAAGATCGTCAGAGCGAGATGGCAGGGAAACCATCCCGCTGGGAGTCAGCTGCCTCTGGCCTTAGGCAGGCAAATATCTTGCTCCTCTGTACTTCTTGCACCAGAAGGGGCCAAGGAGGACAGGACCACCTGGGAGGTGAAGTTACAGAATATGTCCTGCAGCAAGTGGCTTTGACAGCTCAGCCCAGGGTCCCTTCAGGGATCAAAACACTTGCCTTCCTCTCATATGCTCTTCAAAGCAAGGAGAGGCACCGTCCATCCCAGGTTCATTAATGTGCAGAAAAATTCTGTTTCTTTAAAGCCCGGACCCACCATTTGCAGTTCAGGTATCTGTAAACTGCTGAGGAGTAAAGCTGACTTTCAAGGAGCTTCTCTTGCACTCACACCAAACTGTGGCCCTTGAACCCTGCTGAGGAAGGACTATTTTCTAATAGGATGTGTGAAATGAGAGAGAGGATGCTGGGAATGAGAGCAGCAACATGTTCTGCCCCCAGGGCTGGGCACACAGCTGCGGGAGCAGCAACTACATTTGGGGCTGGATCTCATAAAGGAAATGAGGAGTGGAGAAAAGCACAGCATTTAGGGATGGAAAGGTCCATTTGCTGCCTCTCCTAGCCCAACAGTGACAGATCCCTCCCCTGTGCTTTGTACTGTGTGTAATGACCCAAGCAACCAGGGCTTCTAGTTACTCTCTCAGGAACAACTCTACAGCTTCAGGAATCTCCATGATAGAAAAGCTTAAGAGGCACAGCCTGGGTTTGCCTCAGTTTAAAAATGGGGTGGAAAGTAGGTTTGAGGCTAAATATTGACTTTAGTCAGTGCTGCACGTCTGGAGTACTTGGACCTCCTGCCACTAGGGCTCCAGCCAAGTCCTTGCCAGGTTTCATCCCAGCTGAGAGCTCAGCAGCCATGCCATGGGGACTGGCCTCCCTTCCTGCCATAATCCCTCTGCATCTGCCCCAGGGCAGCAAAAAAACAACGAGTGGAGACCTGCCTGTGCCCCTGGCCCTTGGCGTTGCTCCTGCACCTTTTCTCAGCCGTTTTCCTGCAGGGCCATTGTTGCTTTCAGAGAGGAGAAGGAGGCAGTGACCCTGGGAGTGTTACAAACCATTAAGCATCTCTCTGGGTAGTGGAGAGACACGACTGCTCTGGCCTCAGTAAGAGCGTTGTGTCGCTATCTGAGATTCTCATTATCTCCAATGGAAGCTCTGATTTGTTTCTCAGTTCTCATTTCTCTTTGTACACAGTTGCATCTCCTCTTCAAGGCAGCTTTTCCTGGGAGCTCTAGCCTCAAAGGTTCCTTTTTCTTCATGTGTGAATTACAGATGTCACAAACACCTCCGACATGGTGCATGATTCCTCATTCAAATGCAGACTAGCTGAGGGGGAAAACAAGTCTTTAGATCTATAGCATCCCCTGGGGATATCAGCATAGGACACATGCGTGCCAGTGATAAGCCAAACTAGACACTGGATGTCACCAGCACTCCACTGGAAACACAGAGGAGGGAGCAGGTATCTGGCAGTAAAAACCTCCACTCTTAAAGCAAGCACTCTGGTTAGCTAAAGGAAGCGTTGGCTGGGCACGAAATAACAAGGATCATCTAACATGCTCTAGAACCAGAGTAAATCCAGCAAAAGACATCCAGGTGAGGAGGTGAAGGAAAGGATGGATGGAAAGCGGTATCCTAGCTTGGAAGAAAAAGCAAGACCAAGGAGGATGTCGGCCTCCCTGATAGCCACCAGCCCACAAACCTTAACAACTGCCAAGGGAAGGAGGTGGTGGGATGGAGAAGGCAGCTCCTTCCCTGGCAGATGCTGAACACCAACACGCCTTAAGGGCTCCCCAGAAGGGCCCTGCGTGTCAGCACAAACGAGAAATACCTGCCACCTAAATGGACATCTCCCAGTGAAGAATGACTTCCAATGCACATGATCACCTGGAATTCCGTGCTCATGGGATCCTTTCACTTCTTCTCACCTGACCAAACACTCTTCTGCCCCAAGGCCCTGTGAGAGTGTGAGAGAACAGCAACCTCGACAAGATCTCAACCTGGCTGCTGTTCAAATCCCAGCACGGGAGAAGAGGAGGGGAAGACTTTGGGCTAAGCCCCAACTCTCTCTCAACCAGACCTTTGCTCTGAGGGACACAGAGAGGAAGAAAAGGTGCTTGAGGAGGAGAAGGGCTGCTACACACGTTGCTTGTGTGTACCAGACCAGCTGTTCAATCCACAATAGCACATTCAAACTATCTCTGATGCTTTCTGGAAGGGTCCCCACCTCAAAAACACACGTTGCACAGTTGATCTGGTTGCTTCCTGCAGAAATGACTGGGATTATAGCATGTGCAGCTCCTTGAGTAGACATGACCTATGCTGGGCTGCCAGACATGTAGAGCTCCTGCACAGATAAAAATCATGGATCTCCCTGTTAGTCTGCAGGCAGATTCCTCTGAGAGACCTTAATGTCCCAAAATGCTGTGTAAAAACAAGGATTCACACGTTTCTGTGTACATTGACAACATTTCCCTCTAGATAGAACCAGCACAACTGGATGGGAAGAAGCAGCTCAACTGCCTGTCATAGGACTCAGCCCTGCCAACAGCCAGAGTGGAGTCCCTCATGAGTGGGCTGTGTTTTGGCAGGAGAAGGTGGGATTTTGATCCACACCTCCCTCCCAGCTCTGCAGCAAGGATTTGGGTGGAGGCTATGAAATACACTACAAGTACCAAACTTGGGACAGTGGTGGCTTTATTCCAGTTTGGGAAATGAAGGCTCCCACCACACTTTTCCTAACATTAAGGGCTTCTACCTGGCTGCATAATTGTATTTCTGTGCCCAAGCTGCTTTGTTTATGCCTTGTTTTAAGATCTCCTCTGTTTAATACCTGGCTTTGCTGGAGCACTGAGGGAGATAGGCACTTGAACTGACTGTCACCCTGCTTTCTAAACTAAAGCATGGGAGTGCTTCACTGACCTTCTAAATGCAGAGGCTTCAAATTAAATTATAACATTGCTGATAATCAGCAGACCAGGGATTAAACTGATTGGGGCCCTGCCAGACCAGATTTAGCTTTCATTAAGTTCTGCCCACAAATCAGACTTACCCATACCCTCGCTCTTGAAGTTATAATGGGCACAAATGCACAGAGGGAGAGCAAAAACCAAAGTACTTTACTGTTTAGAATTCTAATCCTTTCAAGGCCTGGAAATACCTGGGGTCCAGCTACCGCGTGGTCTATCCACATCTGCCGTCAGAAGTAAAAACCTGAAAGCAAGTCATTTACATGAGGGCTTAAGAGGGAGGCAGAGAAATGACAAGAGCAGGGATGTAATCGCTAGCACAGGGAAAGTCTGAAAGGAGCTTGTCGATCCCTATGAAACAGAGCAAGAGGCTTATGTAATTTTCTTTTTTTTTCCTTGTGTGTGTAAATTTCCTAAACAGCTGACCTAAATGAGTTCTTACCACGATCAGATAGCCTGGGACAACAGAGTAATCCTTCTAATAGGATTACAGGCTGTGCTAAAGGAGACTTCAGGCTCCTCTGCTCTGCATTGTGATACGTACACACACACACACAGATGGACCTGGTACCTGTAAACCCGGTGTTTTCCCCACCCATCCCCTTCATTACCCAGCCCTCCTCACCCCACTGCTTGTTTTCTCCACAATTGCTGTAAAATAATCACCCATATTGGATTGAGAAACGAGGAGGGAATAAGTCAAAGAGCTGAAGTCTTAACACCGGACAGATGGAAGTGTGGGAAAATTGGCAACCAAAAAGTCTCGTTTCACTAGAATTCCAGGGGTATTGCCTGATGCCAGTCAGCCTTCCCAGGGCTGTTCAGCGAGGCAGCATAAAAATCCCTGCCATTAAGATTTAGAGGCAACACAAAAGCTGGTGAAGAAGCACAGAGCAATTCAGCAGGAGGTTCCACGGAGCTTTGCAGACCTCCTGGTACGCTGGATCTGTCCAAACCAAACACCTTAATGGATGTAAACACCGAGTTACGTGCAAACAAAGCAGGAAGATCTACGTCCCAGCCGTGGGTGGAAAGCTGCAGGGAAGTGTGAGGGAGTCTCTGTGCCGTGAGAACAAGAAAAGAAAGCAAAGCATACGTACAAAAAAGGAGTTATTTCCTAATAAAGAAGTGACTGACTGTGAGCTCCCAGAGAAGGCTGCAGTCAGTAGTGTCTGGTACAGCCTTTAGTCGCATGCAAAGGGATGGAGAATGTGCCTTGTAACTTCAGACTGCCCGAGTGAAACCAATGCT
This sequence comes from Oreocharis arfaki, assembly GCA_013398015.1. NCBI lineage: Eukaryota > Metazoa > Chordata > Aves > Passeriformes > Paramythiidae > Oreocharis > Oreocharis arfaki. The sequence continues at coordinate 2,546,168 of VZRR01005155.1, read as the reverse complement.
GGTGTGCTGATAACAGCTCTCACAAATACATTTTTCAAAGGTTGCTAAGAAGCACTTAGAGATGGTGCTGGAGAGAATTACAAAAACCACCAGATACAGTGGGGAAAATGCCTTGCTGCAAGAGACTAAGAGGAGCTCAATTCGCTTTATCAAAAAGATAGTTGTGGGGGATAACAACTTCCAGCAGGAAAGATCTCAAATATTAGAGAAGTATCTGCTCACACGCAGAAAGGCATAGTGAGAACCAATGGCAGCTGAAAGATGAAGGCAGATGAACCCAAATGGGAAATCAAACATACATTTGCAATAATGAGGAATAGGAAGGAACAATACGCTCTCTCTCTCTCTCTCTCTCTCTTCCTCCCCACGCCCCCCCTTTTTTTTTTAATGCCTTTTAATTTAAAACTTGGAAGGCACTTGGAATTATCCCTGGGAGGCATCTCTCAGCTAAACATGTTTCTGCAATCAATGCAGGAGAAAGGAAATAAAAGGCACTGCCCAGCAGTACTTCAGAGTGCAGCCTTGACCAGGTGGAGGTCCGTGGACCTGTCTCTGCTGCAGGATGACTCCATCCCCCCTGCCTTTCCCGGGGGTACTGGGAACAGCTGATCCACCAGGCAAAAACATCCCAACTAAACACTCTGCTGGAACAAATATCTCCTCTTGTGTTCATGCATGGACAGACATAGAGCAGCCCAGGCTCCTTTGAAAGGGCCAGTTCTCTTGGACACAGAGAGCATGCTCCTCTATGCACACCAGCTCCCACCACTGTGGCTCAGAGCAGGTGTCCCAGGCCTGCTCCCAGTCCTGAGGGAGCACTGAGGGGACATCACAGTGCTGAAGGCACACTTGAAGACCTGGGTCAGTTCACAGCACAGTGCTCCTGTTTTGGGCTCTGCCTGGCAGGACACGTGCCAGTCTTCCAAGATCTTGTGCTCATCAGCCATCTCATCTGCATAGGACCCTCTGCCAGCTCCCAGACAGCATCACCTCACCCAGGGATGGTGCCTTGGGCTCCTCCACCTGTTACCAACCTGCCAGAACTGCTTTTTCAGAGAGGCTGCTTTTCATATTAGTTACTTATTTTTAAAGAGAAAATTGGTGAAAAGCACCCAAACAGACACTGCCTCTCTTTCGGCATCCTGGACTTCACTTTCCAGGAACCAAAATGAGATCTCACAGCAAGGCAAAGGGCTGGCACATGAAAGGTTAATCCCCAAACCATCGGGAAAGAGGTTTGAAAGATTTAGAAGTGACTTGTTGCTTGACCTGGAAAGAAGCTGCTGGAGCCCCGGGTCAGAAGCTCTCCTGGGCCTGTGATTGAGTAGGTGACATAATACAGATGACTGTGACTGAAAATTAATTGATGTTACATCCCTTATAAATCTGGACTACCTGGCCAAAGCATAATGCTCTCAGAGTGACTGAGAGCTGCTGAAATATTTATAAGAATGAGATATTACTTTGGCTTAGCTGGAGCAGAGGATTAACTTCATCACTCCCTCCTTCCTCCTCCCTTCTAAAAATATGAAAGCTGCTACAAAAGAAGGAAGCAAAACTTTTCTGTATCCATTTTAACAGAATGTTATTTTGAAATTGGGATGAATTTCACTTTTTGGGAGTATGTAATCCCTGTGGGACATCTATATATCCCACACAGCTTCATCAGTGCCTGCACTGTATAACTAAACCACAGGCTCGTACCCCTCATCTCCCTCACAGAGCTGTACACCTGCCCTCCCCCAGCAGCAGAACCATCCTGATAGAATCCCTTTTGAAGGGGAAGACTACAGGAAGGCCTGGTATTCCTTTTCAGGTGCTGCAATAAGCCGTTAAGCACACTCATGTGGTTGAGGGTACTCTAAATACTATCGCATGCACAACAGCAAAATCCTGTCCCTGAAGCTGATCTGTGCTTTGGGAAGTGGAAACGGAGCAAGAAGAGATTCATCACTGCCAGGAGAAGAAAGCACTGCTGGAGCCCTGTCCTTTCCACAGCCCATCTGCTGGGTGAACCAAGGGTCTAAAAGATGAAAAGATGACAGAAATCTCTGTGGGGGTCCAGGCCTTTCTTGTACTGAGCTTCACAGCAGAGGGACAGCCAGGGGAGAGGCCAGAGGAGCTGCAGTGATCACCAACCCAAGGAGGAGGAAATGGGAGGGAGAGAGGAAATGAAGAGAGAAGAAAGCAGGTGAGATGGTGAATGAAGAAAATCCAAGTGGGAGCAGGAGACTTAACCCACCTTAAGCCACGTCTCCCTGAGCTGGTCCCCACTTCATTTGCTTCTGCACAACAGATCTAAAGCCTCCATCCCCCTCACACATCCCCATGCTGAGCAGCACCCACTCGCTCACACAAGCCACACTTCTCTCTGGTTTCAGCACTGGTTATTAAAATATCTGTACATGATTCTATTCGTAAGATGTTTTATTACTGTATTCATGTTGAAAAAGGAGTTTCAACAGCTGCCTTCCTGTCACCCTGCTCTGCCCAGAATTGCGTGTGTGGGGAGCATCCTGCAGCCTGGCCAAAGGCCACCAGCTCCCTCCTCACTGGCAGCTTTGAACCCTGACAAGACAGGACCCCTCACCTCAGAGCTGGTCATTTCTCAAGAGCTGCTTTTCACCACATTTCTCTATGCAGATGAACAGAACTGCAGCCAATATCTTTACCCAATATCTATCATTGGGAAATAGGGTATATTTTTGCTCATGGACCAGGGACTGAGCAACAAGAGGAATTGCCCCGAGTCTAAAGCACATCCGGGTCCCCACCCTGGGCTGCTTGAAGTGCCAGTGTCTGTCACCTACATGGTGGCAACAGCTGTGGCATGTGCACTCAGAAGTAACTAACGCCCCACTTTTAGCTATGACTAATCTCACCAGCTCCTGGCCTCATGAACCACAGCTCTCGGCTAAATAAAGGTTTAGCCTATGCTCTTTGACAGGCCTAAGGTTTGGGCATGATCCCACCACTTCCTTATCGATGGCAATGGCTAAACTCAGCACAAGGAAAGGCACCATCTCATTTCTTTGCTGGCTCATTTGGGTAGCTAGGGAAGAAGTCTGGTACCCTCTCATCCACACAATATTAATTTATCCCAAACCCACATCTACCTCTCTCCCTCATCCCCCAGCTTTTTCCATCCCCATCATTTCCAGTGAGCAGCATTTGATGTGCAACCACGAGCCAGGACAGACCTGGTCCTTTTCCAGCCCTAATGAGCCCCAGGATCCTTCCTGGTGGCTCCCATCAGAAACAGGTCGATCATAGGAAGGGTCATTGTCAAAATATCCCTTTCTCCATTGTCTGTGGTTCTTCCACAGCTTGGAGCCACACAAAAGCTGCTGGCTGGGAGGATGACAGTGCCAGGTGAAAAGCTCTCCCGCTCTTCTGTGTGATGGGCTCCACGTCCAGCAGGATCAGCACTTCAATAGCAACGCAGGGAATTTTTAAAGACATTTGTTTATCGCGGCCATGTGCCACCATTTGATTGCCTGAAAAGCCCAGGAGGGCACCTGAACACAATATCTCCCAGAGAGTGACAGTCAGGGCAGTCGTCACTTGGAATTAAACAGACACCTTCAATACAGAAGGAAAGGACTACAAAAGGAGCATTAAAAGAGCAGTTACATCCCTCTCTTACCCGTGGTGCCTGTTCCAACTTCTCAGGCTGTCATTAGGGACTGCCATGGGGGACTGTGCCACAAATGAACAGCACAGACAGACACAGCAGAGAGCAGTTCCCACTGCCCCCACGCTGCCAGCAAGGAAAGCCTCCCCAGCAGCACAGGGCAAAGGGGCACAACTGCTGGTACACCTGCAGCAGCCAGAGAGCTCCCTTCTTCCCTGAGGGTGATGGTAAAACATGGAGAAGGTGATTTCCCAGTGCAAGAGAGGATAGGAACTATTGTAAGCTGGCTTTAGGATTTCTCTCACAATTCTGTAAATGTACAACAGCCCTGTTGCTCGTGTTGGGAAAGACATCATGATGGTGATGGTTTCAGCTTCTGACTGCAGCTTGTAAAGCCAAAATTTTAAGTCCACCCTACTTCTCCAGAGAGCTGTCCACCCACCCCACCCCAATTTGTCAGTATTATTTTCCAAGGGAAACCAAAGACAGGAAAATGATTTTATACCAAGTTAGAGTTTTCCCCCTCCTCTTCTACTGCTTGGATCGAGAGGCAAACCCCTCTCATTTCAGAGAAATTTCAGAAAATTCTGAACTGTCCAAATGAAAAACATATCCCTCATGTGAACACTCTGGGATGGTTTAAAACAATGAAAAAATCTTCCTCTTCACAGCCTGCAGACTGTCAAAACTCCTCGCAGAGTCATTTTGACAAGCTCAAACCATAAACCCTGTAAGGTTCACTGCCCATTAATATTCTCGGATGATTCCTTTCTCTATTTGATTGTCACCAAATGCAAACATCGGTTCTTCCAGACATTACCATGTCTTGTANAAAAAAAAAAACCGAAAAAAAAAAAAAAGATGCAAGGAAGTTAGAAAAATAATCGGAATATCCAAAACCTTGCAAATGTGCACTCAGTCTGCCTATAACTAGATTGTCTGAGTTCATCATCCTTCCTGACAACTCTGCACAGGTAAATAAAATGTATTTTCACTGTTTTGCACAAGCAATTTTGCGCACAGTGGAACATTAGCATTACGTACCTAAGCTTGTCCATCCAAAAGGGACAGGGAGCCAACGTCCCTGCGGCAGAGCCACAGGGATCCCCCAGAGGGATCTTCACATCCAGCCTGTCTGGCTAAGGAAACATCCAGCAAGTCCTACCAGCTAATCTGATCCCATGAGCGCTGCTGGAAGGGCCCCTCGCTGTTCCCAGCCCTGTTACATCACCTGGAAATATTTATGGAGAAGAGCAGCGCTTTCTCCATACGCCGTGAGTCACTGTGAAGATCTATGCTTTGCACTCCCAGGTATTTTTAGGCAGCGTGGATGGCCCAGGAGCACCACACATCCCTCCTGAGCCACTGGGCTGTGCTCCCCCGGGAGGTGTGGCTGACAGCCTCAGGGAGCAGCGCAGACCGGCAAGGCTCTGCACTCCTGTGACACCGCATCAATAAACGTGCAGCTGAGACAAGGGAGTGTGGGCACATGAATATATATGATTAGATTCCCATTGGTTTGAGATTTTCCCCACACGGTCTGCCTCTGGGCTGCGCCTCCCCAGCTCAGTTGGAGCAACAGATATGTGCTCTGTCAGGGCTTTGATATATTAAAACCAGGAGGTGTCTGAGTCCACTCTAATCCTCTTCACACGGCTCATTTTTAACCAGGCTTTCCCACAGAAGCCATCCCAAGGACACCTCATCCAGCTGAGTAGGGGGACTGGCATGTCCGCAATGCACCAACGGTGGAAAACGGAGGGGATTGTGCAGAAAAAGGCCTTTTTCTCTCTCTCCTCTCCCAAACACCGCCCATGACTGACTGCTGCCACTGCAGCTCCAATCCGTTTGTGCAAACACTAGACTCTGATCTGGCTGGGGAGAGACACTTCCTGGATGCTGCAGGAACAGATGGAAATTTCACCTGGAAGAGCAGCGCATAAATAAAACTGATAAAAAGTTTTAGGACTTATGGAACGTGCATAATGTGCTTTATCAGAGATATCGGCTCCCATGCTTAAACACTGCCAGTGGCTGCCAGGGAAAGAAAAATAAAAGGTCTCTTATAAAATTATTATCCTGTCACTTAAGTCAACAGCAGTGATACCATGATAGAAGCCAGCAGTTATGTCACATTGTTTTATCACTGTAATTACATCAAGAACACAGTAACTGTCTGCGAGAGATAAGATGATGGAAACAGCTCTGCTGAAGCTTCCTGTTCACAGCGCTGGGATTTGCAGGCTGGTTTGGGGTTTGGACATTACATTCAATTACTGTCCTTGAGTGCTGAAGAGCCATGTCAGTGAAGAAATACAACCTGAGGGCTCCCCTGGCTCCTCCTGCTGCAGGTGGGGTTGTAGGAGTTATCAGGGTCAGTCCTGAGGGTCACAGAGGACCAGATTAATGGAAATTGCCTCTGGATGATCCCTGGGCTTCACAGGCTGTTCAGGCTCCTAAAAATGTACAGCAGGGCGACATGAGCACTCCCACAAAGTGGTGCAGGGGAGCAGGCAGCCACATTTGCTGAGCAGGAATCGATCGACCTTTCCCCAGGTAGAAGGGATATATACTCAGGAAAAAAACATTTTGTAGGCTAAGAAAAGACTTGGCATGAGAAAGGTAAGCAATTCTGTACAGCTTGTAGAGCTGCAGGAAAAGGTGCTGAGAACACTTCTGCTGACCCCAAAATGACCTGCAGTCCTTGATCTCACACTCATGAGGAGTGGCACAATCCCTACGGACCCCACTAAATTCCCAAACAACTGACACCCTCCAACTGCTTCCTTCAAGCTGGTCAATTCCTAATGCATCATGAGGCTGTCACTATTTGCTGGTTTTTCCACCCCACTTTCCCCTTTGCTCAGGAATAGAGTGCAGTAAGGTTCCTTCAGGAACCCAGCGAACTCCTCGCTCCTCTATCATGCCAGAAACTCATCTGTTTCTGTCCTCTTTCTCGTGGATTCTGTGTTTATTGTAAGTTGTGCTGAGGCACCACTGCAAACAGCATGCAGTACAGTGGAGCCTGGGAAGCTGCAGTTGTGGCAGCTTCTGGCTGGCAGGTGAGACTGTAAAAACAAATCACAAAAATGAGTTTCAGAGTTTTTTACACATGGAAAGGAGAAGCTAGGTCACAGACATTTGTAAAAGGAGAGAAGGTGCCAGGCTGGCACCTGTTTTCCTACCATGCCAGCCTCCCTCTTACTCAGAAATGCATGGAATCATGCAGTTATTAGGCCTTCCCACACTTGGACACACAGGATTCAGGCGAGGAGTACATACACAACTCCTTCTGCATTCACTGCAAGTGTGATTTGATACCCCCTGCTCATAGCAGGCAGTGACCCTAGCAATGGCATTGCCCCTGTGATCCCAGAGCCACTGCTTTTCAGGGCTGGGGGAGCATGAGAACACCTCAGTCACCTGCAGGACAAGCACTTTTCAGCACTTCATTACTGTTATTGCAGGCTGCAGAGAAGTCCCAAGGGAAGCTCGGTGCTGTGAGATGGATGCAGGGACCATCTCCTCCGCCAGACAATGCAGAGGACGATGATGCTGGGGAAAACAAAACTGTTTACTGTTTACTACCCTTTCCACAAAAGTTTTAAATAAAATATTCTCTTGTCTGAAGTCAAGAGCAGCAGTGCAGTTAAGGATGATCCGTCACACCACAGAACTGTATCAGGGTAATTACATCAGGAACAAGTTTACCATTTGAAAAAGAAGAAAGATTACAAGAAGCAATCCACCAAAACAGCTGCAGTGTCACAGCTGAGAGATATGCAGAGAAGAGAAATGCATTACATGGGAGCAGTTGAGAATGAGTTCCAGGTGGGAAGGGCTGTGTGTTCCTAGGTCGTGTTTAGAGCACCGGAGAGAATGACTGCTTACAGCCACGTGATCAATGGTCCTGCGAGCACAGCATCTTCATTTGCATGTGCACTTTGGCTAATCATGCAAGTGGGCTTCCAGAAGGCCTTCAGAGAAACATAGAATTACCCATGGCTTTTTCAAGATTCCCAAAGAAATTAGCCTAATCAAAGTCCCTGACAGCTACACAGGCTGGAGCTGCCATGGATCAAGAGGAGGCTGTGCTTGTGTGTCCTTTGGCAGCTCACATTAACTGCAGCCATCAGCCTGGATGTTTGACCTGTCAGCAGCTCAGGGAAAGGACCTCTGTTGTTTCTAAGCCTTGTGGAAACACACAGGGGATGCTAAGTTGGGGTTTGGTGTGGAGCCTGCTCCCAGTATGGCGGGAGCAGACACCAGTGAGACAACATCCTTTCTTTCCTACAGAGCAAGGGTTGTGTGTCACAAAGAAAAAACCTTAACTTTTTTTCTTCTTTCTTTTTGACTCATCAAATTCTTGAGGGGGAGCAGCACATCACCCTCCTGAGAGAAAATGAAGGTCATCACAGCCATTACCATTACAGTGCTAAGCCCCCAGCAGCAATATCATTTAAAGCTATTTCCTCTGCCCTGGAGTCACTCTGGTGTCTTGCCCATCACAGAAACCTGCCCTGCTCACCTTGTGTGACCTGACAGGCATGTGCTGAAAGAGGAGAGAGATTTGGAGTGAATGGCTAAGAGGGAAAACACCAAGAACAACTGAGCAAGAGCAGGATGAGAGGGCAAGAATCGCTGTCCTCACAAGGAGATACCCATTCACAGAGGTCATGGGTGTGACAGGCGTTTGCAGGGCCTGTGCCCTCATCTTCCTGGCACAGGCCTGGACAAAATTATCAGCCTGCAACAAATTATCAGCCCAGTAATAAAGATTACCTCTTCTTCTTTATGCCAGGCCCTGATCTTACTCTCTAAGCAACTCTAAACAACACACACACATCAGCCAGCAGACTCCAGCCTCACCTGCTGACTGCTGTGATCCTGGATCCTTTCCAGACCAGCTCCAGGCCACAGCACAATACAGAGAAAACACCCACTGTTGGGGAAATTGTGCTATTATTGTGACAGATGGGTTCACTTATAGCCCTCCAGCTTGATATTTCCGTGGTATCCCTAACCATTGGTCAACCAAGGATTCCCAGCCCTTCCATACTCAGTGCCCAGGAACACTCCCTGCCGTGGGATACATCCTAATCAGAGCTACAGAGACTCGTCCCCTCTGATCTTCAAAGCACTTTATCTCAGTGCCTAAGCAGAGCTCAGGGTGTGCAGATGCAGGCATTCGCTTCTGCAAAAGCTGCATCTGGAGGCAGGCACAGAAACATGGAGTTCCTGTGTGAGTAGAAATGTCTCTGAGCTGAAAGCTGAGCCAGGGCCCAGTTTGCCCAGGAAAAAAAGCCCAACAGCCATTTCATCCTCTCACTGGGAAGCCTTTGTTGATGCTATTGCAAGCAACACTTTGATAGCTATGAGAAAGCCCTTCAAAGGTGTTCTAATCGGTGATAATAACTTTTAGATGCCCAAAGAAGTTGGTAGAAAAACAGACAGGTTAGGAATGGAGTCAGGACAGGTGGGAGGGAAGTTTCAGGGAAAAATTGCAAAGGACAAACATTTTGTTTTTGTTGTTGCACAACCTTCGGTTTAAATATCATCAACGGAGCAGGGAAAGAGCAATTTGCAGAGGGCAGGGGGTGTAGAAAGTCAGCTCCCCAGCAGGATGGCTGCAGTGTTCATTTATTAAATACATGGTAGACTGAGGTAGGATTTATGGCACCAGGTGTAAAGTAAGTTGAGAGTGTAAAAAACCAGCCAGCTTTCAAAGTCATTTAAGAAAAGATGTCCATGATAGCAATAAAATGAGTATGAGAGACCAGTTCTCTAATTACCAAGCTTCAGTTATGGTACCTTGCCCCAAAATATCTTGAGATACACGTGGGCAGTTCCCCCACCTCTATTAGACCACTGCTATAATTGTGGCTGGGTTCAGGTTCGAGCTGGAGCTCTTCCAAAATTCTAATGTGCCCTGAGGGATATATCAGGGGCTGGGGCTTTATCTCCATGCCTGTATTTCACAGCTCAGCAGTGTTTCTGAGGTCCCATCACCTCCAGCACAGGGCTGTGGAGCATTGGGCAGGTACTGCTTGCTGGGGCAGAGGGGAGAGCAAATTTTCTACAGAATTTTTTTGAGTGGCAAGGGGAGAACTTACCCAGTCACCACATGAGCTTGTAAAGCCATCACTGTGCTCACCCAGGCATTCAGATGGGGGAACACCAAAGAAACGGATGAACACCTGCCGCAAGAATGGTTTCTGCTTCTTCAAAATATCAGATCTCTCTAACACAGCACAGACTCCGTTGCAGACTAAGTTACAGCATCTCCAGGACAGCAGAGTCCCTGCTCTGCCTGCACCTGTCTGTGAGGGACAGATTCAAAGCCTGTGAAGCCTTTCTTGTCTTCAGTGCTTTCTATCTCAAGCACTTAGCCTCTGTAGTCCATCGAGCTTGTGAAAACAATGTCACACCCCCCCAACAACATCACTTGGACTAACCAACACTGTCCTGACAGCCTCTGCCAGGGCCCAGACAGGCTGACAATATGCTTCCCATGCACATCCTTCGACAAAAACAGAAGCTCTCAGCACCCAGGGCTTTCAAGCTGATGCTTTCACTCTCGCTTTAATCTCCAAAATCAATTAAAAGCAAAGCAAATAAACCCAAGAGATCATCTCCCCCCTGCCCTGTTTCTTTCAGCTTCACAGGCAGGAGACGAAATTATCCTTCATAATATCACATTGAAAGCACGTAGCACAGATGGCTGTCACTCAGTCATTAAGTGCAGTTTTGCAATTCCACCTATCGCTCTATGAACCAGGATGACTTGTGCATACCCAATGCATGAGTAACATACAGGAGCATCCTGCATCCCTCATGAAAAGTCATTATAGATAAAACAGCCAGATCCCCGATAAGGCTTCAAAGGGGCTGGGAGTGTATTGCCTTCAAAAACATTGCCAGTCCCTCCTGAGATAAGTCCCTCTTGAACCTGCCTTGCACCCAGGCTCAGCCAAGCTCGCTTTCACACTTCAGAGCTCTGCTTCTCCTTGCTATGGCTAAACATATCATCTTGTCTGCAAATCAAGGGTGTCTGAACAGGGGAGAAGTGGAACCCTTAGAGTAGAACGCCTCTTGGGTCGCACACCGGGCAGACTTTTGTGACTGCAGGATACAAAGGCACAGGTTGTCAGACCTGGTGGATTTGCACCTGACACTGAGCTGAGTCATTTTACCTCAAGTCTTCACCTTTTGGTGCTGTAGTTTGCATGCAGTGCTGCAAGACAACGAGTGTTGAGTCATCCCACTCATCTCACCTTACGCTGGGACCAGTCTGCTGAATTTCTCACTTGCGTGGACGCCTGTCCGATGGGTTTGTGAGTCACCATTCACAGAGAGCTGCCAGCCCCAGCCACGAGGAACATCACATCCAAAAAGATGGGGCCTATTTCTTGCTACAAGAGAATGATCAACTAAGCCCCACTGCATATCAAGTGCTGCAGGAGAGAGGAGTATTACACAAGAAGGCTGATAGCAAAGCTTCTGTTTTGTTGGCATGCTTTACGAGAAAGCATAATGATTCAATAGTATTTTAGATATCTGAGATTTTATGAAAGGAGCCACAGTAACTAAACTCCCATTCTCCTTAACACATCCATAACACATTTCTGAGCATTCCCTCAAACCAGAGTTGCAGAGACACCAGCTTGTTAATTATATTAAGATAAAGGGGAAATTTGGCAATTAAGCTCCCATTTTTTGCATATGTCCCTGGTAGGCTTCTGATAACACTGTCTGCTGCCTGAAGGCAGCAATCCCCCACACAAGGTTTCCTGGAGACCCGCTGCTATGACTAAGCCTTCCATCACTGCCGTGTAATCACGAGCTCACACCAGGAGGCAAAGCTGCTCAGACTGTGGCAGCCATTGTGGCTTGAACTTTTCTCACAGAGCATCTTAGGATGAGTTTCTCTACTGCCGAAAGCTCAGCAAAGAAGATTTTAATGACTCTGCCAGCAGGAGCTGGCGGAATTTCTTCGCCCCTTCATCTGAGGGAGGTGATTCTCAAGGACCTGAACTCGTGTGTTGGCTCTGGTGGTTACTAAGGCTTGATCACTGGAAGAGGAGTGGAGATGGCAAAGAGCAAAGCTGGCAATTTCATGCTGCTCACACGCACACCAGCCTCCCTGAGCACACATGAACACACAGTTAAGTGTCCAGCACATGCTGATCCCACTTCTGCCAGCCCATCCCTATCCAAGTTTAATTCTGAGACCATAAAAGTGGCCTGAGTACAGTATTTAAGTACTGCCGTAGTGTTGCCAGCAAAGACCAGCCAAGCACAGAGGGCAGTATGGGAGAAGAAAGATCCCCAGCAGGGATGAGACACAGCAAAACCCCACCCCATTTCTAGTCCCTACCATGTGCTTCCCAATAAAAGAAAGTAAACTCTGAGCTGAGGCAACAGGGCTCCAGAGAAATCTGAGCCAAAGCAATGGTTAAACCTCCCCACACCCCAATAACAGTAAAGACTTGTTGGCTGTGTAATTCCACATAAGGTTTCCCAGTAAAAGCATCAGCAGCATGGGTTTTTTCACCAGCCTGGCAGAGCAAAATGCTGTTCCTCGGTTTGTTACCTCCACCCAAGCGCCAACCCTCACCAATGGCTCAGAAACAAGGGAAATGTTCCTTTCATGATTACTGCAGAGTATTCCCCAGACAAACACATTGCCTTACCCCAAACATTATTTAAGCATTGAGTTAGTTGCATCCCTTGTCTGTGTGTGGAAGATTGACTTTTCCTCTACTTAGATGAATTAAATGGCTTTTGCTCTTCCTCCTGCCCTCCAACTCCTCACAAGCAAACAATTACTTTTCTGAAGAGCCCATATTTTCTGTTGGTTTCACCTGAATAAATTCTGAAGTTTGAAGCTTCTCCTGCTTCCATCAAATCTGACCTGAGAGACAAGTGGCAAGTGGGGCTGAGAAGAATATAAGGAAAACAGGCTTAATTAAATGAACTTAGAAATATCAAGCATCATGGTCAGAAGGTGAGATTTATTCTTTTCTAAAGATCAGGAGAAAGAGGATGGAGGAAGTAAAAGAAGAGATAAAGGCTTTTGGTACTGAACAAAGTGGCCATCAAGAGGCCCAACTAAATTTTCATTATACCTTGATAGTGACTATAAAAGGAACGGGAAATCACCATCTCACAATAATGAGGGAAAACACTCAATTTGAATTGTCCATAAATACCCGTGCTTGGAGGCTTTGCACTTCTCAACATTTAAATGGCAGTTTAAAAGGAAAATAAAGACATGGAGGAGAAGGGAAGATGTGCCCTTAGGGGAAAAAAAGCAGGAAAACAAAGAACTTTGTATCCATTCGACTTGATGCAAGCATTTGCCCTATCAAGAACTAATTAGCGGACGAATGAGCATTGGGGTGCCTGTAAGAGGTGGTTTGTTACAAGCAACATTTATTACGGTGAGATTTGACTACATCACAGCCTGACAAGCACAAGCCTGATCCACCACCTTAGCGCTGCGCAGGCTGCTGCTTCCAGCAGGGTTCAGACGCCTCTGCTCACTCGAACCCAGTGGCACTCGAGAGCCCCCGCTGCGATCAGGGGCGGGTGCACAAAGCTTTGTACAAAAACTCCACGAGAAGCACTCCTTGTGCAGGAGCAACCAGCCAAACAGGCAACGCAGACAAAGGCGGGAGGAAAAGTACCGTGATCCCTATTCCTTGTACAAGGAGCTGAGCCGCGGAGAGGTGAGTGTGTGCTTAGAGCCCGTGAGCTGTGCCAGTGATACAACCAACGCGCCTTTCTCGTTTACCTAGACGTGCTAGGAGGTCCTGATGCCTCTGTGATTCTCAGGGTTAACTGCAGAGGCTCCCGGGCTTGTATTTGTTCAGATTCAACAGCAAGCAGCAACCCCAGCGCCCCCACACTCCCACGATCGCCACAGCACCAGTGACTGTAAGAAACCCAGCTAAATCAAAACTGAAACACACCAGTGGTATGTAAACAAATATACAAGCCCTTGTGGTCAGAGCAGAAATGAATCCTTTAATTGATCTCCAACTCTGGCCATCTTAAAATTCTCTCTGAAAGACAGCTCCTGCATCCTGCCGCCCTGATGGGCAGTAAAACTGGGCTGTTCTGGGATGTGCTGAGCAGAGATTTTCCAGCAATGTCACCTACCAGCTACCCACCATGAGATCACATTATCCCGGTGTAAGCATCCCTTGGGGAGCATCACAGAGTGAGACAGGCTCCATTTGCAGGTTTCAGGACATTTGCTGCATCACAGGTCACACACACACACAGAGATCTGCATCTTGTCTATGAAGCGTGATGCTGCCTGCAGAGACACACCCTGGTACAAAGCAGCTTAAGGGCAGCTTCGAATTTAATGCATGAGAATGTCCTGCTCAACCTGCTTGAAGGAAAAAGCCTCTCCTCTCTCATGTAAGGACACAAGGTGCTACTTGACACTTGTAGGATGCCCTTCTATAAATCAGGCCCTAGCTGACGTGTTGTGTGGTGCAGACTTTTTAGCCATGACTTGAAAGGGGGCCAAAGTCATCAGACTTAAAAGGGATGAAAAGTATTTCCTCTGTAGTAGATCTATTCTTGTTATATCTCCTCACAACCTTCCATTTCATTGCATTTGCACCAAGCACTCCTCCCTCAAAAGTCTCAGCTGCAGAACCCGTGTTAGAAAGCAAACCAGTCACTGAAGTAATTTCTGCAGATGCTTCCCACTAATTCCTCCCTCTCTCATATCCCCCACGTTGTTCAAGGGACAGTAGAAGAACCCTTGAGATCTTAGAGATACATTTCCCACCAGGAAAAGAAAGAGAATCCTTGCGTAAAGTTCAGCCCAGGATACTTGAACCAGCCCTCCTTCCACAGCCTCCAACCACATCAAAAGCTGCACATAACTGGGAATACCCAGGAGAGCTGATAGGTCTAATAATCAGTCTCACCTTTCTTGCAATTACTGGAGGACTCAGGAGCTCTTATCAAACTCAGCTCTTCCTTATCACCTCCTCACTGTGTCCCTCTTGCTTCTGACATCCTCTCCTGGAGTTGTTTCACTGTCAGCTTCTCACAGCCAAATACTTCACAGACCTAATAGGAGCAGACAAACAACATCTCAGTGTGAATGATTAGCTGATAATCACAGACATTGTTTTTGCCAAGCTTTTTGAATAGAGAAGCCCAGTTCAGCCTCCCTTCACCCCAGCATCCCACTGCCAAAGCCCACAAATCACGTCAGTGTTAGGGATGGGTGAAAAACAAAATCCAGCTTACATTGTCTGCCATCGAAAAGCTGCTAAATAATGCAAAGAAATGAAAACAATTTGGTTTGGATGATTGATTATAGGGAAATTGCTCATACCTCCAAAACGTGGCACTTCCAATCACATCTTTGTTTCATTTGTCAGCAAGGAAATTAAGTTCCTCTCCTGGCACAGGGCCTGTGCTGTCCTGTTAGCTGCCTTTGGCACACTGCATCGCTTTGCAGCAGTTTCGTGCCCCACTTTGACACCTCACCTTGCCCCACCTGAGCTGCCAAGCTGTGACCCTCTGGGACGTGAGGTTTGGCTCCAGTTTACCAGACTCCAGTGGCTCAGCTCTTCACTGAGGCAGTTCTCCCAGCTGCTCACATTAACCCCAAATGACACTCCATCAGCACAGGGCGCAGCCTTGGAAAAGTCAAGAGGACACCCAGCACCTGAGGATTTGCAGTTCTCTCCAAGGAGGCCTTCCCAAACTTGGAATTCCCTCCTTCACCTCAATTCAATTATGTAGTTTTAAACAGAGACTTGACCTTCAGATCTTGAAAGGAATATCAGTAACTGCCTCGCACATGAAAAAGCAGAGGGATGAAAGAGGCGCATTTGTGTCAATAAAGAGCAGAAAACATTCCCACTGGCACAAAAAGTTCTTCTCTTCCTCTCAGCTCCTAAAATCCAGAAACAAAAGGGATCTCCTAGTCCTGCACAGTGCTATGACAGGCAATAGTTCTCTATATCCTTTGAATTAATTTAGCAAGCTCTATTTTAAAAACAAGTTCTGATTTTTGCCTCTAGCATTCCCATTATGAAAGGCTGTTTCAGAACACTGCTGTTCTGACAGTTCGAAACTTTCTTTCAATTTCCTGCCTAATTTATGCCTGGCCAGTTTTATACTCGTGTTGTTACAGCAGTGCTGTTCTTTTGGTTTAAAGAGTTCCTTCTCCTCCTGATGTTTGCTCCACAATGATATATGAACAGAGCTGTCACATAAGGCACGTTCAACCTAGTTTCACCACTAAAAGATGAAGACTTTATCTATTTATAGATGGGTTTTTAACTCCTCGAGGAAGCATCTGTGTTTTTATATTGTGCTTAATTATAGATACATATGGCAGAAAGGCATTCCGTGGGATCATCAGAGGCAGGATCAAATATATTTAAATAACTTAAATAATGGTTGTTTGTCAAAGATACTTAAATAATAGTTGTTTATCTAAAACTCACTGGGAAAAGAGATGCCACATCTTTCCTAGACAGCCCATTTTAGTGTTTTACCCCTCTAGGGATTAGAAGGGTTTTCCTAATAAACATCTTAAATCTTCACCATGACTTCAATCACTTTCTTTTCCTTACACCAGTGACCATGGAAAATGACTCATCATCAGCCTTTTTATAAGTACCCCTGTGAAGAAGACTGACTGCATCCCATTTCCACTGCTTCTCTCTTAAAATGAGCAAATGCAGCGCCTTCAATCTTCGTCCGCAGGACTTGTTTGCCCGACCTCTTATCATTCACTTGATTTGTTGTTAGGCTTCTTTTTTTTTCACCCTGGGCACTCCAAATTCCTTAATGGGCGTAGATAAAGTTCCCCATCAGTCCTGGACACCCACACTTGGCTGGAGCCCTGTCAGCCCCAAGCAGGTTGTAATCACTGCCTCACAGGTCTGGCAAAGAGCACTCTTGTTAATACAAGCTTGGAGACAACGAGGTGTTTTGCAGCAGCCTTGCAGGGTTGATTCATATTCTGCTTGTGAACCAGAGCAACCCCGGCCCTCTCCAGATGCCTCATTGTGCATTCTCTGTTTTGTGTTTGTGTATTCTGCTTTGCCTGCCCCAGAGGAGTGCTTTGCACTTGTCTTAATTTCATCTCTTTTGCTTTCAGGCAGGATCTCTCATTTGTAAGGATTGCTGTAAGGGCTGAGCCTCCCTCTCAGGGTCCTGTACTTACCTGGCACAATGACAGGCGGTGTTTAAGACTGCTGAACAAGGCACCCTGCCCTCCAGCACAGCTCAGCCAGGATAGGGATGCAATCTCCACAACTAGTTACATTGCTCTTCCAATATTATTATTACTAATACTCAGCAAACTTCCCTTATTCGTTATTTTTAGAGATTACTTCCCCCAAAATGGCTCATATTCCTTCCCTTCACCTTCTACATTGTACCTGCTAAAATTGCAGCATCAAACACCATTCCATGAGATCCACTTTTCAGATTTCTTGTCCCATTACCTGAACCTTCCCATCTGCCACACGACACTGTCCTTATTCTGTGGCCCTATTCACCCTTGCCAACAACCTAAATCAGCCATAGCCTTGAGGTGGGAGCTTCTCTTTCCCTGGCGCAGCTTCATGACACTTTTCAAAGCTGGAATACACCAATGCAGACCTTAACACAGGTTTCCTCTAAAGACAGATTAAATCAGGGGTCAGAGAACAAACTTGCATTCTAGTGATTGTCCCTACAGAACAGGGCACTCCTCTGCTCTGCTTCCTAGGAGCCTTCAGTACCTCTCT
Source organism: Oreocharis arfaki (assembly GCA_013398015.1). Lineage (NCBI taxonomy): Eukaryota > Metazoa > Chordata > Aves > Passeriformes > Paramythiidae > Oreocharis > Oreocharis arfaki. The sequence continues at coordinate 2,528,750 of VZRR01005155.1, read as the reverse complement.
GCACCTGAGTGTCCTCCTTGCCACATCCACCAAGGCTGGCCAGGGCATTGCAAATTTCTCAGAAGTCCCCTGCCTACACTGCCCTGGGCTGAGTGTGTTCCATAATGAGATCTCCAAAAAACATCCCTGAAACAGAGAGCACTCCAAGAGACAGAGACCAGCCAGTGCCTCTTCACAGAAAATATCCTCTGCATGATCCCAATGGCCGGGGAACAAGTAAAGTAAGTGCTCTCACCACCCACCCACTTTCATTTACTTTGAAATAAACCCAGTTCTCCCCTCCCTGCCACCTCCCAGCTCAGTTTTGACACGAGGGACAGAGGCCTTTAAAGTAAGTTGTGAAGAGCAAAACTTTCTAAACACCATTTCCCTGAAGGACATGGCACTGTCCTGGCATGCTTCCTCTTGAGGATTTTTAAGTGCATCCCAGACCTGTTACCTCCCACGGCACCGCACTGAGGTATGGGGCAATCCAGTCCATGTACGAGGCATGGAGAGGCTGCCTCAAGTCGTTTCTTTTGGAGGCATAAGGCCAGCAGAAAGCTGCAGGGGGCCCAGCTTACAAGGCCCTTACTTGGAACCAGAACTAGTGTGACAGCAGGTTTAGGGTGGAACACAATACGGGTTGGGACCAGGCTTGTTAGATCTCCTGGGAATAGCTGTGAGCGCTCAGGAACTGGGGGAAATAGAAGCTGGGTAATTGCATCCTTGCACCTCTTGGAGAGCCCTTCTCCACTCAAGGAGCATCACAGTCCTTCCCTGGAGGCTGTCAGCTGCTGATCAACGAAATGACAAAACAAAAAATAAATCTTAGTGCAGCTGGGTGCTGGTGCTCCTGTGCCTGTAATGAGGGAGAGTGAGCAGTGCATCAGGCGGAGCGCCGGGCTAAATGGAGCAAAATGAAATCAGGTAGCGCTGCTGCTCCTTGTAAGACAGCGATCCTTCAGGATTTGGCTGGAAAGCTGTTCCAAAGCACTGCCATGGACAGAATGCTGATTCCGAGCCCAGCTCTCTCTCATCCATTGACATTTTCCAAATGGCATTTTCTCGTGCTTGCTCAAGCATGGAGAGAGCCTTCCCCCTTTCCCTGGTGCTGCCTGCTCTCGTTCTCACGTCTGCTCCCCATTCACGCTAACGTAGGGCAGGATCTCTCCTGCTTGCCAGAGGTGTGAAGCCAATGTATATTACTTTCCTTTTTGCATTGAGGGAAAGTCTTATTATCAACCTGTCAGATCCAGACAGTTGCCAAGATGCTTTATAAGAAGAATTAAATCAGGCTCAGTCTCAACAGATAGATTCTTGTCCCTCTTTGGGGGCCCCATGCAGGGCTCTGGCCTTTGCCAGCAGCAGCAATGCACATCGCCAGTGTTTTTTATTTTTTCTCTCTCAGCTGAGCTTTATCAGCCAAAGCCAAGCGTGTGGGGGAGACTGCAGCAGCATAAAACAGTCCACTATCATCAAAGAGTAGGTCATAAGAAAATTGTTTCCCAGGCTTTTAGCCAGGGACATATCACAATGAGCTGACAGAGGAATTACTTGGTTTCATCCTCAAAATGCAGCCCTCACCATTATTAGAAATTGATGGTCAGTAGGGACCAGCACAGCCCCCAGAGCAGTGGCATGCCAGAAGGGAAGACTGTACCCCTCGCAGATAAAATAAATGAAGTGGGAATTTTACATAAAAGAATGGGATTATCTGCTTACAATCCAGCCAAGACAGAAACTCATCTTCCCCTCTCTGGCTTGGTAGGTTCCCTCCACGGATCATGAACTCTGGTTCACAGTGGAAATGGCAGTCCTGGTACTGCTGTGGCAGTGGCCAGGTAAGTTATAACTTGTTCTGGGAGAGGCTCATTGTCACAGTTGACTTCTCCAGCACTGAATATTAGTATTTTTCTTGTGTCATGAGGCTTGATGTGTTCCCAAGTCACAGTTATGAGGCTGGCATTCAAATCTATGTGAAATTTGGCAGCCTCCAGGCTCCATTAGCTACGTGCATTTTGTCTTTCTCCATAGGGGTGGAAAAATATACTTAAAGCCCACAAATAAAATTAGTAGCTCCTCAGATCCCTTCTCACCTGCTCACCCATCTTCCAAGCCTCTACAACCTGCATGCTACCACAAAGTGGCTATGTAGGAGACTTGATTTAATACAGTGACAAAGCACTTGTCTCTCTGAGGTTGGAGTCCTCCAGACATGGCAACCCCGGATGACACGGATATGTGATGACAGCATGACTTCAGACCAGAAAATCCGCTTCTTGGCCACCATTCCTCCTTTTCCTGCTTCTGCAATCATCCTACGTCACCTCTGCACTTCCTCTTCCCAAGGAGGAACAGCCTCCTCTCTCCTCAGGGTGTGAAAACCTTTGAGACAAGAGAAGTGTCAGAAACAAAAATAATACAGGCATAACCATTTTCTCTCTAAAAACACCCAAATGACAATTTATAGCCAACAGCTTTTCTGATGGGAAAGGAAAGCTCTTATTTGAATACCTTATGCTCACTGCTTTTGCTGGTTGCTGCTCCATGGGGGAAGGCTTTGTGAAACTCAGAAGCGATGATGGCAGTGGAAATTAGAAGGTAGCGAGAGTCCTTCCTTCTCTCATCATTCCCATCCCATTCCTATAGCCCACAAACTGGGATATGGCTATGCATCGTCCCAGCTGCATTAAATAGCTCTGGTGCAAGTCTCAGACACTCACACTCCCAAGCAAACGTGCTCCTGGGCCACGCTGATGAATTGTCTCATGCAGAACGGACACATTTTAAGATCTAATTATGATGACAAAGCTCTAAACAGTGTGGAGCAGACTCTCAGCCTTTGTTCGTCAGTGCCCAACTGCTCCCACTGATTCCTTGTCTTGGAGCAGCAGTTTGTTAGCTGCAGGAACCGTCTGTTGTTTTCAGCCTGGGAACTAACAAACTCAAAGACGTTCAGCCCAGGATTTGATTTCTCCCTGCCAGAAGCTCAGATTTGATGCCCAGATCAGAGTCCATGACATTCTGGGTATTTGGGTTCCACTCCCTTGTGGGCCAGTCAGTTCATGGCCTGGAAGGTTACAGTTCTGCTGAGGATCAGTGGCTTTTGAAAGGGGATCAGGTAACCGTATGCAGACAAAAACAACCCCTCATTCCTTTCTTTTGCTTTATACATAAATAGCCACTGTTCCACAAACCCTGCTGCCAGGATGGCCTGCAGCAGTGCTCTCAGAAGGAAGCATACTCAGATTGTCCTTTAGCAGAGGTGCCAAGGCATCTTGGATTCCTCCAGAGCTGCTGCTCAACTTTGAGCTGGCAGGATTAGGATGGTCTGGAAAAAGCAACAGCTCATCTATAGCGTTTATAGGCCAAGTGTAATAGGAAGTGTCCCCTTGCCATGGTGCTCTGAGGAGTCTGCAAGACATCATCCTCCACCCAGGCTGGCTGGAAGCTTCTCCAAAATCAGCCTACACACCCTGGCAGAGAGGCCTGCCACTAATCCCTAGGAAACAACCACCTTTGAGAGCTAAAAATAGATGCTGTTTTTAAAAAGAACAAATTGATAACCCCTAAATTCCTGCATATTAAAACCATTAAGTCTGTACCTCACAGATGCCCTCAAATTGGCTTTTCCCCTTCATTTGCCTGTTTCCACACACCTCAGTTCTGGCAGAGACTGACACATCCAGACAGTGCCTGCAAATCAAGCAAGCTGTGAACCTTCTGAAGCCACAGAGGGAGAAACACGAAGGTTGTGTGCAGGCACTTTGTGCCATCGGTTTGTTGCTCACAGATGAGCAACCCTGGCTGGAAAAAAAAAGCATTCAGCATAACCAAGAACCAAGGAATAAATAGTTGGGCATTTCAGCACATCACATTCATGTCTCTTCCCCTTGTTAAATCTTTTTCCAATAGTTGTGGGAAGTGCTGAGGTCTTCATAACAGTTTTTAACACAACAGAATTTCATGCACTGAAACTCTGGAGAGGAAAGGCTCAAATAAAACATAAAATTGTTCTCATGACAGCACACCAGTACTGCCTGGAAATATGGCTTTTTTTTTTTTTTTTTTCACGGAAACCTTGTCCATTAAGTACTTCTCATACTTTTAGCAGAAGTGTTCATGTTTTTAGAAGCATGGAACTAATTTACTTCCTCTACTACTTTCAGTTTAGCTTTTGTAGTATGGAAAAGGAATGGGACCTAGAAATCGAGGATGTTTCCACTGAAATCACTGTGTTTGCCCCTGTGAGAAACCACCTTGGATCAACTCATAACCAATCCACTAATCATCATAAAAAGAACATTTTGGTGAGAAGCATCTCCATTAGGGTCATGCCAGCTTTCACTTATATGAGAAGATGCCTGTTATTTCATGAGAACCTGGATCTGGTTTGCAACAAAAAGCTCTTCCCATCCAGCTGCAGGAATACAAGTCAAATCTTCGGGACTTTATAATTTCATTGCAAAGTGTCACTTTCCCTATTATACACCTTCTCTTTTGTTGTGGTGCTTTGAGGCCCAGTTCCCAGCCCCCGAGATGTCAGGCAGAACATCCTTATACTTGGTTGTTATCTCTGAGTTTGGTTGGATATTAAAGGCCAGGAAAAAAAATAAAAAGAAAAAAAAAAAGAGGACAATAATTTCTCTTTTGAACTTCAGCTCTGGTACAATTACAGCCTGGGGTAAAAGCTCAGGTTGATTTTATTTTATCTCAATGGCTTATTTCTTCTTTCAGCTGCCCTCCTGTCCTTGCACCTGTTCTATAGATATATAGGAATCAAGAAGGCCTTGAATTTGCAGTCCCTCATTAAACAAGACTCAGAGGCCTTTCAGACCAAACACAGATGTCTCTCTAAATAAAGACACCCATGTGCAGTGGGGCCCAGTGACTTCAATCAGCACCATGACACTGCAATAAAGATTATAGGGTAAAGAATATTTTTGAACCTGGCCTCGATTCCCTGTGATAAAAAAGCATAAGTTTAAAAAGGTGAAGAAACACTCAGTGCACTCTGTTGCTATCATCAGACAATCCCTCTAGCTCAGCAGTCTTAGGTTTTATCACATACACACAGAGCTCAGAAGATAGCAATCAATTAAACATTTTTGCTAAAGCATTTAGTCAGAATGGGAACATCTGGAGTTGGGATTCAATTGTCCAGAACTAGCTGCCTGATAATTAATATTCCTTCAAATGGCATTTCTATCAATGTGTCCCTCTAATTTCCAGCCATTCCCCCGTGGCTTGGAAACACTACTGAGTTATTGCTCATCCCCCAGCCCAAGACTTGTACAGGAACAGGGGAAATAGATGAGCTGGAGGACTTTTGTTTCAGCATCGCCTCAGGCACCTCCACCAGACTATGCATGAAAAATGTCACTTCGCTCCAACGGCAACAGGAAAGAAAACACTTGAGGAAATGTTCTAGGAAATATATTTGTATTGCCTCCACGGGACAAGTGCAAGGAGGATGGATTCACCATCGCCAGACCTCACCTCCAGTTCCAGTATCTGCATTTTACAGCTCTAAAGGGCCACATCCTTCAACGGCCTCTGGACCGTGCTCTGGTGCAACTCAGGAATGCAGCTTTTGCCATCACTAGGCAGGCCAAGCTCTACATGTGCAATCTCACATGTGCAAATTCAGGCTTTTCAGGCATAAACTGACATAATTGTTCCACACTTGGATGGTGGTTGCTGCTCCTTAATTCAGCCCTAAAAGCCTGTCCAATTGAATTATCAGCGTTCCACTCTCCCATCAAGTTCTGGGCAGCCAGGGAATCCTTCAGCTGTCTGAAAAATGTCTTATTTCTACGAAATTTTGCTTTCTAGTTGCAGGGAAACAAAATAACTAGACTGGAGAGAATGCATGGACCCTACATCAAGCAGGGATGTGTTCATAAATATTGATAGATCGTATGCTAAGTACTGGTAATGAGCAGCTGGATATCTTTACTTCAGAAACTCTTGGTACTTCTCAACTTTACCTGAGTTTGTTCACTACTTTTTTTTATCTTAATTTTGCCTCCAACCGTTTCCTCCCAGCAGGTCTGCACGCTGGTTTAGAGTCCAGTCCTATCTTCACAAATCTGTCTGAGGGCATCTTCTTTGATGTCTTCATTGAGCTCTGCCCTGAAGAAGGGTAAGAAAAATCAAAATGCCTGCACAGTCTGCAAGTCCAGCTCTGTCTGTTTGGTTTGAAGCGCGTTTCCAATCTCTTTAAGCTTCCAGCAGGGAGAAAGGGATCTGATTCTATGTAATCTCATTCACACCTCTTCTCCTACCTCTGTGGAGGCATGATGTTGACTTTTCAGCAAACAGAGCCTCGTTCCTCAGGGTCTCTGCACTGCTTGCTTAGCTGAGCCCCATCAAATTATGCTCAAATCACACTAAGACAAGAGAAAAATCAGAATATGCCCCTTTCATACCTGGCTTTTGTATTTATTTGCCTCTAATAGAATTTATCATCCAGATGAATTTCGGTTTTTACAGAGCTGCTTCTTTTTCCCCTCTGTGATTTGGGTCAAATCCTATCACCAATCCCTGCTAACTTTGTTGCATTGCTGTCCTCAGCCTGCTGGGGATGTGACAAGTAAACATTGCTGAGCTGTGCTCCAAATCCAAGCAAAGAACACCAAAAGGACTGGAGAAAAGAGCTGAGGCATCCCAGCCCTGCTCCAGGGAAGCTGAGACTGGAAGTTGAGGAAACAGGCACAGAACAAGCAATGGCCAGACCTTGCAGGGGAGAGGAGAGCTGGAGCAGCCCCTTCAAGCTCCACATTTCCAGACACTGACAGAGACTCTTCTGGATTTCCTGCCCTCCCTTTGAGAGATGTGCTGGAACCATCAGTTTCTAAATCAGGGCAGACATTGGGCCAGAAAGAAACAGAGGATGACAACAGAAGGTCAAATGGACAGGGGAGGTAAAGTCACGAGCAAATAAAGAGAAATGAGGCTTTTTATTGGGCCCATTCTGATGATACACAGGTGGGAACACAACAAGGGCTGCTCTGACATGTAATTCAGGCTGACTGCTGTGGAGGAATGGCTGTGTTTCTCCAACAAGAAAGCCTGCTGTCCTCATTTCTGGCTGTGGAATAGAAAGTGGTTAGGAGGCATCACCTACATGGGCCAAGAGGTTGGAACTTTGAAACAAAAGGAGGAACAGCTCAGTTCAGCTCAGGGAACACATCTGTGGGTATCTGCACATTTCACCCCAAACTTCTACCCCCTTGCTCTATTCAAAGAAACTACAATTTAAATAAACATCTTCAGCACAAAAAAGAACCCCCAAACAGTACATCAGGGAGCAAACGGGAAGGAAACAGTTCTTTGCAGTAAGGACACCACCTTCACTTTCACCTTAGCTCATGCCCATTTCTCCTTCATCCCCAAGGTCTTTTTTTATAGCCCTGCATGGGTCCCCTCAGCCTCTGCCACATGAGCCACTGACTCCCTGTGGGTCTCTCTGCTCCCTTGAGGTTCCCCAGTTCAGGAACCCCCTGTGCACTATGTGGGAGCATTCCCCCATGGGCTATGCTGGCACCAGAGCAGCACCCCTCGGCAGCTGAGGGCTGGTGTGGGTTACAGTGCCTCTAAATCTCCCCTGGCATTTAAACCCACTTAAAAACTCCCCTGAGTCTTTAAATGACTCATCCAATCCGTGGAGAGCACACACCTTGGAGCATATGGCCCGTGTGCTGACTAACACTGCAGATAATGTCAGTAATGATGCTCCATGGCGCACACGAGCCGGGCTGCAGCTCCAGCGAGGAGATCAGTGCAGGCCTGGGTTGTATTTTTAAATGAGTAACATAAAAATAAAGAAAGATGTAATGGGTTTCTGTTTTCAAACAAGCTTCCAGCTGCGCCACCTGGAAGTCAAGGAGATGTGGGAGGACAAAAAAACAAGCCGTTAGGTTATAAAAACTTCAGGAGAAAGCCAGATAGCATTGATAACACAGGTCTCTGTTCTTCGAGGTGGTGCTTCTCAGGGCATCCTCCAATCTATGGGAATGTTCAGGGTTTATTCCTCTGAATTGCTATGTTGAGTTTCCTGCTCTTGGAGTGGGCTCAACAAATTGCCTCTTGGTAGGGAATAACAAGTCCTGAAGGCAAACCAACAACTGCACCTAATATCTGGGCCCTGTGAGGCTGTATTTATTTTCCATTTTGGCTCTGGAGCTGAGGCTCATAGGCTTCCTGCTCTCACAACTCACAATGGAGCAGATTTGCATCTCAGACGAAGGATACCCGAGCTGTGGGTTGATTTAGTAGCTGGGATTTTGTGGTGTGTAGCGAAGAGAGACTCGTGGAAGATACTTGGCAAAGGAAATTGTACAAGCCAGCCAACACGTAGTCTTCTCCCTTTCACAGCCTCTAATGAGCCCTTTGCTTCTTATCAGAACAGCAAGGGAACAGACATCCCTCCAGCACATAACCAGCCCCTCTCTGAGGACCAGGAGATGAAACCATCAGCAATGAGTTACAAACATGGAGTATTTCTGAACTCATTTGACTGCTGATAGGATTCAGGCCTTATTCCAACCTGTAAATGGGATGTGCTTCACTAGTTTTAAATCACTCAGCAGGTGATAAGTGGTTAATGCCTGGAGCCCTGAGGTGCCTTCAAAACATAATTGCTTATTAAAATAAAACAATAATTAAGTGGAAGACACGGAACCTCGTGACTTCTGAAAACTGGATCATTTTTTATAATGACTTACTGGGGCTGGGAGCAGACAAGGGAGAAGGGCTAAGTCAGAGGCCTGAGGGCACACACTGCTCTGGCAGCTGAGGAAGGGAAGAAGTGAGAGGGCTTGAGAGCACCATGGAAAGGATGCTCCAGGTGCCAGCACAGCAAAGGCACAGCTGCATTTGATGAGCAGGGAGCCGCACGCAGGTTTGCAATGGGGGCAGACAAACTTCATGCTCAAAAGGTCTGAAATCAAGACAAGGGTGGCCCATTTTCAAGGTGTTGGAGGAAGGAGAAGGGGTTGGCTTGGTGACAACTCCTGCCTCATCATGTGCCCTCAATAATATGGATAGAAGGTCACAGCTTCTCTGTTCCCTTCAAGCTCCAATTAAACTGTCTCAATAACCAGCTCCTAGACCAGGATCTTCTGGAGTCAGCATATAAAAAAAAAATTCTCACCTTCTTAGCACCATCCATCAATGATTCATCGTGTCTGTGTGGAGATCTTCAGCCAGAAACTCAAACAGCAAATTCCTCGCACAGTTTTTCGACATCTGGGGTGCAGGAGAGAGTTTATATTCTTGTATTCCCCCTTCCTTCTCTCCTTGCAAGCACAGAGACCAGAAACCTCCATCTCTTTCAGGCGAGATCTGAAAAACATTGCCCACTCCAAGAGCTTTGATTAGTCAGAGTGAAAACCACTGCATTAACTGTTCAGTAAGTAAATACCTGATTGTTTTCATCCTCTTCACACCACAGTATGAGCTGCATAGTTTTAATCATGCCTTTGGGCTTAATCCTGATTATTTCATTGCAGACTGCAAGAACATATCATTACTTACAGTGCCATTCTAGGCTATTAGTCAGTCCTTCAGGTCAGCAGGTGATAAGGGAATCATCATGTGGTACCAGCTTTCCGCACCCCTGCTTCTCAAATGGTGGCAAACTCCTGCAAGCCCTGAGCTGAGAATTAATGAGAAAGCATCAGTGTAGCAATTTAGGTCCTAAATTTTCAACCCTTCCAGCTTTGCATGCTCTTTGCAGATCTAATCCCACAGAAGAGCAGCAGGAATAGACAAAGAGTTGCCACATAACCCTCCGATACATACCTTGTTGTACAAGTTCACCAGCTAACAGGGAGCTGGTGACACATGCAGGAGGCTGTTCCCTACACCAGGCAGAGTATCAGGCTCAGTTTGCCTGTGGTGTAGCAGCTTTAAAATATTTTATCTTGATCCAGTTCCAGGTGCCCCACAACAAAACTACCCAGTGTCAATTAGCCCTTCATCAACAAGCTCAGCAGAGAGTTAAGGCTGGAAGTGAGAAAGGAGAAGTTGTCTCCAGAGTGAACTTCTCACCCTCTCCTTCCAGGCCAGGGTGAAGAGAAAACCAGACTCCACTGTCTGCCCTCCAGCTGTCTCCAGAGCTCCCCATACTGGCAGGAGATGCCAGACAATTTTGGCTTCTAAACATTTCCACATTAAAAATGACTGCCAGCACTTCAAGAGATCTCCGGCCTCGGCAAGCAGGAAGGAGGCAGCACGCAGCTAAATGCAGAGGCTATTTTTAACCTGGGCTCGTTTCTTAGGGAAGAAATCATTCATGACCTGTATGCATGCAGTGCATCGGATTCAAGGCACGCTGGGCTGCAAGCCCTCATTAATGGAGCTGCCAGCTCCCTCCTTCCTGCACTGGGGAGTGAGGGCCCTTTGCTTTGTCCTGCCGGGGATCATGGGCAAACACAGAAGGTGTGAGTTTACCTGTTCTGTGCCCACCTCTGCAGTGGTAGGAGGGGGAAGCCACATCATAATTCTGGCATTAGCTGCCCATCTCCCATTTCATCCTCGCTCATGCTCGGAGCCCATCCTTGTGGCATTCTTGGATGGGCTTCTTCTGGTCTCTGCAGCCATACCATGAACACATGGAGTCCTGTACACTTCTGGGAGGTTCTTCTCTGAAACACAGGCCTAGCTTAGCCTAAGGCAATTCACGAGTCTCTCCAGTCTTCTCCACATGGGGAAAGTGCAGGTTTCCTGAACTTGAAACTGTTTTCTTGCAGCCCTGTCACTTGTCCTAACACTTACATCCTTTGTCGTAACCAGTGGTCAAATGCTTCTTGCCCAGCAAGACACAGATCACTTTGAACTGCAGTTCTGATAATTGGGTTTGGCAGGCAATATTTGGCCCTAAGACCTTTCTCATCTCTTTGATTTCACTTTTACAAAGTATATGCTCAAGGATTTCAACTCTGAAGATAAAAAAAGACTCTTTATGATCTTCCAATCTGACCTCCCACTTAGCTGTGGGTGTAAAAATTCACCTGGTGGTCCTGTACTGAGCTCAGGAACTTCTAGTTGAGCTGGATTGCCACCTTCAGAAAAGTGATCTGAACTTGATATATTGGATTTAAGTAACAGAGAGATTGCCACATCCCTTAGGCAACCGCTCCAGGGGTTCATCATCCCATCGTTAAAAACATCCACCTCATTTCACAATTGGAAATCAATGCAAGACAAACAGAGACATTGGATCTTGTTACATCACTTTCTCCATTGGTCTAAAAAGCCTCTAACATTCAGTATTGTTGTGGTTTTTTCCCCCACCCTGAGCTGTGAACAAGTTGCTCCTGGAATCTGCAGTGTGCCAGCTTCAGAGCAGAGTACACACAATGGATACACAGCAGCTTTAAAATACACTGGTTCATCATCAGTCTCAGCCTGAGCTGTTTGGCTTGTCAGTGTTTTTCTGCTTGGAGAGCCCCACTCCCACGCCTGTCCCTAAGATCAGAGGGCTGCTTTCCTGCCCTCACATCTCAGCCAGCTCAGAGGTGCTACATTCCCCTCACCTCATCCTAACAGCTCCTTTGCTCACATTAAACATGAAGGCCAGGTTAACAAATGTGCTTTTGGGTTGTATGAGCCTAACCCTCCTGCTGTGTTTCAGGCTCCGAAAAGCTTGCAACACCATTATAGAAACATACGGTTCAGTTTAGCTGCTTAAAATTAGACTGTGAATCTCCAGGTCCCTTGGGATGGGTGCATGCTTTGGGGAGAAGAGGAAAAAGGAGAAAGAGACAAAGCTCAGAAGTCAGCCAAAATACTCAGGCTCTGAGATTAGCTCACAAACAACTGCAGACCAGGTTTTCAATCTGCTGCCTAAGGACTCCTGGGATCCACAGACCACTTCTAAGGGCTCTCAACAGGTAGTTATGAGAGCAACAAAGCCATGAATTTTCTTGCAAGAAAATTCATCATGCCACTCAAAAACTTTTGGGGCCCATATTCCAAGCGAGGATGGAAGCCATTGATTACAGGATAAGGGTGCAACAACAGCTGAAGAGGAGCTTGGGCTCCTTTTCCTCCATGACAAAGAGCATCACACCTCAGTTAAGAAAGAACAGGCACTCCAGCTATCCCCAAAAAGCAATTGGAAAACTAAATGTGTCTCATCAGAATGCAGCTTTTCTTAGCTGCTCACACCAGACCTGCAGTCCTCGCACGTAACTCGCCCCAGAAATAGCACAAAAGAGAAAGAAAACCATCACGGGCAATACAGAAGAAGTTACTTGAAGGGGATCAAAGCCAGCGACACATCTCACAGACAAAGTCAGACAGAGTTTAGGGGTAAATCTACCCCAAAACCTAATCAAAAAAACCCCTCTGTTTACCCCAGCAACTCTAAACCACAGATCCTCGTGCACAGGACTTTTCAGCGTGCAGAGGAAATTGAGGAGAGGGGTGAAGTGATCCCAGCAGCTGGGCCACTTTGCTGGTCTGCAAGTCCCTGCCCTCAGCTGAGCAGTTGTGTGTCCTCTCCCAAGCAGCTGCTCCTTCTCCCCAAATTTCTTCCATGAGGTCTTTACTTCAGCAACCAGAAATACACCACATGTTGAACTTGCTGTTGTGTGGAGGGAGATAGCACAGATTGGAGTGATTAACCAAAATACAAATAAAAGGCGCAGCAAAACAATAGTAATTAAAATTAACCTGTATCTTGAGCTCTTAAAATCTCTCCTTTCTCTCTTCAGATACTGTGGTGTGTGCACACTTCCATCTTTCCAATGGCTGTGAGTTCCACGCTGCCAGAGCCTGAAACCTCTTTTCCTGAAAGGAAATACGAAGTGAGTCCATTTTTTTTTTTTTTTTGAGAAACATGACAGAACAATCTTCATATGAATCCATAAAGCATGACTTCTATGATCCCCCCCATCTGCTTTCCCACAGGATGGCACATATTTACAAAGCAGCCCTTGGAGGAAAAGAAGGAGAGAAAGAAAGTCGCCATGAAGAAATCCAAAGTGATGGGAAGATCTTAGGGAAGCTGTTGTAATGTGTAATCAGCCCATTTGATACGGAACGCTAATGCACAGCTGCTGAGAAAACTTGTCCAGTACTCTTCTGCAACAGCAAAAAAGGCCTCTGAGGTCAGCTTGGCGCCTACATTATGCTACAAAGGAATTGTCTAACTGCAGAAACTTGTGTAGTCTTCAGTGTCAACCTCTTTCCCTCACAGCCAGACGAGCTACACAGCTCTCTTGTTTAGAAAGCCTTGAGCAAGATGACCGAGGGAAAGTGGATTAATAATTCCAACATGAAAAGTCTTTTGATGTTGATCCTAGATTTCTATCGGGAGTAATCTGTTTTTTCCCCTGAGTAGGGTATGCTAGGCCAGTGATGCAAAGCGGGGCTCACCTTAAGACTAAGAATGTTTCAATCTCCCTTTTCCCATCCAGATTGTCTGTCTCTGCCATGAAATCTCAGGCTCATTGTGTAGGGGCTGAACCTGTGAATTCCCTTGGCCATTGTGTTCCCGTGGTTTTAAGGGCCTCAATGCCTTATGTTCTCAGACTACAATGACCTTGATCCTGCAGGTGAAACATGAGAAACTTCAAGAAGGGACGAGGACAAGGCAGAGAAGAGAGAACAGAGCCCAAGAAAGCACTGGAGTGCTTGGGCAGAGCACACACAGCAGAGCCCAGAGCTTTGAGGCACCATTTAATTCTTCTGTGCAGGGCACTGGATGGTGGCTCAGGCAGCTCTCAGGCTGGAATGGAAACCATTAGTTAAGCAGCTCAGGGTCTCTGGAGAAGCCATAAAGCTTGCAAAGCAACTTGGAGAGACGGCTAAGGAGAGCTGTGAGCAGGAGTTACTCCTTGTTGCTAAAGCATCATCACCACAAGCTGAAATGAAGTGACCTGTGACTCAGAAGTCTAGGAGGTACCTGCAAACCTGAGGTGATGTGCAAATGGGCCCCAGCTGACAGCCAGACCCCAGAGGAAAAAGCAGTGAGAGAGCTGTAATTTCAGTTCTTGGGCACCCACAGGAGAATTTCAGTTCTCAGGGCTTTCACTTCGCTAAGTCTGCGTCTCTGCAAACGGCGTCTGAAGCAGGCCTCAACACTTGCTCGTAACTTCCACAACCTGCCTGGCACCCTCCCAGCACTAGAAACCCTCACTGCTTCTCTTAAAGTTTGGCTCAGAAAACACAAATCCCAGCTTCGGGCCAAGCGAACACTTTGTGAACCATTTTGCAAGTCTGGCCTGAGTTCAGTGTACAGATGATGTGTCTTCTGTGGGAAGAGGCTAAGCCAGACTCATCCACATAAACTGCAGGCTGGCTGAAGGTAAAGCTGAAGCAGTCTGTCTGTGCCCAAAGGCATGAAAAGTTTGGGATTGCTCAGGAAAATGCTGTCACTGTTGACAATCTTTGAAAGCAATCATCTCTGCGTAGAAGGTAGACCTTGAAATTCTAGTTACAAGCATGCTAAATAAATTTAAAGCATTAAATAATCTTATGTGTGTCAGGTACTGTTGTAAAGCAGTCTTACAGAAACCCCAAGCTTCTTAGTAACCTCCCATAAGCCTCTGCAAGAGGACAAAAATGCAGAGAGTGCCGAGATTGTTAATCAGAAAAGGACAAACAATTACATCTGAGCAGGCACCAGTCTGTCCACAAAGCCTTTGCCAATTAAAAGCAAGATGGTCGTGTCAAGGATAAAGCAAAGGTTCCCACGGTGTTTGATCTTGTCTAATTAGCAATTGCTAAGAACCAGTGGGCATTTTGATTTGGAGGAGTTTGGAAAACTGTATGCTAACAAAACCGTATTAGAAATGGAATTTATTCCAAGAGACCGTGCAATAGAAAGACTTAGCTACATTAATAGTTCAGTTTGGAAAAGCCTAACTCTTCCCTGCTGGAATTAGGTACCAACCCATGGAACATATTCAGTTGCATTGGGACAGTTAAAGTGTGACACAGAAGATGAGGGGAGTTTAAATAATAAATCTACTAAACGATTCCTGATGTCTGCTTGTGGTCTCATGTTAGGATTAAGGTCACCAGAACAGTTTTGACTTTTATTTTTTTTTCTGAAACTGCTCCCTCTAACATACCCAGTCCCTTGGCTAATTCAGTCCCTGCTAAGCACTGTAGGGCTCTTTCCTTTTGATCCCTGCCTGTAACAGCCGTTGATTGAAAGATTTTTATTTATTTTTATTTTTGCTTTGATTTGACTCGTTGTTCTATGGTTGAATATTTACCTTGCATTCGTGATCCCAGCTCTCAGCTTGAGCCCTCAGAGTCTGCAATCCTTTCTTGCACTCCAGTATTAGCCCAGCCTGGGACTAATTGTCCCCCAAGGTCTGGACTGACTGCAGGCAGTTTGATGTGGCCAGAGGTGGCTGTGCCACTACAAGGTTTACACTTGCAGTTATTTTCCTAGCTACAAGAGGGTGACATTGTCACACACAGCTCGGCATTAATGACACTTTGCCCGAAGAAGATATGTCCCCCCAGCTCAATTTTCTCATGGTACTTAGAACCTGAAAGCTTCAGAAGGAAGGTTCCCTGCTTTACCAGCAATTCTAAAATCCACCTCCTTCTTGACCATTGTGGCAATGGTTTTATTCCAAATTCCAGTAACTTATGGGATAATCCAATCTGTTAGTTTTCCTTTTGAAATACAGCTAAGTCCACAAACTAAATATGTCATGCCTGGGCACTTTTCTCTTATTTCTGGCAGCAGCTATCAATTTTGTCCTGATAGATTTTAGGCTCCATTGTACAACAAAAAAATTCAAGAGAAAAGCATCTTTAATTCTTCACCTCTATGAATCAAAACACTCTCATTTGGATGTCACAGCAAAAAGCCCCAACACCAGAAGAACAAGGATCATTTTACAGATAATGGTAGGTGAAGAAGCTGAAAACAGGATTTTGTGGAACCACTTTAGAGAGGATATGAAATCTCCATGGGGAATTTATTAAAGCCAACAATGCAGCTATTCTGTAGCTTTTTGAGGCAAACAGAGGATCAGGTCTTCAGTCTCCTTCAAGCTTGTTTCCTCACTTGAAATTGCACTTGTTATCCACAAAACTGGCTGCAATTACTGTGCCAGAACAGGTTGGGCCGTGACTGACTAGATCTCTGTACTCACAGCCTTAGGAAAAGTAGATGCAAATGCAGACTGATTCATTTTGCACATGAAAATTGGAGTTTTCTATCAAAAATTGTGATTCTTGCTGCCTCTCCCAGTAAGTTAGCCAGTTTAGAGCCTGAAGAGAGGATCAAAAAATGGATCATCTATGGCTGCTTCTTCTTTCTTCTTTATTGTCTTTCTTGTACTTCAGTCTGGACATAAGAAAATGTTACTGCTCTCTAATTCGTGACAACTTTTAGTTATGTCTGTGGCAAGTCTGTGGAAAGACACTGCAGTTTGATTTCTCCTCCATTCCTTCCTTTGGCCATTTTAATTTGTCTTTATCTTCTCTTTTCCCCCCCCACATATCACCTATTTCCTCCTTTCTGTGCCTCTTCCTGGTCTGGAAACGGCACAGGTGAAGCAGAGAGCATCACTCTCCCTGCAAACGCACCCTGAGGCACCCAGCCACGCTCACAGCCGTGTCTCTGGCTCCCTTCCAGCCGAGCCTGCAGCCTGGCAGTTGTCCCACCCTTCCCATTGTAACCCACTCCCACATCTAAGGCAGCAAGCCTCCAGGTGTGCTGTTTGGATGCCCTTTCTCAGAACTAATTATTATATATTTCCTTGCTGTGGTTGAAACCCCGGTTTGAGTCCACCACAATTTCCCGTTTTCCAATTTTACAGAAATAGCTATTATTACTTTCTCCCGGCAGCACACAATTTATCTTTGAATTCTTTCTGCGCCAAGATTCTGTGCGAGTAGGGCTTTAGCTTATTTTTTCAAAAATATATTTTTGTATTTGTTTTATCTAAATCAGCTAACAGTGAGCTGTGGACTGAACTCATATACAGCACTGATGTTTTCTTCCTTCATTTTCTCCATATCCATTCGGGTGTAACACAGGAGGCAAACAGAGTCCTCCATCTCTTTTGGTTCTTTGTGCTTACATTTCCCCACCGATTTTTTATTTGAATTTATGGTAATCTCTATTTTTTTTTTTTTTAAAAGCTTTTTCATAATAGCAGTGGTCTGTCTTCATCTTCCCAGATCAGATATGTTCATCCTAGCACATCCAAGCCCACTGACCGTTAAAGCACCAATTCATATTTATTAACCTGAAATGTCCAGCCATGCCCCAGGAGCTGGGACAGGAGTGGGACCCTGCTGTGCTGACCCCTCTGTGCACACACAAGCCCACAAGCAGGACACTCTACCCCAGACCCTGCTCAGTCACTGGCACAATTTCAAAGTGCTAAAGGTCTGATATAATTTGTGAACTCACCTCAGTTTATATGAGCACTCAGAGAGTTAAAGCCAGCCGTTTATTTCGTTGTTTTTTTTTTTTATAGTGACTGCGCGCTTCTCAATTTCTGTATTATTCACACCTCAACAAATCTTATTTCATTAGATTTTGGAAACTGCAATGGTAATTTTGGTGATTAACTTTAAATTGAGGATAATACACGAGCAGATATTAACATAATGTCAAAACAATTTTGTACAATTGTTACTTAACCTCGGTCAAATCATTTCCACCCCCAGCGTCCTCCCAAATGGACTTTTATTAATATGACACAGACAAACACAAGAGAACCCTGGGCTTTGTGCAGGGAAATGATTAAACAAGAACACTTATCAGAAATGATCATGCAGGGTAACAAGGCAGCAGGGCAAATCTCTGAATTCTCAGATTCTTAAGGCTGCATCTGGCCTTCAGAGGAATTACATGAATGAGCCCTTGACAGGAGGCTTGTCCTGCCTGGGTGACAACCAGCTCAGCAGAAAGATGTTTAGCTCCTTGCATTTATGATACACAGCTGATTTTAAAGCTGATGGATGGATATTAATTACTGTGAAGACTGAAGGTCTTAATTTCTGCCTTGATATCACAGCTACACCTGAGAAAACCCATTTTCTAGGGCTGATGGAGAGTTCATTGTGGCCTCTTCAGTCAATGGACAGAACAGACAAAGTAAAAAACAATAAAAAAAGGAAAAATCCACAAGAGGAGTGACGAGTCAGAAACACACTGGTGCCTCACCCAGCCAGGGGATCTGTTTAATGCCATGAAGAGTGGCTCCCTCCTCCTCGCAGGAGGCTGCTCCCATGTGCTCTGCTCATGACTGCACAGGAGCCACATTCCTGTCCTGTGCTGCCACCGGCAGAGAATCCTCCTGGGCTTCCCTCTCCTCCTGGGCTTCCCTCTCATTAACTGCCAGGGAAAAGGGAGAACTTTCAGCTGTGTCTGAGTCTCACTGGATCTCCTAGCACTTCGTCTTGCAATTCCCAGAGCTTTTCTTACGATCAGCAGACCGGCTCCCAGTGGCATCCTGCCGTGTGGGATAACTCCCTTGCCACTGAAGCTGGGATAAATGAGTGCTGGTCTTGTTGGAGCTGTGTTGGGGGACTGGCAGGCCAGGTACCTACTTTGCACATGAACTTGCTTGAACAACCACTTCCTAATCGCAGCAAAAATAGGAAATTTGCTGAAATTTGTGGCCTTAATCCAGCTAGAGCCATTAAAGGAAAATACGGAATAAATGGAGAAAAAAGACCCCCTGATTTGTCAACATACCAGCTTTTATCCAAAGCTCAGCCATGGAGATTGGTGCTATTGGGAGAAGAGCTCCCCTTTGCCATCTGGCTGAGGTGCTTCTGAGCAGTTTGATGTTAATTTGCATAGCCCCATATTCTTGGAGAGGAAATCCTTCCCACAACCTCTGCTTAGTGCAACACCTGGCAGTCCTTCAGGTCTGGACTGAGGAGAAGTTCTCATCAGCATCATCAAGCTCTGAAAATGTAAGGTATATCCACTTTCATGTGTCAAGCCAGAGACACACAGATTCCTGAGACAGGAAGGAGCAGGTAATCACCTTGTAATCACGGGGAATGAATCCACAAATCACCTCCTGCAACTAAATTCACTCGCAAGAACCTTAATTTAAATACTCAAACTTTGAAATATTCAAGACCAATTATTGCCTTTCACAATGTTGACTTAAATTAATTCTGACATTTATTCCAAATGTGTAGGGGAGAGAAAAAAATAAGGGAAGAAAAGATATATAGCCTTTCTGGTTTGTTTTGGTTTGGTTTGGTTTAGTCCATGGTTTTTTGAGATTTTGTTTTTCCCCCCCACATAATCAGTCTGAATGGAACACAATAAATCTGGGAAGGTAATAAACAGCTCATAAAAATCACTTTTCAAACTGTTGCTGAAACAACCTCACAACAGTTGGTGCTCTAATGGCTCACTGGAGGGATCAGAGAAAGCTCAGGTGAGCCGTGAGCTTCAGGGTACAAAAAGTGCTGGCTGTTAGCACAGTGCCATGGCTTTACATTAGGAAAAGTCTGTACCAGAGCATGTAGAACATATGGGGTAACTGTTAGGAGCTGTTTGCTCCTTTCTTTCCCCTTGGTCTCTCATTTTTCTCTGTAAAACGTGGCAGTTTGGAAGTTTTGTCATTTCTACACAGGGTCTGAAGTTTATTGTGAAGTCTTGCAGGGCGACATTTTGTGGCTTGCAGCAGGTAGAGGATGTGGCACAGATGTTCTGGGGAATCATCTGGACTGAACATCTGCTGAGGGCTTGGCAGTGGTGTGAGGAACAGGATTTGATGCTCTTCTCTGTTGTGTTAGTAGCTCCTTTTCCATTCCAAGGCCTTCTCTCTTTCAGGCGGATGTGACCATTGCATCTGCGTTTACTGCATCCGCATTTTACCAAAACCACATTTCTTAAGGGAAGAAAGCAGGCGTTTATCTGATCTCTCATGGCAAAATAGTGTTTGGTTGAGAAGAAGCCCTTGCTGGAGCCAAACTTCACTGCAACAACAAGCCCTCAAATAGAGAGACCATGCAGTAAACAAAGGATCGTGTTGTTTCTGCAACTACCAGCTCGAGGAAGAAGGAACAAAGCGTGAGTCACTGTGACGTGCACAAGCGGAATTATGAATGACAAGCTAAAAATAAAATGCTTTCAAATATGGTTGTGTTCCTGCTTCTGACTGAGGGGCATGTTCCTGCAGGGGAGATGACACCTTCCCATTTCAGCTGGGCAGCTCCGTCAGCCATGCTGAGACCCAAAGCAAGCAGCACCCAAACTGCCCTGCAGCTGCAGCATAGGAGTTTGAGCCTCATAGATGATGCCAGCCACATTGTTCCTGAGGATGGGGCACTCCATAATTGTGGCATCATCACTCTGCAGTCCTGCCAAGGCCAGACATCTCCCATTCAGAACAGGCAGCCTTTGTGTCAGCTCTAGAAGGAGACACAGCATCTTGTGAGACTGTCAAAATACAACATCTTGAGCCTGAGCTGAATTGAGCCAAAAGTTCAGCATTAAATACCACCAATGATAGGCTTTTTCTCTGATAAGTACTGTGGGTAGCTAATAAGAACACATGAGCCAGACTGTCAATGCAATGAGGCTCCTCTTGAGCTTTTTAGTGCACTGATATTTTACAAAGAGAATCGCTCCATCCTGTGAAATGTCCCAGCAATGCAATAATAGGAGTGCATAAATTCTAAGGTCTTTGCTTGGTGGTTTTCACAGATTTTCCATTGTGTTTATCCACCTTGCCTGGGTAAGGGCAGGGTAAAGCCTAGGCAATGGCTATAGCTCTGCTCCTTTGCAGCTGAAAGACTTGGTAGCTCTTGATAACCCTTCCAAGTCTAAAGCAGCTCCTGCTGGATGTTACCCAGAAGGGGAAGAAGAAAAAAGACAAGGTGAGCTCTTTCAAAGCCTGTTTGAGAGACTGAAATATTCTCTCTGGTTTTGTCTATTTGTGTAGAGAAAGGGAATTCTGAAATCCTCCATGTGTGCAGTACATCACCAGCTAGACTAGGTTCCCACCACCAAGATTCTGGCAAATATTTGGAATAAATCTGGGTCAGGCTGATGCACATATCTCAGCAGCTCTGAGGGAGAGGAAGCAGAATATCAGAGACACAGAATCGGTCAGGAGCAGATCCACCTTGAAGCAGGGGAGGAAAGAGCATCAGCAGCTGAGCTGCAGTGTGTAGTGCTGCTTTTCCAGGTGTAGTGGGAACACTGAGAAGGTGAGAAATGAGCACTGAGCTCATTAAGTGATTCCCGAACATCTGCAGATATTATCACAGCACACAGGAGTCCAGGACACTTCTAAGGCTGTGAGACAGACCTCAGTGAAGAAGTCAGCTTTGCCTTGATTTTGAAGACTAAATGTTGCTAACATCCATGGGCTGGGAAGGGGATGGCTCTCATCTTTAAAGGGAACAACAGTGGGATCTGACTTATCTTCTCTTGCTAATGAGCTATTAGAAATTGTTTTTGAGCCATACTCTTTGCCCTCATTATAACAGTGTTCCCATAAGCTCTGACTGTTATAATGAGGAGAAATCAGGACTGATGCACAGTTTTAATGAGATCCAGTGTAGATGTAAACCAGAAAGTCTTATATGTGAAGCCAGACCTCAAAGCACAGTAACAGAAATAGGTGAAGGATTTACCTCGATAGAGAATCCTGAGCAGGAGAAGAGGAAACAACAATTTTCATGTCACAGGCAGAACAGATAAAGCTTGCCTTCCCCCACCCCCCCAAATGTGGATTCAAGAGGTGATATCTAGAAGGATGTAATTCGCCAAGGAGAAAGGAAGGAAGCTAAAAAGAGATCCAGCAGCTAATGACTTCTAAGAGTTGAATGGTGAAAGGAAATGCTCGCTGTTGACAACACCAGTGAGGAATGAAACAGCCAGCAGAACATTTCTTTTGTTCTTGTCTCATATCTTTTCATGAAAATTAAAAGGGCAGTTTTCACAGCTGGTGAAGGACTTTCTTTTCCCCCTTCGCTCTGCCATCTGATGCTGTCTCCACTTTGAAAACAGCAAATTTATGCCTGAAGCTGAATGGGTAAAAATTGGACTCTGTTGCCTGTGGGTATTTTGCCATGAAGAGCAGCAGGATCTGATGAGAGGTTTCATCCAGATCAAATCAGGGAATATTCAACAATGTCTCTGTTTTCACAGGGGACTTCCAAGGAGCAAGAGGGAGCCAGGAGCCAGGGCTCAGCTGGGTGCACCCCAAGATGCTCGAGGCAGTCTGTGCTATGAAGGGAAGAGAATTGGGTAAGAATGTCAGCTTTTTGCCTACATTCTCTGAAATCAATGAGCCAGAGAGAGAGATCTCCAGTCTGAACCAGAGAGGAGGATTTCTTCACCATGCAACTATGTTATGTCTCATGGGGATAAGTAGCAGGGATAAAACCTGTGGGAATTCCCGCCTCCTCGACAAAGCTCTGTCTCATGGTGCTCTGCCAGTGCACAACACTGTCCTCTCCTCTGTTAGAATCATGTTTCTCCTAGAAAGATCAGTAGTGAAACATTCACCAAGAATTACCCTGAGATAAATCCCATCAGGTCTTGGGTTTTGAAACAAGAAGGAAGGATCTTTCTTTCAGGGCTAATTTTTCAGGAGTAACAGTGGCTCTTTTCTGAGGAGTTTTCATCAATTTGTGACTGCTATTTGAGACATACACAAGCATATTCATACAGGGAGCATTACAGTGGCCATGCTCAAAAGATTAGTCCTGCAGCAGTAAAGACTGGAGATTTCTGATATTATCTTCAATGAAATTCTATACACTGCAAACACTGGTATGGCTGGCTCAGCACCCAAGCTCTGACTAACTCATTCAGCCTCTGGCCATTCCGCCACATGGTTTATTCCCTATGTGTGTTCCTGAGAAGATTTCTGTCCTGGGATGACCATGATCTTCAGAACTCCTCCAACTGTGGAGGGGTTTATTCCCCAAACCCTGAAACTTCTCTCTCTCTGACTCTACTAAATTGTGACCAGATTTCTGTAGCTTCTAATTAGGAGAGAGGAAGCACAAACATTAAATGCAGGATGCTTTCTGCAGTACCTGTCCAGCTACAGCTCTCAGTCCCAGAAGCCTGTAGTGATGTATTCCCCAGCCCCTGTGCCTCCCAGGACTAGGAATTGCTCTGCTGTGACAGTGGCTCTCATTTTATAGCAGGACAGACAGCATGATGTTTTCACATGAAGAGGAGAGTGCTGTCCCTCGATACAGTGCTTGCAAAATGCAGGATTGCTGTGTTTTATTTTTGATCATTAGATGTCAAGGATTCAACGCTGAACAGCTCTAAAGGGTTTTGTTATTGCAGATGCTGTTGGTTTGAGATGTAGAGCTGTGCTCTGCTTCCCTACATCCCACCTGGAATGAGCTGGAGGAAGCAGACAACGAGAATGCTGCTTTTTTACTGATTTCTCCCCCATTGAGAGCAGCCACTGGCTGAAAGTTGGTGCATGCATTGGGGATGGTGCACACATGGCACAGCCTGTGTGAACTCAGGGTGAGTGCTTGCACATGTAAGTCCTTGAAGTGTGATTCAGGTGACAGATCATCAATATGGAAATGATTGAGGGACGTACCTGTGTATTATGTGGGTGCCTGAAGTGTCTCCAACACGTATGTACCTCTTACACCTGTGTGTGCATGAGTATGTGCACCCAAAGTGGAGGGCAGGAATTATGAAGAGTCCCTTTGGGTTTAAGAAAGGGTCACTGTTGCTGCCTCTAGGTGTAGATACGTATGTTCAGAGGGAATGGTGCCTCTTAAGGCCAACTTGCTTGCATAGGGGTGAAGGTCTGAAGCGCTGGATGGCTTCTAAATCCTGCACGTGGCACAGAAGGGGCGAGGCAGAGGTCATCCTGAATCCAGTTAAATAGAGGGGTTGTGCCACTTTGCAACACCGACTGTCTTGCATGACCCAGGAGTATGTGCCATCCACTGCTGATGGGGCTAAACTGCTCTTACCCAGGGACAAATTCACTTCAGTGGAGTCCTGACCCCCTTGCAGATGCACTGGGATGGTATCTGTCAGCTCTTGCAGCGTGGTCTGGATGTGGTTACCCATTCAGTTCTGGAGCATTTCCACTCTTGGCAAGAAGCTGTTAAAAATAAAGGGGCGGCAGGGAGGGGGAATGTATCACCTAATTGATTAGCTCCGTGAATCACGGAGATGCCAGCCTGTCAAAGAGTAAATCACTGGAGCTGTCTTTGATGTCTCCTTCGGTCAAGGACACACCAGCCTGCTGCAAGTGTTGCCTTTCCTTTAATGTGCTTTCTCTCCCCTCTCCCTCTCCCTTAGTCTTGTGCGTGTGCAGTCAGGGATTCTTTTCCACTACACCTGCCATACTCTGTATTTAGATTCCTTCAGCAATCACTGGCTAAGCAGGCCAACCCTGTAGGACAGGCCTGTAGTGGAGTGATTACTAAGGAATGGGAAATGCAAAGAGGGGTATTAGAGGCCCCTCAGGGGACCTCTCTCCCTCCCACCACAGTGCTGTCACTCACTCTGAAAAATACCTCCCACTGCAAATAATCACTCTGAAGGTAACGGGGACCTCCAGTTAATCCCATCTTGTGGTAGTTGGAGGAGAGGGGAAATGCAAATGGGGGTGGCTGTTGGCAGAAACACATGGTCTTTTTGCACTATCTAAAAAGGTATTGGTTGCTTTTTCCCGTTTCCAGCATGGCTGGAGATTCACTAACAGTCATGCCGTGCTGAAAGACTATAATAAAAAGCTAAGTGATGAGGCAGCTTTTGTGATGGAATTTCAGCACTCCCAACAGGAGCTGAAGCCAGAACCCACATACAAAAAAAGTGCTATTCAGACAAAACAGAACAAGTTAACCAAATTTCTCTAAATTTCAAGCCTGAACGAGTTCCAGAGCTTCAGAAACTGTTATAAGGCACATCTGATCTTGCTGCCAACATTCACCACATCCCCTATCACGTGCCACCTCGGATGGAAGACTACTACCCAGGAATGAAGTGCTTTTCTTGGTTCCTTGCCAATGCCACCTGGCTGACTCTGTCTAGGTAAAGCACAGTGCTAGTGAGCATTGGCTCAGACAGACACTCGGATCTGGGCCAGGCTGGAGATGGCCTGTTAGTAGCTGTCGCTCGCTTGGCTGGGTTGGTTTGTGGTGCTGGGAGAGGGTTCAGCAGTTGAAGGCTTCTGCCAAGATTTTCTGCACGACAGCACCCTCCTTACTGCAGTCTGTGGCTGGACTGAGCTTCTTCCTGCACTTCCCAAGAGTGGGCCTGGAAAGGAAAGGAAAGGAGTTCTGACATTTCCAGGCTGTTCTCCTTGGAGGTCCCTGCAAACAAAGGCTGTTCCCTGTCCCAGTGCATGGAGCCTCTGTGTTAACAGCAGAGAGCTACTGGCCAGACAGGTGGAGAGAGAGGGGCTCACTTCCTTCCTCGGAAGGTAGTCTGACCCTAAAAATGCTCATGAGAGTCTGGCAAGCAGAGAACGGTGCTCCCAGAACATGCCTCGCTGTCATTCCTTCTCACTCCACCTCCCTGTAAAGCAGCTCAGGGAATGCCATCACTCAGCAGGCTTAGGACAAGCCCAAAGTGTCAAAAACAAATGAAAGAAACCACTCAAGGGTTGAAACAGCGGCAAACGTGCTAGTGAAGACGGATGAGATAAGCAGTTTTGATGGAAGGATGTTTTATGCTAAATGCACTAAAATGCACTAAAATGCACTGTCTAGCTCTTATCTCAGGCTGTTGTAATGGGCTGTTTCTGTTTTCCAGCAAGAGTTTATAGCCACAATGCTCCTCGTGTAAGATTTTCCAAATTGTATCCAAGTCAGCCAATCAGCTAGCCCCTGGTAAAGTACCTGGATGGAGATTTGAGTCTAAGGTGACATTTCTTGTCTTTGAAACGATTATTAAAGGGTTTTTTTTTCTGCTTGCCTTTTTTTTTTTTTTTTTCCTTTTTTCCCCAGAGCACCTTTCCTTTGCCAACAGCTTTCTTGAACTGTAAAAAGCAGGACAAGGCACAGCTTTCCAGTGTGGATACCTGCCTGTAGTTAATATCAGCCCATTCCTCCTGCTCTCCTTCCTCTCTGTCTCCTTGCCTTAGAAGAGGGGCTGAAAAGGGCTAAAAAACTTGCGACAACCCAACACTGCTCATGGACACGTGTTTCTGAGAGCTGGAAATACCAGTCCTTGGAGGCTACACATGGAAACGCTCAGTGGTTTCCCTTCTCATTCCCCATCTCCACTTTTACACCATCAGGTTTAAATCCGCTTCGCCCATGCCATGTGAGCACTGCATTGTTCTGAATTCCTCCTCAAAACGACACGCTTCCGATGGCAATCTTGTTATCATTACCAACCAAACATGTAATTTTCTCCTCTTCTCCTCTCCCCAAAAGTATATGATCTTAGTTTATTAGATCCTATATCTATAAAACAAGCCATGGTAGGAGGCACGATGAAAATATAAAGAAAGGTGATGAGGCATTTTGCTACCACCTCTGAACTATGACTGGATTTCGAGATACACAAGACATTAAGCCATCATTCAGAATAAACATGTTAATCCCTCTTTAAATCTTAGCTGCCAAAGCAGAGGTGACCACCGGTGGCTTTTGAAGGGCATAATGCTGTTTATCTTAGCAGGAGTGCAGCTTGCTGCGATTTCCTTGTATATCTTTAGTGAGAACCCCCGGACAGGGTGCTAATGGCTGGATTCATCTGGAGAAGAGGTGATTACTAGAAATGTAGAGATGATGGTTTAACATTACAGTGTATATATAAGTTCTTTTTCTTGGGCTTGAGATCTTAAAGAACCTCTCAGAGGTAATCAATGGCACTTTAGTACCCTTTGAAGCTTTTATTCACAACATTTGCATGGTACTTTGTGACACATTGACTTTACTATTTTCCTTCAATTTTAAACAAAATTGCTTCAGACCTGCATTTAAGTTGCTGCAAATGCGGTGATGTGTCAGATTCAATCACACACTGCATCTGGGGCTCCCCTTCTGCTGTAAAATCTTGGGTCATCATTACATTTTCCTATGCTCTAGGATGGCAATGGGCTAATTGCTTAACTCTGCACCTGCCCTTCTGTGAACAGAGACACTGCACCTTGAAAGAACTCAACAGGATTGGCATCGACCTACCAGAGAATTACAGTGCTGGAACACCAAATTGATATAACACTAAAATAAACTGGGCTCCAAGGCTCTGAATAGGCAATATTGAGTATGTTAAGTGAATGAGGGCTGAATGTTCAAACAGCTTCTTTAAAAATGCAAGAGCAATTTCCTAATTTTAAGTCCACACATATATTTGGGGGTTGATTTGAGACCTAAAACACGTGCTTTTTTTTTTTTTTTTTGATCTACAGCTTTGATCTCATACATCCACATGAGCTTATGAGTGTCAGAAACAAACTCTATATGGAAAAAGTCAAAGGCAATTTATACCTCATGGATATAAATTGGAAAACTGCACCTTTAAAAAGATATCAAAAAGTATAATGTATTCATCTGCCTGGAAAATGCCATGAATCTCGCATTCCTCCATGTCTTGTATTCAGCCAAGCTCTTTCCTGCAGCTGGTACTGTGCATGCAGTTCTCCTTGCAGCTCAAAAGGTTGGAATTAATCTGACTCCAAGGAAAGGTGCTTCCCACACACAAAATTGTGACCCACCTGCAAAGAAGACCACGAAGAGTTCAGGAATCGGGACCCAAAAGTTGTGGATGGGCCAGGCTGAATTTGATGGTGCCATTCCCTCCAACTGGGAGCACTAAAAGTTTGGCACGAGGCGTGGAACATTTAACCAGGCTGCCACTGTGTAAAAATGATAGAGAGTGCTTGAGCAGAACATCTGTCAGTGAGGTGGCAGCTGGCAGAGCCCAGCAAGGATTTTCTGGGGAGAAATGGGCAGAGTTTCCAAATTTTGTTGCAATGCTGGGCTGTGCGGGAGGGTGAGGGGAGCTCGTGTGAGCGTGTTGCTCACTCGATGGAGAGACAGAACAACAAGTGCCCTGAGGAAGCACGTTTGAGAGGGCAGATGTGAGTGCTGCAGCGTGGGAGAGGAGATAGGGAGCGGTGGGCTCAGCAGGTGGCTCCTTGTGGCCAGTACAATGGCCTCTGACTGCCCACAGGCTCCTCCCACCCTGGGTCTCTCAGCAAACGCTGATCCCAGACTTTGTTCCTTGCAGAATTTTGTTTGCAGGTGTAGGTGTCTAACTCCAGGCCTCTGAGAAGGGCACACCTGGAGCGAGGTGAGTGTTTCACCAGGGGCCCAAGCTCTGGTCTTGGTGCTCTCAGTGCAGATGGGATGGAGCAGCTCAGTCACATGCAGGTATCTACGACCTAGCTCAGCAGGAGGAAAGAGATTTGGGTCCAAAAATCTTCCAACGTAGTCTGGGGAGAGATGGGTCTGATCCCACTCTCCCATTTGTCCTCCTCCTGATTTTGAAAGGGCTTTATTTGACCTTGTCCAGGACCATCATTTGGGTGGCCCATCACTGGCTTCTTACTTCTCTTGTGAACTCTCTTCTCTCAAAATTGATCTCACAGTAGGAAGGTGAGGTTTGAGGCTGGAGGGAGGCAAACAAACAGAGCCTGACACCATCTTTGAGGGGGAGCAGGCTTATGTGTGAGGAGGAAGGATGTTTGGAGAGAGAGGTTCAGGGGATGAAGTGGTCTAAGGAAGTCAGCCTGATTGCAAAAGTTCTTTATAAATACAACAGGGCTTCAGTCTAATATTTAATTGCTTTTTCTCTGTGTCAGGGTAACTCCTTATGTCCACACTCCCACTGTCTTCTTCCAGCAGATCATGCAAAGGCTCAGAAATGCAGTATTAATTTCCCCGTCGTTACCACTGCCACCCTGTAGATAATTCTGCTGAGTTTTGAATTCAGCACTGTTCTGTGAGCAAATATTTCCTATTTTTGCACTAAGGCAGAGATTGCCAGAGACTGAGAGTTTTATCCGTGGTGCAGGTCACTAGAAAGGGTTAATCAGCTGGGGGCACACATTGTCTAATTCCCACAGTGTGGGAGTGAGACAATAGGAGATCAGAGTTGGACTCAACTTCTTTGCATTCTCCCCCACGATCCTTTTGGAGGGTGTTTCAGGGACAGGCTGTGAGGAATGCACACTATCTAATCTGCATGTATAATGTAAATATGCACATTTTTATTTGCTCTCTCCATCTGCAGGGAACTTGCTGGCATCCGAACAGCCATGTGGGCTCACAGCAAAGTTTCCTTGTAAAAGGGAAGGAGAAGACTTAGCAAGGCTGCTTGCTCTCTGCCTCCTGCATCCTGTGCAAATGGGTGTGGAAAGCCTGTCCTACTCACACCTTCACATTTGTGCTGTGGTCTCAAAATCTGGGATGGACTGGGCTCCTTAAAGGGAGCTGGTCCCTTAACTGAGCTGGAAGATCAGTGTGGAAGAGGGAAGAGAAGAAATTGCACTTGGCCAGCCTCAAACCGTAATTTAAACCAATTTCTCCAGCATAGCAGAAACTTAAGAAAAAAAATTAGTATTTAGGATAGGACAACTAGTTTTTATCTTTTGGAACAGACAAGATTAAATGGAGGTAAATTCAAGAATGCTAAGCTTCTCAGCATGAGGAAATCAAAATGTTTCATCTGAGTTGTCAAAATAAAACGTCTAGGCTGTATGTTTTGCAGGTTTTTTCCGTGTTTGCATTTGAAGCAAGTTGGGTAATTCGCAGATTGACTAAAGCAGCATTTTTTGCCTAAAAAAAAAAAAAGGTAATTTTCATGGAAAGCTGTTCCCCAGCTCCATTGTGGCCTTCTGAACAATGCTATTACCCTGGCTGGGAAGCAGCAGCAGCAGCAGCAGCAGCTGGAGTCCCTTGCCCTGCCATCAATAGCTTGCAGCGCTTGGAGTCCTGGCTGCCCTATAAATTGTCTGTCTCCCAACTGGCTGAAATATCTGACTTTGCTCCACAAAATGGTTTGGACTCAGGTCACTTGAAATGAGGGAGAGGTGTTGCTGTGCAGAAACCAAAAGAACAAAAGTTTGCACAAAGTCCCCAGGATCCAGCAAAAACTTTCTTCATAGGCTCTTTCAAGAACATGGATCTGCCTTCCCATGGAATTTTGCGAAGGCATGGCTGACTCGGAAGGGGTTTTAATCTATTTTCCGTATTGTTCCGCTGCATGCATGTGTATTTGTGTGAGGTATTTGTGTGTATGTGGTTGTGGCAGTATAAATATTAATAGCACAAGGGTGAGAATACATGTGGCCCTCAAATGAGGTTATATAAACACACAGCTGCTGCGCTATTTGTAAATTTATAAAGACACATTTCCATCAAGAGTGTGAAAGTCAAATAACTGTGCAGGGAGAGAGTGCACATATGCTCCATAAACTGCACAAGATTACATGGTGCTGCTTAAACCCCAGCCCCACTGGGGTCAACTGGAGCTCCCTCACTGACTTCAGTGGGATCAGGACTTGGCACAGTGCACTTGCTGTGATTTCCGTGGATAAAGCTGAGTGAGCTACTGGAAAAAATCAGTATGAGAAGTGCCAGTCCCTTGTGACTTGCTGACATCTGAGCCTGATGGGGATGATGCAGCAGCGTAACACCGCACAGCAGAGAGCCTCCACCCTTGCCTCCTGCAGACTCTGCTGTCGATGGGAAAACAGGATGTGGATAGGGCTGTGACCAGGAGGAAAGCAGCTCTGCATTTGCCTCCCTGCACTCTGAGCTCTGCTAGAGAGGGCACTGGTGTTGCCTCAGCCAGACCAACAAAACAGAATCGCTTGTGTGGTGGAAAGGGTGATGTGGTGACAGTGGGCAGGCCAGAGTGCGGATTTCCACGCAGTCCCATTCGTGCAGCTTTCGCAGCTGCTTGCACTCACAGCCTCCCTGGGAGGTTTGGCAACCGCTGTCAGATACATTCTGGGTGACAGGACTTGATGTGGCTAAGGTTTCATCCCATGAACAAGGTGAAGCATGCAAGGAGATGAGTCAGAAGCAGGAAGGTTTCAGGCATAAACAAGGGTTGTTTAGACCGGGAAATAGATTAGGTAATTATTAAAAAAATCCCTCATTTTCTGGGATTCTTAAATTCTGGAGTGCAATATTACATTTTTCCTGCTGCAGAAGATGTTACTCACATCCCAATGGCAAGTTTAGGATCACTGTTTGGGCTCACAGAATTACCTTGGTTATGATCAGTAGCCTTTCAATCAGGAGCATCTTCCTAAGTGACTTTTCTCAGTCTGCTGCAATGGAGCAAGTCCAACTCAGATAAAGGCCTTGATGTGTGGAGATTTGTTTGAACCTTCTCCATATCCTCTATCCCCCCTGGTTTGCTTTAAGTGTTGAAGGAGGAGCTCATGAGAAACTATTCCATAACCTTCCTGAGGCAGCCTAACCTCATAGGAAGGGTGTTGTGCCAAAATCTGCAGACTGTTTTTGGTTTTGTTTGATAATCTCACTGATGCTTTAACAATTGGTCCAAAATGTAGTCATGTAGTCACCCAGCCTCGGAGGACTTTCTTCATGGGCACCAAAGGCTTGGATTCCTTTTTTCTGGGTCTTTACCAAAGTCTGATTGATAAAAGGTTGGCCCAGAATCCCTGGGTACCCAGTGAAGAGAAACAGGCATGTCCAAATGGCAATTCAGATCTTGGGTGAGGTAAGGGAAGTGGATTGAATCCAAGCTTCAATCTGTCTTTGATTGGGAAAACTTATCTTCTAATGTTTTAATGCTGCCCTCAGGGGAGGGGATCCATCTGGGGGAGGTATTATGCAACAAGTTGGGTTGTAAATGTGAGCTGGAGTGCACTGAAAACTCACCTCCCTCTGCAGACAAGACCTTTACTGAAATGAGAATAATTGAATTTTTGGTTCACTAGCAAGAACACTTTTTTCTGTATTGTTTCTGACTGGATTTTTCCAAGCCAAAAGTAAAGCAAAAAAAAAATAAAAGAGCAGCATCTTGGTTTGGGCAAAACATTTCTTTTGTTTCTTTAAGAGAAGTAACAGCTGGATTATGAGCACACTTTTCAAAACAAAATGTAAGGCAAATTCTAACCAAACTAAATTTGCAAAGGGAAGATCAAAACATTTTCTTTGAAAGTGGCAAAATGAAACATTTGGATCTGAGTAACATATTCAATGTCAGAATGAAGTTTCAAAATTCCCCTTTTAGCCTCTGAGAAGTATTTAGCGAAGCAAATATAAATTTGAAAAAAGTTGCTGTTTCCAAATCTGCATTGCCCACTGGAAGAAAATAATCCCAAAATGTCTTTCTGATCTAAAAATGATTCTATGAATGCAAGAGATCAGGCAGCTGTTTCTTGGACACAGTGCAGAGCTGTTTTTGCTAAAGTTTCAGCAAGTCACCCCTAGGCTTTGCAGTAATGCCTCTGTTCAATGATCATGAATCCCTTGCAATTTGGAACATAAAAACATCCTGCTAGTGCCATCACAGACAGACAACAGTCACCTCATCCAGAAGGCAGCATGAGAGCAACCTGGCCTTGATTTATCATACCTTTATTTCAGCTATTTGTGTTTGTTCCAACTGGCAGACTGGCTTTTTGCTATATTTAGTTTCAATGTGGGGAGAAGGGCTGAAGGGAGTAATACAAATTTTATGAGAATGTTTTGTATTTTATCCCAAGTGTTTCTTACTTCCTTATGTAAAACATAAGTGAGAGAAGGGGATGGGTGGGGGAAAAGTGGTTTCCCAGAGCAGTACAATGGTGCAGACAGAGGAGCCACACAGGTTTTGCAGAGGACGACTGGGGACGAGTTAGAAAGGCACGGCGGATGCTGATTTCCCAGTCTGCAGGGTGGAGGGAGCACCGCTGGCCATCAGCCAGCAGCAATCCTTCTCCTGGGTGGGTACGGATGAGAAAAGCCTGGAGATGGAGAAGCCAATCTCTCGGTGCTCTCTAACCATGGACACCTCACAGCGCCTTGCCCGGATCAGGGTTTGAGAGCAGGTGGAGGGCGGGAGGCTCTGCCTGGCCTGCAGGCGATGGAGCGGCGCCGGTGGAGCGGCCGTTCCCAGCGGCCTCATCTCCCCCCACACCGCTCCCCAGACGTGTGCTTAGCTCAGCTGGGTGGCCTGGCCCCACGTGCCCGCTCCATCATTATCCAGACAGGGATTTCGAAAGCCACTTGAAATGCCCGTGATTGTGCAGGCGTTAGGTGGCAATTTGCCAGCTGGAGCTCCGTGCTGCAGCCGGCAGGACAGCAGGGGACAGCGGGGCCAGCAGGAATGGTGGCTCACCGGGGCAGCCAGTGCATTTGTGCATCCTCCTCCTCTGCCTGCCCACTGCTGTTCCCAACGTCTTCAAAGGCCTAAAGTTTTGCCTACCTTTCGATGTCTAGACATCTAAAAGACTTCTTGAGCCATGGCCATGAGGTCAGGGGTATAAAGAAGACCATGTGTTACCACTGGTGAAGTTATTCTGGACTTACAGCACTGCACTGAATGCACTGCAGTGATTTTCCTTGCCCTACACCTCCTGCAGGGGCGTGGGTTTGTACATGGGGCCATCAGCCTGCTTCCACGAGCTTTGCTCAGTGATGTGCTCTGCTTGGCCTTGTTACGGGTGTGAGCTGTGGCCTGACCTTAGTGCCACTGTTGGGACAAAATTCCTTCTGATTTTTGCCAGGCATACTGTGTACAGAGTAACCAAAGGGCCCTGGCTGCTCTCCCTCTGATGCATGTGCTTTTCACTTTGATTTTCCTCTCCTGTCAGACATCGCCCAGTCTGTGCGATAGCATATTCCCCACATCCCTTCATGAGGGATATTAATCTGCTCAGCTGTACTTCATTCTGGTTTCCTTCAGCAAGCACTGGTCTGGAGCGCAGGGGAAGATGAAAGGAGGCATCACATAAAGCCAGGCACAAGCCCTGGAAGCAGCAGGGGTTTAGCAAGGATGAGGCTGCCCCAAGACTGTTTCCCAGGACAGTCTGGAAGTGATATGTGAGAGGCAGATATGGGTACACTCAGCCTGATGAGGATTCATTTGAAAGGCATCATCTTCAGCAAGGAAATATGGAGATTTTTTGGGGGAAGGAAAAGTGTTTACCCCATAGGGCAACTTATGTTGGTGTTACAGAAAGTCACTGATGTCTTAAAAAATTGGTAAATCTTCCAAATGAACAAGAGTGTTTGGGAATTTCTCTAGGAATACTGCATAGAATGAGTGAATTTGCTAATTGTTCTACAACAGGTTATTTTGTTTGCTATTTTGGCTCTAATTATATCCTTCCAGCAAAATAATTTATTTCTAATCCCCTCCCTGATAAGCGAGCAACGGAGTAATTACCTGAAATACTGCACTTGGACAGGAAAGCCACCAATATTATTTAAGCTGCAACAAACTATAGGGTACAGCTGACTCCCACTGTTCCCCTTCCAATATTTGTCTATTGTGTAATTCCAGGTCTATGATACCTGCTATTCCCAGTCCCTTTGAAATAACAATGTCTGTCTTTGTACATCACTTTTCCACCACAGACCTCGAAGTACTTCACAAAGGCAAGGACCATTACTGTCATTTTATGGAAAAGAAATCCAGACACCGGGAGGTTAACTGCCACTGGACTATCCCACATTTACTCTTCTACCACCAGATCATCCATTTATGTTGCAGGTCAAATTTCTCGCTTTCATTCCTGGATCGCTCTCTCTCCCCTGTTCATTCCAATAGAATCCAGAGGCTTGTGCAGAGATTTAAATTTATGTGGAGTTATTGACACTGTGTTCTGCTCTTTGTCTCCTTGTGGTTCCTGGAAATTCTTGTATATCTGCCTGCTTTAGAAAGACCTGAGATAATTTCTTTTTCTATGAGCACAGATTACTTAAACAGATCTGGTTCATGTATCTCTCAAGCTCTGAAGGAGCCTGACTGTGAGAATTCAGCTAAGACTGTTTGCAGGATAAAGGTTCATTACAATATTCAGTATTTTTGACTCAAGTTTTCACTCCAGCGCTGCTCCTGACTTCATAGGCTGAAATGCTGGTGTCTCTTTATATTGGAGTCTTCTTGGCCCATTTCTGCTCAAGTATGCTCATGGCTGTGTTTAAAATTCAGAAGAGGTTTATTTTTGGCAGTAGCCTGTGCCTGAACTTTTACACCCAGCATCAATTGTGGAGAGGGGAGAAAATGAATCTTTGCCTTTGAATGATCAACTGTTTAAAAGTAGGGCTTATAATGGCAGCAGTGAGAGTTTCATCTATAGCAGCCTCAGTAGGACAACGATAATATATTTCATGGGACAGAAGAGTGACAAAAGAAGAGAGGTAAAGAACCAACTGCATTTATCTCTGAGGTGTTCGCCCAGCAAAACTAATTACTGGTCTTGTTCTTGTGGAGGGTGTGAAGATGCTTTTGTCACACCTGAATTTCCCTATGAGGAACCAGATAGGACACCAGAGACAGAAGAGATAAAAGGACATAATTCAGTCGATCTCAGTAGATTTGTAGATGCTTATTTGTGCCAGAACCTTCACCCTCTGAGATGCTTTTCTGTTAGTGCAACGTACACTTTGGTAGAAGCAGGGTAACCTCAGAACATCCTCGTCAGGAACCCATTAAAATATCTGCACAGCAGCAGCTGTTTTGTCAGGTCTGAAAAACGAGCATAAGAATAGCGCAAAAATTTATGGTGCTTCCCTTACACCTTCCTGAATTCCTGATGGTTTTGTCCCTTCATTGCTCTAGTTCTTCTTCTGCACTCCTGCACAGATACTTTTGAGTGCACATCCTGATACTGTACAGGCACTTGCATCTTGAATCTGAACAATGAACCACATTGAGTAGGGTCCCTGGAAACCAAGGTCAAAACCACTTGGATCACAAATAGAGATGCTCACACAAAGGCTTTCAAGTAAATTCTTAAGGAGAGAATAATTAGAGACATGGAAGTAAACGCAAAATGGGAGAAAATGTTAGATAGGTTTAACAAAGACTCAGAGAGTGCCAGACTAACTCGATATCATTCTTTGATAAGATAATTGATTTTCTAGACAAAGGAAAAGCAGTAGATCTAATCTATCTGGATTTCAGTAAAGCATTCGATATGGTGCTGCATGAGAAATGATTAGTTTTGTTGGCAGATCTGGGGTTTAGCACAGGAGCTGTAAGGTGAACAAAGAAACAGCTGAAGGGGAAACAACAACAGGTTTGTTTAAAGAGAGAAGCACCAAGTTGAAAACTAGATAGGAATGTTAGTCCTTAAAGGGCTTCCTGGTGTCTAATCTGGTTTAAACTCTCATGAATACTCTTTGTTATACATTCAGTGTATAAAAGTGCAAATAACATTTGTACCTGTGGGTACAGACCTGGAAAACTTTACAAATGGGAAGAAGTGCCGGAACATTGTAAGAGGAATTAAACGATTTTGAGAGCTGGGATAACAGAAACAGGCTGGGATCTACTGGTACAGACTGCTGTGTCATGTATTCAGGTAACAGTAGAAATATTCTTTACTGTGATCTGCCACTTGGCAATGATGTGTGACAAGAAAAACGTAGGTGTAACAATTGATGATCCATCAAT
This sequence comes from Oreocharis arfaki, assembly GCA_013398015.1. Taxonomy (NCBI): domain Eukaryota; kingdom Metazoa; phylum Chordata; class Aves; order Passeriformes; family Paramythiidae; genus Oreocharis; species Oreocharis arfaki. Next base: position 2,492,257 of record VZRR01005155.1, on the reverse strand, counting down.
AAGGTGTCGCCATTAAAAAGTCAGTGCGGAATTTGAGTACAGCAGCTGGTGCAGTTCTACTTGGAAAAGTATGGATGCTGCTCTGCAAGGCCAGATCTCCTCATGTGCTGTCTACTGTTCAGGAAGGGGGAATTTAAAGTAGAGCAGTTGGGGAACAGGACAATGTGCCTGAAAAGAATGAAGAGTTCTAGTGTCAGATTTAGGAAGACCTGTCTTACACAGCCTAGAAATTGAACAATTATGTAGTGCTGTAAACACCAGGAAAAGGCGAGAGCACTTTAGCCTAAAGAAGAAGATACCTGTTGGTAAAAGATACTCATAAACACATTCAGCTTAGATTTCAGAGGACAATCTCATTCCACCAGAATATTGAATGTCAGTTAGGGAAAATATATGCTAAAAACCTGCTAATTTAAAGATGGTAGGGGATTGGTTGTGGCAGAGTTGTTTGGGGGAGACTGGTACAGCACATGCCCAAAATATTCAGCATTGTTTTTTAGTCCCTTTTTAATCAGCACAGAGAAATGAAATCATAAAACAGTATGAAAAAGGAAGCAAACAGCCAGTCTCTTGGTTATATGTTTTGTCAGTCCCCTGCTGGTGCCTTGGCTTAGAATTATTTATGTTCATTCCCAGTGTCTCATATCTTACCAGTTCAAGTTGATTTCTAGCACATATTTTTGCATTGCAGTTAGGTACATTGCTCTCAGACTGAAATGCAATATTCACAGCTCCCTTAGTGCCATGGCATTCCCTTTAATATGGACTCCAGAGGTAAGTCCTGCACCTCAGCAACAGGGACGTATTATTCCCCCTTTAAAATGACCCTGCCTTTCATCCAGATCTCAGTGGTCAATCTAAATTGTGTTGCTCCAATAAAATGAAGTTAGCTGATGAGCTCAGAGACATTATCTCTCCTTCCCTAGGCATAACCTGCAGCATTAGCTTGCAGGGGGTTAGCTGGCACTGATAGAGTGATCTCTGCATTGGAAAAACAGACTGGCATGATGGGCATGAACAGTTTGGCAGGCTGGAGGCAGGGAAGCAGGAATTTACAAGCAAATTGGTTTAAGTACAGATTGTTTCGTTTCTGAGAACAGCAGCAGGGAGCTCCAAAGTTGCACACTGCTGCAGCTGTTTAGCCATTAGTTGAAGAAAAGAAAGAAAAATAAATAAGGAAAGACAGAGGAATAATCTTTGAACAGCAACAAAATATTTCAAAATAGGATTAAAAAAACCTTGAAAGGGTGCCTTTTTTTAATGGTAGGGGACAAGATGTGAGATTGGCATGAGCAAGGTAAACAGAGATGACTGTATAGACTCGAGAGAATGCATCCTCTATTCAAATTCTATAAAATATGAATTTGACACCCTGATCTGGGCATCCACTTAGTAGGCATGAGGATAATGCAGAGTGAGCAGTGTAAATGTAAAAATAGAGTAAACCCAACTAAAATTAAATCAGGATGATCTGCTGCGAGCCTAAGAACAGCAGGCTGGGACAGGGCTTACCGAGCATGCAGGGCTCTGTCCCTGACATCTCCAGCGGAGGAAGGCATTGCAATAATGCTGCATTTTACAGCAACTTCAGCCTTTCATCAGGGAAGGCGTTCTCGGCTCGCAGTCCCTGCTATGGAACTGAGAAGTCATTTAAAGATTAGCTGAGATGTTATTTCTATCAAACACCCTTTAAGACTGGCCATTAGGAGCAAATTGGCTGTGAATAGTGTCAGAGCACCTTTCATTCTGACAGGCAGCTTACAGGTGAGGGACTTCCCCAACCAGACCTGCTATCCTTATATTTAATAATTCCTTACAGAATTTTTATCTCCTTATTTATCCCGCCACTTCTAAAACCCATATTAAAATTTAGCATCCACAACATCTCATGGCGAGGGTGCAGAGTGATCTCCTGATGTACATTTTGAACTTGCCATCAACTAAACTTGTTCCATAACCCCTGATTGTCTTGTGGAAAGAGCCAGTGCATGATAATTCCCTGTTCATATTTTCTACAGTGAAATAACAGCAGAAGAAAACAATCTCCTTGTGTGTCCATGAGTATCTAATTTTGACCACGGCAGACTGGCTTTGAGGGCATGTCAGACCGTGGGTCACAAATATCCTGTTGCTGCACTGCTGGAACAATGGGAAGGAGGAAATTAAGACATCTCAAAGACCCTGTATTTTCTTCTTTTTTTCTTTTTTTTCTCTTCCCTCCATTTCCCAGACTTAGTTTGTGACTGGTTTGTCTTACAACACCACCATAACTTGCAGGTATTTTGAGTCAGTGCTATTTCTGACCACACTGGCTGAAGCTCCCATCATGTAGGGATAAAGGCTTGTACAATTTTTATCTCGAGTTGATAATAACAGGAGCTTAAGTTTCACTGATTTGTTGTCAATGTCATAACCCACTTATGAAAGCATCATAACACAGCCATAGAAGCATAGCTAATTGAAGTCCATTTTGGTGAAAATACAAGGGAAATTTGCCTCTTGTTTAACAGCATTAATTTACTGTGTTCCAAAGTAAGGATCGATAAACAAACAAACAAAAATAAGCTTTTGAGTTTATTCAGCAGAGGAAGAATTATGACATGAAGGATAATGTCTCCCTATTTTATGATACCTCTGGCAATAATATATTGAAGTTGTTATGAAGCCATGAGCGTATCAGAGACATTGAGCAAAGAAACAACCACAACCAAACTCAATTTTACATATATTCTTTCACATGAGAGACAAATCAATCCATTCTCATAAATAATAGCAAAATCCCTTGAATAGTTCAAAATTCAATACACTTATTAGAATGTCACTAGAGCCCTGGGAACCATGTGCATAAAAATGTAGGTGGAAAGAATCATCCCAATCTCATAATTTTAAAAATTCCTGGATAAGGAGTGGTCACTAAAGATCCCACCACGTTTTATTGGAGGGAAGAGATTTAACATACTACATGAACCCCACTCTTGTTGGTCAGCTGTGTTTGTTGAGAGGTTACTAAGTTTTATGCAAGACAGACGAAATTGGATGAGGATGTGGTCAAGACAGAGGATTAGACATACAGTTTATGAGGCTGTTTGGGGAATGAAGACACTAAATCTCTTGTAGTCATTTATAATATCATTTTTCACTGATTTGGATAACCTTTGTGACCTAGCAGGTCATATATAAATATCTTTTTCAAAACATAAGGATCTCTTTTATGTCTTTATATCCTTAAGGCATGCTTATATCCTGCTGTCCCAATATGAAAGTGCTATGCAAAATCACACAGGATACATCTCTGTGTTCACAAAACCCATAATGTGCATATTTTGCATCCAAACTTCTGTTGTTTATTGATATTCCAGCAATGCTGAGTCCAGAGGCCTCCCAAGTTCTTTTGGTTCTTCTTCCTTCCTCACACCCCATCCCTGGTGACTCAATCCACACCAGGCCACCTTGTTCTCCAACCAAGGCTACCTCTGGAGTGAGTGTTCTGCTTTTCCTCTCCTTAACCCTCACCAGTATTGCCTCCCCTTTTGCACAGGCAAGGGGGAAATGAAGGTGTCAGCCAGCCCCACACTAGAAATGGGACTTTGTGTAGATGGTGGGGCTGAGAGAAGCACCAAACTGAGTGTTTTTAAATAAACTCGGGGAAAACGACATCTTATGCTGAGCATATGACTGCCATAATAGTTTGTCTCATAACAAGGCTGTTAGCCAGAAGGGAAAGCAAAATTGTTGGTTTTTGTATGTGTAACTAAGCATGCCTGGACAGAAGGATGCATTTGGCATAATGAGAAACACCGGATGTGTCTCAGTGAAAGCTCCCCCCAGGGCTGTGGGGATGCCCCACTTGGTGCAGTTTGGGGAGCTGGAACAAACCCTGCACGTCACGTGCAGAAGGCAGAGTAAGGAGTGAATTATTTGAGTATTTTAGGCTCAAATAAGCTTGTCTTGACAATGACAAGCCTGTCAGGAGCTCCAGTTCTGTCTCCTGGAGATGCTAAAGCAAATGAGATGATTCCTGCTAAGTAGCCACCTTGGGAAGAATTATCTTATTTTATTATTTTTAAATAGAAAGCTTTTAAATACAGATTCAAGAGGACTGAGTAGAGCTAATGCATCAGGAGCACAGGATGCTGATTATTTATCATAATAAAAGCACTGATACGAATGAGAGAAGGAACAGATCGTACCAACGGAACTGGACAGCCTATCTTGGTGGATTGCTCCTCTGCTTTGGATTAGAGTTCCTCCTATCTTCACAGCCCATTTAACCAAGTCCAAGTGCTTCCTTTCACTGCCTGCCATCCTAATCTATGTGAACCAGCTCAGTCAGGCATTTTTCATTGAACTAATACATATTAATGGGCAATAATACAGTTGTACTATTGCATACATTTTCTTGAAGTACAATTTTCCATCTAAAGAATTTAATTCACATTGCTGCATGGTAACTGCATCCACAATAGTATCTTTAGTGATTATTCATTACAGGAATAATACAGCTGTGCCAAACATTATATTTTAGTGGCTTTATTTATTTTTATTTATTTCTAACAAAAGATGCAATTATATTTGTCGACTAATCATATTGTTGTCATCAACTAAAGAAAATAATTTTCTGCTCAGGTGTTCAGAAAAGCAGTGGATAGGTAGAAATCAGGTATCTTTCATGTATCTATGAAGAGAGCAGATTTTAAGAATCATTGAATCATTAAGGTTGGAAAAGACCTCCAAGGCATCGAGTCCAGCCTTTTACCAAACACGTCCATTCCAGATAAACCACAGCACAAAGATCCACGTTCATTTCTTGAACACCTCCAGAGCAGGTGAGTCCACCAGTTCCTGGGCAGTCCTTTCCAAGGCCTGGCCACCCTTCCAGTGAAAAATTTCTTCCTGACGGACTCAACCTGAACCTCCCCTGGCACAGCTTGAGACAGCTCTCTTGTCCTGTCACTTGTTGGCTTGGGAGAAGAGCCTGACCTCCACCTGGCCACAATCTACTGTCAGGAAGCTGTTGAGAGTGATGAGGTCTTCCCTGAGTCTCCTTTTCGCTGGAACCCAAAACTTAGTTTAGATGACTGAGAAGTTTTCTAATACATACATAACACATTCCCATTGGAGTTTCCATGGACTCACAGACCTGGCAGATGTCTGTGATTAAACTCAGGTAGAACTGGGTGTGAGTGAGGGGCAGTGGCTGTTAATGGTCAAACATTGATCATGTAATAAGCAAATGTTGGAGGATCTCCCGTTTCCTTGGGAATTGATACTGTGTGATGGAGACAGGGGCAGGTAAAGGACGTGGTGGAAGTAAATTTGGGTTCAGTTCACACTGTGTGATCTTTTCTCTGGTCTCTCCTTTCTCCTCGTGCCCTGTGTGTTGCCCTCACTCTGTCACGGGGTACCCCTGGGAACACAAACAGACTGCTCAGCATCCTTCAGTCAATTTGCTGCCACAGTATGAAAAAACAGCGATACAAGGCGCCGTCTGGAGCAAGATTGATGGGATAATAGTGTGTGTCCATCTTTCTCACTAGAAAACTTCATCATCAATTATGGTGTCAGCTGTAATTGTGTTGTCTCTTGAGGAGAGGCAGGCAGTGGCATTGTTCTAAGGAGGCAGGAGGCCCTGTCCTTTCCCACCACGATGCGATGGCTTTCTGAGGGGAAAAGAAGCAACTCTTGAAAGCCGATCTGCAACTAAACTGGCAAACCATAATTAGCTGCAGCGAAATAATTAGCAACATAAACACCTTCAGGCAATGAGCAATTCCAGTTGCTCCTACAGAGGCAATTTGACCTCACGTGATGTCTATTATACATAACTTTGTAGAGTCCTGTTGATGCTGTAGTGCCAAGACCTGTGGGATCTGCCAAAGTTTGTTTCCATCGCTTACTGAGGAAACAGCAGTTCTACAGTTGCTTGGGAGATTAATTAACTTGTCGAATAGTTAAGTGGACAGCCTGTAAGGAAGGTTCCCATTTCATAACTGATTTATCACTTTAGAAGCTTCCCAGTTTTAGCTTGTTTACATGAAAGCTTCCATACAAGGAGAAAAATGTTAAGGTGAGGCTGAATTGAGGGGAGCTTTTTCGTACATTTCACTTACCTGTCCAGGATTCTTTTTTCTGGTTTTGCCCTGGGTTTGTGAGGAATGTCATAGTGATGCAATAAATCTCACATATATCTCACTGAAACTTTCAGGGCTGGATGACCATTTTCATTTTCATGGTAGCAGATTAGCACTGGCTAAATGACAAGATCAGATTTTTAGAATGAGCTACTGCTGCACTGAATGTTAAAATTATTTGGTCATCCGCTGGTCTAATGATCATGATTTTGGCAGACCCAGTTTCAGCTACCTCCTCTGTATTCAGTGATGAGTTAAGGACCAAGTGAATTACCACTCTTTTATATATATACTACCTCATCTTTGTTTCCCTTGGAAATGTTTGCAATACTTAGAGCACTTTTTTGGGATTTGTAGCATTGAATGTCCAAAGTTTTACTGGTTTGTTAGTTATCTGAGATGGAAGGCAGCAAATAAAAATATCATGCATTCTTCACCTTGCCCCTGAACTTAGAACTTCACATGAAAGCGTGACACACTGACACGCTCTGAAGGCTGGCTGTTCCAGTGAGATGGGCTCATTTTAATTGATTTTCTTAGAAGAATATGTATTACTTACATGAACATGCTGACATTTTTTTGGAGCACATGTGAAAAATCCCGTCTCTTTGCCTGCCAAAGACCTTCCCAGGAAAACAGTTGTGCTAACCTGTTTAAAGAAAGCATCCAAGAGAATGTTATAATCCTGGGTGAACAGAAAAATGCATCAATAAATGAATATGAGACTGAATTTTGAGTGTGTTCAGAGGGGGCATTGGTCTGGGGCAGTTTATTCCAGCCTCTCGTTAACGTGAATAATTGTTTTGTTTCAGGCAAGAAACTCTCGACTATCAATAAAACAAAGCTGGTATAGTCAGCCTCCTGTGGGGTACTTAATGATCCATAAAACTGTGTAAAGGGAAGCCGCCAACCTGATTTTGGCCCCACCTGTGACTTTAGTTTTGATGTATCTATATTATGCACATTCAGATTTGCATTTTTTGGCTTCAAAGTGGAAACTTCAGAAAGCGTAGGATTGCCTGCATAAACTTCATTTGCCTCTTTTATAGAACTGGAATTGTATATCATATTTCATGACATGATCACAGCTGTAGCTTCCCAGTCACCAGTGTCCTGTGATCCTTCTTGGCTGTACCACATGGCAGCAGAGCTCCAGGGCATGAGCAGTGGCACGGGCATGAGGAGCACAGGTAGGACCTTGCAGACAGCTGAGACCTTTCCACCAAGTGATATGGTAAGACAAATTATCCAGAGAGCATCCATTGGCCTTGTCTTTGGCCTTGCTTCCCTTGGCTGTGAATGTTCTTCACTGAACACTTGGGAATGGGATTTGACAATGCAGATTTCTACCTCCCTGTTGCTTCCACCACCACCTCTTTGGCCTAGTGCATCTTATTCGAAATTGTTTGCTGTCATAGTCTATCTCTTTAAGGACTTGGAAGAACACTTTAATTAGCCCTGATTAAGTGGCTGGAGCCAAGTGAAGCCTGGTGGCTCTTGCTCTCCTTACATTTGTGTTTCCTGCCGTGTATATTTGCTGGCAGAATCTTAAACTTGACTAATTACTTTTTGTGATGTCTAGACATCTCTAGCAAAGTGATTCGTTCCTTTCTTACTCCTGCTTATAATTTACATTTGCGTGCTCCCCCATTCACCCTGCATGATCTTCAGAAAGATATATCACACAGCACTTAAAGATCAAAAAAGGGATGAAGACAAGCTTGGAGGAGTGTGGAAATTGTATCACAACAATCAGCCATGGTGTCCCAGCCTCTCCCGTTACTGACAGGTACTTCCACCAGTTTTGCATCTCTTCCATCAGCGTGGGCTCCTTGCATCAGATTCTTCTCCATGCCTCCCAGCTTCCCAAGGAAGATGAGTCAGGCCTGGAGTATCCCAGGATCAATCCTTTCCCCTTCAGCTGCCTCTCATTTGTTTCCTGTGCCCAAGTGCAGCATGAAAGCTTTTGTAGGCTGTGTTAGGAAGCAAAATCCCCCTTCTAATTTGTCCTTCTAGAGAAGAAGCACAAAGGAGCCAGATGCCCAACATATGACTTTGGTAGATATTAATCTAAGACAGAACAGATGATCATCTGTGGAAAAATCATCCTGTTGTTAATAGAGCCTTCAGGAATATTAGCAGACTGCTATAGCTTATGTTAGTCTCTCAAACCTCAGCTGCTTTTTCCTCTCTACATGTTCCATATTCACCCTTCTCCCCTCACAGATAAAGCCATCATTCAATCCTCTTCATCTGCCACTCCATTTCAGCAATTTTCCCCAACTGATGCTTCAATGGTACTCCTTTCCTTGGTTTAGTCCATAGGAAATGTAGCATTAATAGGCTAATATCTGTATATCCGGTTCTATATCAAGGGGATGGAAAATGGCTTATTTCCATGCGAGCAAAAATAACCTGAAATCATTGCAATTCAATTCCTCGCTTGCTTTACGTCTGCTTGGGAAAATATGGCCCATGGCAACCAGGAAGAGAACTCAACAAACTAATTTCCATGAAGGAGCTGATTAGAATCTGTGGAGATGTTTTTGTAGGTGGAATGCTGCTTTGCTCCTATCACAGTTGCTGCCTCAAAATTCATCAAGCCCATTGTAGTAATTATATTAATCACCCAGAAACTCTGGCAGGATGTCACGCATTATGAAGCCATAGCCTGCTATAAAGTAATTATTCAAATTTTCCCCCTCCAGAGAGGACTGTAAGTGGCCTTATCCAGGGAGACGTTCAGGTCAGAGCTGAGAACCTGTGTAGCGTTCTCTGTGAATTCTGCAGTGGAACGACTGCATTTGAAGCTCAGGCAGTTACATCTTTAGACACCGAACTAAGAATAGCTACATATGTTGATGAGACAACCTTTGAGTGCTGTGATGAATGAACACTTATTTTTTCTTCCTTTTTTGCTGAAAAGCGTTCCTTGTTTTCAAGTAGCTTTCCTAGTTGAAAAAGGACAATGAACACATGCTTTCTTGAAAATATTCTGGGAAAACATTTCACAATGATAACGCACAGACATGAAAATGTGTCTTTAACCTCCAAATCCAATCAGCAAGGCAGGAAGTCTTCCAGGGAGAGGCATCTTCTTGACTGTTTTTTAAAGCAATGGCTCTGAAAATAGCAGATGCTTCCTTCTTGCTCACCTGCCTTCTCACCCACCGTGGGACTGGCATTCACGTGTGAAATGCCGGATCAGAAGCAAATGCTGCCACCTATTTATAAATACCTCCCCATCAACCACCCTGCATAATGCCTGTGGAAAACAAGGTGCCCCGGGTGACTCTCCTCCTCTCACAACAGTTCATGGGCTTCACTGCAATTATTTCCAATGATAATTGTAAAGATAACACCATTTAAATTATCTAATGTTTTATTCAATATTTCGGTGAGTTTCAATTACTTCCAATTATAATTCAACAGCTTTCCATTTAAAACAATTATTGTCTTCTATAACCTGGTTCAAGTCAAATAAATTGTTTGCCTTTATTCCTCCTTGGCTTCTTCCATAGGTATTCATTCTAGGTCTCCCTTTGGTTTTCCAGTTCCCCATTAATTTGTGTGGCCTTTCATTAACCCCTTATGTGCCCTCCCGCTCTACCACACAATCAAACCTCTGAGAAGAAGCTGTCAGCACAGCCCCTGAGACAACCACAATCAATTAAAACTCATTAAAAATCAATATGATTCAATTAGGAGCAACACGACACAATCCTGGTAGGTTGAATAGCGCTGGGGTGCTTGAAGCCAGGAGGAGTCCACTGGGGCAAAGATGAGCCCCATCTTTGGCTTTGGGGCTTTCCATGTCAGGAAATGAGGGTGTCACCATGACCTGTGAGCTCTGACAGAAATGTGAGCACATGGAAAGTGAGGGGAATATTACTGCAGTTCATCTTAAAACAGGAATACCATGGGGTAAAACAATTCTTTGTTTCATTGAATTTATGAGGAAATAGTGCTTGAAAGGAAAGAGTCTCCCTAAGACACACTTGCAGTGATGTTAACTTATATGTAATTTTCTTATTTCTTTGTAGCATAAAATATGTCCTGATAACAGGAACTGGTTGTCCTGTGATTTTGAAAAAAACAAAAAGAGATGTTTGATCATAAAGCTATTTGAATCTGTGGGAAAAAAACCCAACAACACAACTCCCTTTGGATATGGGATGGGAAGAAACTCTTCATTGCAAATTGTTGTCTCCTTGCCGTTCTTTGAAGGTGAGGTCCCAGTTCAATAGCTTTACATAACTGTGAGTTATTGAGAGATATTGGGGAATAAAAAAGTTTGTTTTGTGTAGATGTACAACAGAGGCACTTTGTCCTTCATTTCACTCAATTTCTAGGTTTTTTTCTTGATGAAAACTTGCCACATTTAAAACGAACTTTTTTTTTTAATGTCATTTTATTCCCCAAGAGGAAAAAACCCCACACAAATCTTTCAGTTAAAATCCACGTTTTTAAAAATATTTTTTCCTAGTGGGACACTTCTAAAAATGAAAGCATTTGGTCTTCTCTTTGGATTTTTTGCCACAATGTTTTCATTTAAGCAAGATACTTTTCCCACAAAAAAAAATTATACACATTAGACAAAAAACATCCAGAAAGCTTAAAAAATTCCATTTGGGATTTTTCTCCAGAAATGGAAAATTAGAAAAAATAAAAATAGGTCAGGAAAAGATTTCCATTTAGCCAAAACAGTACTTTTGAATTAATTTATTCTCAATCAAAACATTTCACTCAAGTCTAATCGCTGGACTGAAGTCACCCTGCAGGATTCAAAAGGAGTTGATTTAGATGCTCCCATGGGTTCCCATGAATCGGAAAAGTAATCAGTCAATCATCTTCCTGCTCTCACAGTTTTCTGTTGTTGAGTAATTCTCCAGATCATACTTGCTGAAACTCCTTGTCTGGCTCATTTTTCTACCTAGCAACGATGAGTGCAGCATCCACGGCCCCAATCCAGCAAAGCACTTTACACATATTCTTTAGTTAACGTAGTCTCCTTGATGTTAATGAGGTATTCATGTACTTAAAGTTAAGCCCAACCTTAAGTGATTTGTTGGATGGAGTCCTGAGCCCTGGAAGGGGAGGTGCTGAGAGCACTTTTGTGGAAGCATCCTCAGCTTTAGAGCAGTGTGGCTTGGCAATGGTCAAAACTTGTATTGATTTGAGTAAATCAGTTTAGAAATTGATGAAGATCTGTTTAAGCATCTTCCATCCAAGGCTCCTCTCTAAGTCGCCTTAAAGCTGATTTTGTGAGATGTGCCCTCCAAGCAGGATGAGAGCAGGGCTTGCTCTGACTGACGATGCTCAGCTCACGAATGATTTGCTGAGCTCCTTTAGGCACCTGCAATGAGAAGTTGTTCTTGCTGAGAAGTGTGAGATCTGTCCCTGGACACCCATAAGTAATCACTTTGCTGGAAACAAGCAAACTCAACTCGCTGCGTTTTTATACAAATTATATATTTATAGCCACTTTTAGCATCAAAGTGATCAACCTATTTTGTTCAAAGCTCCATTTCAGGTGATATAACCTGTAAATTACTGTAATGTACTCTGCTCTACTATTATTTACATTAAAACCCCCACCACTATTAGGTGTAGTTGGAGGGCAAAGAAGGTTCTTCCGCCTCCTTGCACTTTGTAATCTTATAGATCCCTCTGAAATGTAGCAGACAGCATCAATCATGTTATATAAATACCAGCTGTGCAGTGCTGTGCAGTGATATCCCTGTCCCCAGGCATTGTCAGAAAATCCCATGTCTTCCATACAGAAGAATAAAAAGTATGTATTTCTTGCAAGTCACCAATCAATTGCTTCAGTCTTTTCCTGCAGACCTGACACGAAAAAAATGTATTTGAAAAGTCAATTCAAAATGCTTCAGAGGCAGGTTTTCCTGACTGGCAGAAGGAGACCTGTTACTGACAGTGCTACAGGAAAAAAACACCTGCTGAAAAACACCAGTCAGTGCCTTTGCCATGGTCTGGAAAGCAGATAATGCAAAAAGATTATGTAATTCAATGCAGGTCCACCCGTGGGCCAAGAGTGTTACGGGCTTGGGCAACATTAGTAAAATACATCTAAACCAGACCCAATTCTCACGGGTTGCTCCTGGAATCTGCTTCAGCCACGGGGATTTGGGTGGGTTTTTGTACAGGTATGATAGCTTGCCACGTGCCCTCAGCTGATTCTGACAAAACCCATCATGTGAGGGAGTCCTGAGGTCTGTCAGTACCGCAAGTGGCAGGGAGAATTTCACTGCTTGCATATCAATCTCGCCTTTCTACACAGATAAGCCATGAAATATCAATGCATTAAATCTCTAATTCATTGATTTCAGAATTAGTCTTACTATTTTATCTCAGTATCTGATCACAGCCATCCAGACACAAAGGACGGGGATAAGAAATCCATAAGCACAAGTGTGTGGTTAAAGAACAGCTATTCCAGATGACACACAAACATTAGAGCAAGAACAGACCGAAGTCAATATGCTCAAACAGATTTTAATTGCTTTTTAATAAGTGGATAATTTTGAGACTTCCCAACTCAATCATCTTCTGCTTTTTCCATTCATTCTTCTACGAATCCTCTTCTCCTGTTCAGGGCAGAGTGAGGCAAAGTGCTGGCTGGACTCAGGATATGTTGATGTCCATTGACCAGATGGATCCCAGAGTATTCCCACGCCTCTGGCTTAGACTAATAGAGGTGCTATGCTGACCCCTTCCATTCTGCTCTGCCATCCCTGCATCTCCACCTTCCTCAGAGGTGGGGGAAGCTGCATTTCAGCACTTCTCATCTTGTTTCAGTATGACCTCACAGCTCTGCCAGTGCATCCGTACACAAAACCCAGCATCCCCAAGGAATCCATGAGGCTCCATCACTGAGCCTCATCCCTCTCCTGCAGCCCTCTTCCCAGCTTGGGTAGCCAAAATATTTTGGTCTGCTGCCTATCGGGTCTGCCCACACACCAGCTCTCTCCTCAACAGCTCAGCACTGATCAATTCCTCCCAAAATCTGCTTTCCTGCCAGTCCCCACTGGGAGCATCCCAGTATGCAGCCGTTTATGGTTTATGTCAGCAATGTGGACAGAGTCAGGGGCTGTTCACCTGAGGCAGGGCTACTGCTGGGCTGAAGTGATTAAAATATTAACTGCTGGAATAGCTGTCCATCCCACTCATCTCCATCAGAAGCAATTAATATGGATTATATATATTTTGCAAGAAGAATATCTTTCCTTTCAAACCTTGGAGGAACTCCAGGGAGGATTAGGTAGAAGACTGAATGAGCTAATTTGCATAAATTAGGTAAAATGTGAATAGCAATTTGCATTCAGAAAGGCTCTCTTTGACTCTTCATGATATATTGATGCCATCTGGAGAACCTAGCTATGAACCAGACGTTTGTTGGAACGATTTTCCCTGGGCTGTTCCCACAAACTTTGCATGTATGTTCAGAAATATTCCCCTTTTCTCCTACTGCTCGCAGCAGGGTTAAAGACCTCTTTATATGATTGACCCTTTTTATTCAAGAGAGGACAATTCAGATAGCTTAAGAAGAAACGGATGGTGCATTGGAAATACTCTAATTGCTGTTCTTCACCAGAGGCAAATGTTCCCACAGTGGCTGCGTTGAATCCTCACTTTAATGTGGCAGCAGAATACCAGGGCGAGGAAACAGTCAGGCTGAAGTCTCATGTCATTTTTCTTTACTCAGATTACATAATTTCTTTGGGAACCATATTTTATGAGCTTACTTTTTTCTCCATTTGATATACAGCTTCTCCTTGCATTATACTAATTTCAGCCCCACTCCTTCCTTTATCAGAAAAGATGCTGCATTCCTGGAAGTATTCAAGGCCAGGTTGGATGGAGCCCTAAGTGACCTGGTCTAGTAGGAGGCACCCCTGCTCATGGTGGGGGGTTGGAACAAGATGATCTTTGAGGTCCCTTTGAACCCAAGCCATTCCATGATGCATCCTTCGTGCACTGGATTTCTCACACAGCCATGCAGAGCTCCTGCGCTCTGCCCAGCTCCATCACGTGCCAGTGCCAATAAAGTCATAGTGGCAGTGAAGTCACTGTCCCCAGTGCCTCCAGCAGAACATATTAGCTGATCACCACCTTCTCTCTCCGCTGGAGTTTAATGGATCACCCCTTTTTCACAAAGGCAGGAACTGAGGCAGTTTGTCACAGGCATCCATAAACCTCCACAGCTCATAAATGCTCCTCAGGACAATGGACCTTCTGCTGCCCCTTGGAGCTGCTGCTGAAGCCATCACTGAATCCCTCAATGGTTAAACAGGTGGTCTTCAGGTTCTCCTCCCAGAGCTGCTGGTGTTGCTGGGGCTCACAGTAAGGAGCTACTGAGCCTCAGCATCACTGCTTTGTACAGACAAAATCATCTGGCTGGAGCCAGACCAGGGAAATACAGCACAGCACAGGAACGACAGTTAATAGATAAAGACTTTACATGCCCCAAGGTTTTAGGGCAAAGAGACAAAGACAAAGGGTCAGAGAAGTTCAAGATGCCAGAAATGAGAAGAAAACCTCTTTAGATGTAACCTTTTTAAGGTAGGATGGTAAAGGAAGCTGGCATGAGGTTTGAATGTGATTTATAGTATCCTTATGCAATGAGAATTGCCACTACCCCCCAAACCCAATTATTTCCACAGCTCTTCTCCAGACAAATGTGTCTGAGCTAACAGACAAACACGAACTGGGGCATGAGTCACTTGCTCATGCAGTTGCCAAGTTCACAGACTGAAGTCCGTGATGAGTCGAGTCTGTATCAGCTGCCCATGCTTGAGAGGATGGATTTGGAATGTCTGAGATGAACAGCCCTTGACTACAACTGTCAAAACACGGGTGAAGGTAATAGCATCAGATTTATTCTAAATAAATACATGCAAAGTTAAAAAGGATGGATAAGGGTTTGGTGATTACATAATAACTGTATAAAGCCCAAACTTGTATATCCTGCAATTAAATTCCGAGAGCTCTGCAAAGCTGTCTTAGAGCTGCAGAATTAGAGGTCATTTCTGTGTGACCTGGAGGCTAGGGTGGTATCAAAAATATCTAAGAAGTTTCAAACTTGAAATCCCTGACTGTGCTTAACTCCTTCAGGCCATTCTGTTTTTCTTTTTGAGAACACCATCAACAGCAGTAACTTTTTATGCAACTTTGTATGTGTCATATAAACTTTTGATAGTAAATGGCAAGCTGACAGTTTTCAGATTAAATGTTTTTTTCTCTTGGTGAATGTAGGTCAAAACAAGCTGTTTGCAGAAGAACTTGGTTTAAATGAATTTCCTCATTTGAAGAAACCTCAATTTTTTTAAATGGCGAAAACATCCTGTTTCCTCATTTTCAGCAACTAAATTAATAATTTCTTTTTTATTTCAGAAATCTCACCACCATCTAAATGAAACATTATCAAGGTATCTAAATGAATTGTGAATTGATCTGATCTGTACTTTGTTTTAGATTATTGTTTCAAAAACACTGATAAATCCAGAATAGGGAAAGTGATTACAAAATCTTGCAAATTCCCACAGAGAGAGAAAGTATTTCCTTTACTGATCTAATAACAAATAGCAATCATAATGAATGTCATAATTACAGCAGTCGTGAGGATAGTTATTGGCAATTTAAATCAAACCGCTCCCAGAAAACAGGAGAAAGTGGGAAGGAGTGAGGTGGGTGGATGATGGCTTAAAAGGATGATTATTGATCGAGTTGTTCATGGTGGATTAACTCAGGAAGGGAGAGCTAGATTTATTTTATCTTTATCTGTGAAAAAACATCGAATATTTGCTTAATTTTATTGCATATGTACAGCATAACTCGATGATTACACACAATTTATACAAAAAGCCCATACTAAAGCAATTAAATACTCATTATGTTAGTTTTCCTGGCTCAGGAGGAGGACTGGATATTTCCTTGGGCTCTCTTCCAGCCCTGTCTTCTATGCTTCCATACCCCATAGGCCAATCCCTCCCAAACTGGCCTTTACTGGGCTGGGCTCGGAGCCGCCTGGGCTCTGACAGGAATTTCCCTGAAGATCCATTTGGAGTCCAAAGAGCACTTGGGTAGGTGGTTAGGCCAGGCAAAACAGGAGGCTCTCCTGCACTCTCCCTAGACTCCAGGACAAGTTTTATGCAAGTGTTTTTTAACCTTTTCCAATTCGTTGACCTCTAAAACCTACTTGCTTTCCCCATGTAAGCCCTGTCCAGCAAGCCTAAGCCTCCTGCAAAAAGCTCTACCCTTTCGCAAGATTTATGGCTTCCCACTGCAGAGCCATTAGAAACAGCCCCGAGGTCCCCAGGCATCCTCAGGGGTTGAAAACCACTTGTTTGCACCAGGGGACTCCCAAAGTAATCCTGCAGAAGGGTGGTGCTGAATCCTGAATGTGGTGAAACTAATGGAACAGGCGCGAGTCTGAGCTGGAGATAATGGAGTGGGGAAGTACTCGCAGCTCTGAAACTGCCCGCTCGGGTACCAGGAGCAGCACAGCTCGGCTTGACCTAATTTACCTTGTTCTCAGGCAGATCTTACAGCTCCAGGCTTGTGCTCAGCACCAGGGCACTGCCAGAGCTTCCAGCCCAAAGCCACCTCATGACCCAGGTACCTGCTGGGCTGCGGGTGCTGGGTAGGGGGTGAGGAGGGCAGGGCAGGCACAGCGAGGCATTTCCTCTCATCCTCTCACTGGGGAGGAGACCTCGGCCCCCACTTGGCTGCAAGCTCCTGTCAGGGAGTAGGAAAGAGTGATAAGGTCTCCCCTGAGCCTCCTTTTCTCCAGCATAAACACCCCCAGCTCCCTCACAGGACGTTTGCTCTGCCTGTGCTTTTCTGTGTGTTTTTGCACAGGAGGCTGCACAACTCCCTGCCAAGAGGAATCATCGACTTCTTTGTCTGGGATAATACTGAAAGGTCCAAACTCTGATTAAAGTTGGCTTGTTTGCTTGCTCTCTCTATAGTTACATGTGGGTATAGGATTCACCTATATCTGCTGCACTTTTCCCCCTGGAGAAAACATTTCAGCAGTACTGAGAGGGCTCTAATCAGGTATTAAAACCGAAGTGAATTGCATTTGGTGTAGGATCGGGGTAAATTACTAGAGCAATGATAGAGCCCCTCTCCTGTTTAAATCCATTTTAATCTCATTGTTGAGTTAATAAAACCTATTGGTTTACTAAATCAATGTAGGGTGTGATTCATTATTATGCGTGCTGGTACACAGATTCAAACACAAACTCTCTCTGCTATAGACTGGAACAATGCTGATCCAATGGAAGTTGGCTCCAGGGAAAAATTACCTCTTGCCACTTGTCATAGGAAGACACTAGCTATGGTAAATTTTTGCTTGTGTGAATCAGAGGCTTTATTTGACTTCGCTGATGCTGAATGCACTTGAAATATTTTTACAAATGATTTAATCTACAAACAGAAAAGAAACCTCCTTTTGTTTGAGTTCATATTGGATTCATTTATGACCATTAAGCAAAACAGCTATGCCCTATAATGAAGAGGGATTACTAGGGAAACAAATATATTTGTTAGCTTTATTCTTCCCCCTGCATCTATTAGAACAAGCCTGTGTTTCCAACTTGCATTTCATTTTCTTTATGGCAGGCTGCTGGAGTTGAGACATAAATTAAATAGATACATTTATATAAACCCTGAATTTCTGCTGCTTTTCTGTCTCAGATCATATCATTCTTGCCAGCTGTCTTTATTTAGGACGGTCGATCTATACACTACTGGAGAAACAGACTCCATTTTTTTCATGCGATTCCTCCCAATAGCTCTCTGAAAACAATGAAGTTCTATGAACTTAAAAAGTATCTCTCTTATTTATAGCCTTGCAGATATCAGATATTTGATAGAATCTTTTTCTTCTTTAAGAACCATTCTCAGCTATTATTTTGTTTTATTTTTAATTCTTATTAAAGGACTTGAAAGGGCTTGTGAGTCAGAAAGTGCTGTTCTCTTGGGAGATGGTTTTCCTGATCGATAAAAAGCATCCAATCTGTCACACCCCATGTAAAAATAAAAAAAAAAAAACTGGGTAAAATATCTGTGCTATATATAAGTCCTTGCAAATAAGAATATATCCCAGAGCAACAAAACCAGGACTCCCAAGGACTTTGTGACAGCTGTGAAGGACTCCAAGCTCTGACATATGATCAAGAGAGAGTGACTTAACAAGTTACCAAACATCAGAAGAGCTGAGGTAGCAGTCTGGGCACAGTTCTTGGCTGGCGACAAAGATATAATAATGCAATTTAACTTCGCTGACAGTGAAACAAAGTGGAGCTACATCATATTATTTTGCATTAGCTCCAGGCAAAGAGCATTGTATGGACAGGTACCTTCGCTCTGCTGATGTGCAAGAACATATCAAGCCTCTGTGACCCGGTGTTTTATCCAAAACCCCAGATCTTGCTTCAAATATCTTAAGCTCTCGCTACGTCAGCCAGAAGGGATTCTGTAGCCGAGGTTTATCGGGGGGAGGCAGCAGTGGCTCACCTCCCCCTGTGCAGATTAATGGAATGCAGATTGCACAGAGCTGAGGTGGGATCTGCTGCCTCGATTCCACCAGCACGAGGAGACAACACACCTTCGGACAGACTCATGTTCAAACTGAGGTCGGGTGTCTACACCTTAATCCAGACACAGGACAATTGAAACAAGGTTCCCTTACAGAAAGAGGCCTCAGCTGCACAGTCAAAATGTCCAGATTCCAGCCTCTTCACAAACATTAAAGGGTTATTACAGACTTAAGTGGCCTTTGCCCTGCACTTGTTTGGGGTGTCCTTCCCAGCAAATGGCACTCTGGAGGCTTTCAATGAACACTCAGGATATTGTAGGGAACTTATTTTAAATAAGCAATGTTAGGTTTGGGGATGAAAAAGAGAGAAAATGCAAGCTTGAAAATGGAAAATCAATCATGAGTGAGTTCATTAGGGCGGCAACAGTCTCAGCTGAGAGGGATGAGCCCCTCTGAGCTCCATTTGTGCATTGCTATAGATTCATGGAATCAGAATGATTTGTGTGGGAAGTGTCCCTTAAACATCATCTTGTTCTAACCCCTCTGCCATGCACAGGGACACCATCCACTAGACTGACTAGATTGCTCCGTGTTGGTTGCTGTTGCCCTTATTTTCTCCAGAAATTCGGGTTGGATATCAGAGGCTGGAGTCTTCCTGTAGACAGGGCAGGATGTCTGTCTGCAGTCCCATGACAGAGACTGTAAGGTACAGTGGAAATACAGTGGGATCAGTGTCACCTTAGAGGGCTCAGCCAGGTGAGAGGAGAACCTGAGCATTGGCTGAGTACAGGAAGTGACAAGGAAGGCTTTATTTATTGTGTACCTGGAAAGCCACCTATTTCAGTGGCTCTGCTCAAAAGCAGCGTAGTGGGAGAGAATAAGTAGGTAATGAGGACAAGGACAGAGCTCCCATCTGGAAGAAACTAAATACAGGTAACTTCCCTCATCTACATGCTGAATAGGCCTGACTTGTAGCTTTGAGGTGCTAGAGATGGATTAAATACAGAAGAATTCAAACAAAACAGGGCCAGCAAATTCTTCCTTCTTCATCCTGCTCAGCAACAGCTGTGGAGGGCAGTTGTGCTTCTGGGATGCAATGCTCCTTCCTCCCCAGACACCTGCATGCTGGGATAGGCTGGAGAGGAGGCTTTTCCCAGCATCTGTTCCTCTTGCTGCCTTTTAGTTTTCTTCTTGGATCATAGGTTTCAAATCACCAGTCCACCCCGGCTTTTTTACAGCAAGTGACCTGACAAGAACTGCATCAGTGAAGAAGATCCAGCAACAAATCACTGTCAGACTGCTGAGATGTCTTTTCTACAGTGGAACTGGAATAGATATGTATATACAAGGCTCACCAAAAACATCTATTCCTCTAGTCCATGGAGTATTTTCAGTTCTTGACCCAGGGTTATATCTAAGAGAGAAGAACAGGAAGGGAGGGGGGAGCAGGAGACAGAGAGAAAAAGTTAGGATATTAGTACCTGTGCTCAGTGGTACAGATATAAATACAGATTTATTCTGCTGAGAGAAGTGATTGCCAGCATCTAAGGGAGTGTGAAAGTGGGGTTCTGCTGAGATGCTCCTGATTCAACACGCTCAAGTGAAATAATCACAACAAGGGCCACATAGAAAACTCTGACCATTCCGGTGGCTCTCTGCTATCCCAGTAGAAAACCCTTTCCTTGTGCACTTTTGTGTGAACATGCCCATCTACCTCAAGATTAGATTTATCTTGAAATGCATCTCTCAGCCACTCCTGCAGCACAGCCTCAGCTGGCAGCCGTGGCTCACACCGTGTGGGTTACACTTGCTTGTTCCCAGCACAAGGCAGATCCAGCAGGGAAGAGGCACAAACTCTGTTTTGTGTCAGGGCCAGGAAAAAAATCTTCATGCATAGAGCTCGTGGGCAGACAACTCAAATCGCTGGCACAGAACTAAACTCTGGAGTCCTCATAGTACCTGGAGGATTGTTCTTCTTAACCTACTTGCATTTTATTTCGCTCCACTCTTCTTTCCGCCTCTGCCACTCGAAGCGCTGAGTTACAAATCTGTCTAGT
The DNA here is from genome assembly GCA_013398015.1 of Oreocharis arfaki. Lineage (NCBI taxonomy): Eukaryota > Metazoa > Chordata > Aves > Passeriformes > Paramythiidae > Oreocharis > Oreocharis arfaki. The sequence goes on along the minus strand of VZRR01005155.1, from coordinate 2,471,504 downwards.
AAAAGAATCTCTTCTCCCTCAAATGGCCTCCCTGGGCTTCAGAACTCCATTAATTAGCATCTTTTAAATGGTTGGGTAATATTCGTTGCTCCTTTTTGAAACCATTTCCCCAAGCCCTAATTTTAATAAAGCTGGTTCTCGCAAACATTTGAATATTAAAGCCCTCGGTTACAAAAAGACGAAAGAGGCATTTTAAAAGACAGCTGGGCAAAGATTACTTAAATGGCTGATATAATTTTGTGTGTCTGTGTGCATGTGTGAATGTGCAGCACCTCTGAGATAAAGCCTTGTTTTAGAGGCGTTTCTGTGTCAGTGTGCATGAGGTCACAATTGCTGTCATCAGGGAGGTGGCAGTGTCTGTCCGGGCAGTAACAACACCGGGGGCCCTGGGGACACAGGGTACGGTGCAATATGTTTAAGTGTGGATGAAAATTTCCCTCAAAACACACTGGAAAGGGCTGAGTTTGCTTTGTGTAGTCGCATGCACTGCTTCAGATGTGAAAGGTGAACTGAAAGCTGCTGGGCATTTAAAGATCTCATCCCGGGGAGGGTGTTTTGTAACTTTTATTATGTGTATTCTTCAAGCTTTACAACCTCACCAGCTGGGGCTGATGGCGGCAAAGGCAGAAACAGTGTGACTGATTTTGTGCAAAGTACTTCTCTGATGGGGATGATGTACTAAAATCAGCTAAGTATGTAATTTTCTTTCAGCATTGTCATGAAAGATCTCCATTTCTGCTGGGTATGACTAGCAAGGGTTTCCTTACCTTGCCAGCAAGGTCCAGCTTTGCTCTGGAGGAGCCAGAGGACAGCCTGGACTCCACCACCTTTTTTTTCCTCCTGAGGCTGACAACAGAGGTGTCAGACCGATGATGTTTCTTGTTATGTTGATACATCCTGTCGACTCTGGACAGGGCATAGACTCTCTGATTCATATCTCACAGGTTAGAGGATCAGACAGCAGTGATTTCTGCCTTATCACAAATCTGAAGTTCGGTGATCAGTGAGGTGTAAGCATTTCTTCAGATACTTCTGCCTGCCCGGGGAAGATTTACAGCAGTTTCCTTGCTGAAAGGCTTTATACACTGTCAAACCTCTCCTGCGTCAGAGGGCTGCCTATCAACGGGCTGTTATTAGCTCAGAAAGCTGCTGTGTTTTCCCACTAGATGCAGTGGCACAGCCATGATTTGTAGCCACTGTAAAATGATGGTAATCTGTTATTCACAACCCGCCACAGGTGTGGTCACGGGGTTTTGCTGAGCTGTACCTGCTGCCCAAGCTAATACAATACCTGAAAAGTAGGCTGGAAATTCTTTTCATTCAGCTGATCTCACTGTCCTCTTTGCTGTGGCCATTGCTGACCCTGAAACATCCTGAGGAAGCCTTGGGCAGCTGATCCCAGCTGCTGGATCATTCACACACCAGCATTACTCCTCACCTCTGGTGGAGATCAGCCTCACACTGAAAGCCCCAAGCGGAAGAACTGACTCAGTTTTTAATAGTTTCATTCCCTGTATTGTTTCAGTGACAGATTCGAGCAACAGTCTCCATTCTTAAGCCATTTTCTTCTTAACAAAGCGGCTTTTCAGGAATGGTGAAGCAGTCTCTGTCTCTCTTGTGCGGGAGCAATGCTCTCTGTGACAATGTCTGTGCTGCATCGAGTCCTTGTCCCTTCTGCCAGATCATGTCCTCTACCCACTTGACCTTAAAAAGATGTTCCTTAGCTGACCCCATTCATGGAACAGTCACAGGAGGTCAACATTGTACATTGGCTTGCAGACAGAAGGCCAGCATGCTGCATTTGGAGGGCAGAATGTTGAATTGGGAGGAAATGCAGCAAAAATATTATGCAAGAGAGCCTCCAGGCTTCCACGTGAGACCAAGGGCCATGAAGATGGCTCCTCATTCCCATGCAATCTCCCTCTAAACCATTGGAAATGTGTATGCTGCAGTGAATCTACCTGCAGAGATTTTAGAATTTATATTTATGATTTACATAGTCACAACCCAAAATGAGTAAATAATCCTGAAATCTGGCTCCTCTTCCCCTGCTTCTTTGAGTCATCTCTGTGGTCTGGGCTTCTTTCCTGAAGATACCTCTGCAGTTCCAAAGGCTGGGTGTGAGTGGAGGCTGGGTGAAGCAGAGGTGAATTTAGATTTACTGCCAAAGATCCTAAATGCTGTCCAATGGTTTGGAGCTACCACTGAAAGGCTGAAGGGGGAAGGGTAACACACAGGAGGGAGTGGGCGGCGAAAGTGACCACAGCCACACTGAGGCTCTTCAGCTGCTTGTGGATCACGAGCAAATTTATCTTCTGTGGCTTCTTTTTCAGGGGCAGCCCCTCACCCTGCAGCAGAGGAACGCAGCAGACCAGCAATCATTGCACATCACTCCTAAAGCTCTCCTCACCCCAGGTTTGGGGGTCCTGTGTGTGAATATTTTGGTCGCCCGTTGGGAAAATCAGAAAATTGACCCTCTTGGAGGAGTTTGAGCTTCTCTACCCAAAGTAAGAGCAATCAGCAGCCAGGTCGAGGGATGAAATCACAAATGCAGTGTGAGAGTGAAGGAGTTTTGCTAAGCTTTATGTAGGGTTTTACCAGCTCCAACCATCTCACAACGTGCTGGATGAGTCTTCCCTCCTTCTGCATTGGATGGTCTTGTGCTTCTCTTAAATTTTGCTAGAGGTTAAAACATAAAAAAATAGGAAGACTGTCTTGTACACACTCAGGTTGCAATAGAAATCTGATCTTGAAAGGCAGAAAGAAAAAATAAGAAAGCAGGATTTATAAAGGTTCAAAGTCAAATATTTACTTTCTCTATCTTATTTCTTTGCATCTGTTTAAATAGTTGACTAGAAGTGGAGAACCTTCGAGGTGAGATGAAGAAGAATAAATTTTTTTCAAGAAGATGTATAATAGGTGAAAGATTATTATTGGTTCTAAATGCAGAATAAAACCCAGCTTCAGGCCTTCTTTGCTGAGGATGAAAACATCTTTTCATGATTTTTATGCATGTGAAGGAAAGTGAATCTTTTTCTCTTTTAGTAATTGCATTTTTAGTCACAATTGCCTGTTATCTTTGCATTTCCCACAGGTGGAGATACTGGTTTTCATGGAGGGCTTGCTATAGCTGTTCATCTCTCAAAACCCTTTGTGATATTATGAAATATCAGGCTGCCAAGTAATCAGTGTGGTTTTTTTTGCTTTTCTAATGAACATACAAGCCCAGGCAGTAATTTGTTTATTCAATTCCTTGTGCAGGGTTGAAATTTACTCTAAAAGCAAGCAGCAGCATACAGAGAGCCCAGGTTAGGGTTCAGGGAAGACATGCAGCCCCTTTCCAGGGATGCCCTGGGAGCAGACCCAAAGGCCATTCGTTCACTGATAGTCCGTGACACCACTGGTGGGAATCTGTTCAACTCCCCCCCATTCAGAGAGCTTTCATTTGGATTTTTAATTTCTTTCTCAGGAAGCTTTTCCTGTATCGTTCATGAAGTCTCTTTGTCAGAATGGAAATAATTCTAATCACCTATGTTTATTTTTCCCTCGTTCGCTATTTTTGTTGCAGTCTGATGAAACGAGTTTGGTCAGCTTCCCATTTGGTAATCGGCAGATTCACTTTCTGATTTTCAGTCACGCACAACACAGCAAGAAAACAGCTCACGGGGGTGATCAAAACACCTCACTGAAACCATTTCTGCTTATTTTGTGTTTTGTAATTATTCTTTTTCTGCTTTTCCTTCAGCATCATGGAAATATTGAGTCAAAATTAGGTTGCCAACATCACTTAAAAAGAGATGAACGATTTAAAATCCCTAGTCAGTGTTAGAATCCATAGGCAGTCATACAAAAAAAAAAGAAAAATGAAAGAGGAAAACATTTATTCTCAGAATCAGCATAATTGTCATAGTTATTCTTTGTTATTCTTTGTTTTACCGACCAAGCCCTGAATTTCAGATTACTTCCCTTTTTTTTCTCCAGTGGTGATGGTGAATATCAAGAAGTGTGAAAGNAAAAAAAAAGAAAAATGAAAGAGGAAAACATTTATTCTCAGAATCAGCATAATTGTCATAGTTATTCTTTGTTATTCTTTGTTTTACCGACCAAGCCCTGAATTTCAGATTACTTCCCTTTTTTTTTCTCCAGTGGTGATGGTGAATATCAAGAAGTGTGAAAGCAAAGATAGGATGCCAGATTTCTGAAGGAAAAAAAATAAAAACTTAATCCACTTTGCTCTTCTGCTCTGGCCTCAGTCTGTTGGGAGGAGAGGAATGTGAAGGTGAAAAGGGCAGGGAAACAATTTCCGAAAACCTGTGCAGTGGCTATGGGAGAACAGCATGAAAACAGGGCTGAAGCTGCTTCAGGTATTGTTTTATCCCTCTGATAACCTCACTCAAACCATCTTTCACCTCCATTCTAGAATCTGCCACAAAAAAAAAAGAAAAAAAAAAAAAAAAAAAAAAAAAAAAAGGAGGAAACAGGCCACTGAAGGGGGATGGAAAAGATTTTTCTATTTCCCAGACTTTCTCAGAAATTTGGTGGTAACCAGATGGAACGGACTCATCTCCAAGGTGAACTGGGGGCTGTTTGCTTCAGCAAGACCCAATTTGCAGCAGATTTCAGTTCTACAAGGCCAGAACTACCTTTTGTCAAGCAGATCCTGTCCTAGAAGCTTAAAGAAAACCAAAAGTAACGCCAGGCTGACAGTGCTGTCACCACGCTTGTGTCCATGTGGGGCTGTGGACACTGAGCAGTCTGCAAATCGTGGTCAGTGTGTGGAAAGAAGGAGGGTCCTGGGTTTAAGCATCATGTCCTTCTGTGAGGAAAAGGGATCTGTGACATCAAAACTTCCATTCCTTCACAGCAGAGACCTATCTGCCTGTCAGGACTCTGGATTTGATGTGTTTTCAATGCAGTTTTATGTGATGGATGGCTTGGGCCCCCTACGATTTACCTGCCAAAAGTTAATGTAAATGCTCCACAAGTTTGCAGAGGAAATGAAAGCCCAAGATGTTTCTGAAGTCTGGGAGATAATTAGGGTGATTTACATCCTTGGCATTACAGGAAGCTTCACATTTCTCGTGTTCCCATGAAATGTTTTTGGAGAGGTGGGGGTTTGGGAGAATGGTGTTGGCTGAAATGCACGGATCAGGATGCTTGCGGAGAGCGTGGCTGCTAACACAGATGGAAAGCTGATAACAGACTACAGGGGTTTCAGATCCCGCTGCTGCACAAGGACACACTTTTACAGATGCTGGAACTGCTGAGCTAACCACTTTTTCTCTGAAAACTACTGCTTTGAGTGGGCAAGAAGTGTCTTTGCTATACTTAGAGGTGGATTATGTGATGGGAAAAAATAGAAGGGCTACTTCATGTGCCAGCGCATGAAACTGCCTCCAAGTCTTGCCAGAAAAGGAGAAAAGCACAGCAAAAAGCTTCTCAAAATCTTGCTCTAATGAGGAGCAGGTGTGAATGCTGCAGAAAGGCAGGTTGCAGGGCAGCTCCAGGGAAAGGTGACATGCTGTTGCGATAGGGAAGGAGTACACAGAGGAGCGGAGAAGTGGGAGCCTCTGGAATTCAGGCCTTACGGTCTGACTTGTTGACACATGAAAAACTGTTCAGTGCTCGCTGTTCTCAGAGATCAGTCACCCTCCTCATGGGGACGGAGGCTGCACAGTTCAGCAGCAGGATTGCTGTGGATCTGCAAGGTCAGAGGGGCAACGGGCAGGGAAAATGCTGCTGGGCAAATAGGATCATCTACAGACTGGAAAGCCTCAGTGCTGGAGGCTCTGGGCCAGAAAAAATCCGTGGGACAGTGGTAGAATGAAAGAAGGGATGATGGTAGAACAGGGCTAATAGATTTCCATCTTTTCAGGTTATTTAGGGAACTAGCCAGTGTAACAGTGCCTTTAATATTTTAAAATATAATTTAACTTCTCCTATTTTTGCCCTGTATAACCTCTTCTTGCCTCCTCTCAAAGAGATCCCTTCCATCCACACCGCTGAGTCGCCATGGAGACTACAGCCATGTGATGGCAAGACGTGACTCCACACTGCTGGAGCCTCACCACTTAATTATTTATTAATAGACTTTTACCCTCATAGCCTCAAGAGATGCAGCATCTTGTTACCAAGGCTGGGAGAGAAACAAGAAACAAAGGCATAAAGAAAAGGGGAGAAAAACACCGGCAATTAGAAATAATTAATTAGAAGTACTACAAACATGCCAGGAAACATGTAATAGGAGTGGAAATTGAGCTCAACACCCTATAGGTCAATACTGCTTAGCTGAAAAAGTATCTGGCTAGGTAGGGAAAAGACACTCAGCATACAGGGAGGTGAAGTTTGTGGCCAGGGTCATTTTGCTGGGTGCCCTCTGCAATCTGCTGGGATGGGAATGTGTTGTTCATGTTCTCAGCTGGAAATGAACCCCAACTGCTAAATCACATTGCCCTGCCTTTAAAATCTTGCCATAAAGACTTTGATCCCCCAGGAATCAGCAATAAGAACCATGGAGACCACAGGACCACTTGGCTTTGATGACTGGTCACAATTTCTAAATTGCAAGGAGTCTGTGGCAAACACTTGTGAAAACCTCTCACTGCCTGAGTTTTTGATTAAAACAGACCTGGCAAATGACGGGTCAATTCATAGGAATGAGAGCCAGCTTATAAAAAAGGTCAAGATGCACAGCAGGACTTCCTTGCTTTGTGTTTGTTTTAATTGAACAGCTAATCCAGCCTATTATAATGGAAAATAAGTAGAGGAATAATCTTATTTCTGTCTCTTTACTTTTAGACTTCTATAAGAGCTACGACATCAGCAGGCCAGGTATCACTTTTTCTGAAAACTTCTTTCCAATATAATTGACCCAAAAACTTTCTTGTGCCTGCTTCAGTAGGTGACTCTCAACTAGGGGGAGACTGAGAACAAGCTGGAACTCCAACAGGTCTTGTAAGGGGACATCTGTGCCCTCTAGATAAATATGAGACATGACAAGACAATGCACCGGGCAAGAAAAATGAAAATCCTTTCAAAACGTGTCTTCAAAAAGGGGAAAAACTATGAAAATCCTTCAACCTCAAGCAGAATATAAAACAAAACTGGAGGAATTGGGTGGCACAGAGCCAAGCAAATTCAAGGAACAAATCTAGCAAACAATGAAATGTAACGGCTCTGACCAAAACCAACCATTAAATGTTAAATGCTGCTCTTGTAACTGACAACACCAACAACTTTAAGGGCTGTTTTACTACATGTGTATGTGTGTGTAGGGAATATTTAGCCTCTCACAGAGCTGGCTAAATTTGTATTTTTTGTGTTTTGTCTTGTGGTTTTTTTTCTTTAATATTTATTTCGGTTTGGATTTTTTTCATTTTGAGGGGAACAAGTACTCAGGCTACCCCTTTTTCTTTGCTGTTCCACTCTTCTCTTATCCTCTTGTCTCTCCTCTAAGAATTCCAAAGTCTCTGTCAGTTTGTCTGATCAGCCCCTGTTGACTCAGTGGTGCATTTGTGAGAAGTCTTCCTTACCCATCTCCCTAGAGTTTTTTCAAAACAATTCCTACCAGGTCTTATATTCTCTGACACTAGCCAGGTGATTCTTTAATCATATTTAGTACAGCAAGATTAACCTGTCATTAAAAATATAATTGTTCTTCAATTTGCACTTCTTCCTGAAATGGAGGCTGAACAGAATGCCAATGCTGGGACTGGAACTTTGCTGCAAAGCCTCTGGCAACAAAAAGCTTATTATTTGCAAAAGAGGGGATCCTAATTGGAAAATATGATGGAGAGAAAATAGTGAATCCCCAGTAATCTCCTTCCAAAATGATAATGCATGTGGTATAATGAATATTAATGCATCATATTTATGAAATGGGGACACTGGAAACTGCAAGATAAGTTTTCCTTCTCTCCGCATTGTACTTGGCAAATAACACTCGGTGGAGTCACATTCAGCCAGCAGCCGTCCTCCACACCCCTGTCTCAGACACAGCTGAACAAAAATGCGCCCAGAATTTCCCTTATCCGTGACCTTACAACAGCCACCGTCCCATCCCTGGCATTCCCTCCTCACAGGCCTCCTCTTGTTCATTTGTTCGTTACTCATTTCAAACACGGTGCTCCTCACACAGCCCTGCTTATCCCTGTGAAGCCAGGAAGATGCATGAACTTGGACCAGCCCGGCTGAAAATATGGTGTTATCCTAATATCCACTGTCACTACACACTGAGCACCAGCACAAGTGATGTCTGAGAAAGGGAGATGTTTTAATTCAAAACCATTCAACTGGATTTTAGAGTCAGGTTTCTCAGTCCCCCTGGACTCTCAATGACACTGGAGCTAATGCAAGTTGGTGCTAAGGCAAAAAATTCAAGAACTCATAATCTGGCCCTTCCTGTTTAGATATTAAATGCTAAGAAGTGCCAGAGTTAGTCCTGAAGTCCTTGGTAGAGATGCTGTCACCCAGAAATCCCCTCATATTGGTTAAATTCTTGTTTCCAGCACTGTAACTATAGCACATGAAGTTTTCTAGGACAATTGACTCTCCCTTAAGTATAGTCATTACCTGTTCTGGCAGACGTCTTTGCAAGTCTTTAAAAAATAATTCCCAGAGAATTGCGGTTTATTGGAGAGAAATATTCTTTTATTTACTTTCCCATTCCCACACTAATCTCTTCCTGTTATCTGCTTCCTTTGGAATTAAGTGGTTAACATAGTTACTGTGTAGAAAGGTAGATTTCCCTTGGCACTCCTCGGAGGGAAGGAAGGATGATTTCAGACAGGTTCCCCTTTAGGTAATGCATCTGCCAGAACTATCTCAATATTTCTATAGGACAAATGAGAGTGACAGCCTGGGAGAGCAGGAAAAGAAGAGCCATCATGCTGATAAAAGACCCGAGTGGAACCCCAGGGATCTGGACTCACTCTGGCCACAAACTTATTGTGTGACATTAAGAAAACCATTTTATTTCCCTATTCCTTAGTCCTCTCCCTGTCAAAAACTTTGCTTTCCCTCAACTCTTTTTCTAGCGTGTTGGTGTAAATCACAAGCTCTTAGGTACAATCTCCGTCTCCTCCTGTCATGTCGTTTAGCAGAAAGGAACACAGATCTTTGCAGGGGCCTTCAGAAGCCAGAGCAGAGGTAACAACAACAGCGATGACAATGGGAAATAACACCCTCAGGACTACAAAGGCAGCTCACTGTCTTCTGATGTCAGTCCACATAATCCCCACACAGAATCCATGCAGTGCTGCAATCACCATGTGGTCCCACCAGGATTACAGGAATGATTCACCTACAGAATACTTCATCAGTTAGCACTTGTGAGGGGACTATTTGAAGGTGAGGGTGGCTCCGGGGCTGTCATCAATCTTTGCAAATGTTGAACATGGAGTGTGACAGCAAGTCATGTGCTCTGCCTTTAAACCTGCTCCCTGCTACTAAAATAAGGTCTCAGCACATGCAGCTTAAAGGCTGTGGCACAGACAAGAGTAGTTTTGAATGCATCCAGCAGGGTGACACACATAGGACATTCAGTTCTGTAGGGACAACAGGACATTTCCCATTGCAATGGTTTTGGGATGTGCTTTCTTCACCCTCCCTCCAGCAATTGCTAGGGTTTGCATCCACATGTGCTATTTCAGAAAGCATCTAACACTGGGAGAAATCACCTCCCCCAGGCTATCCAAAACCTTCAGCCACTGCCATTCAGAGCAATCTCTATATACAGAATAATTATTTTAATCAGGAGATGTGTTAGAAATAGGATATGTGCAGCTGTTGTGTGGTTTCCTGCACTTCCTGGAATGGCTGCCTGGAAAAGTGGGTTAAAACTGTAGGTGGAAGGGCAGTTGTCATGGAAACTGCATCACTGGCAGCTTCATTTCAATCTTTTCTTCCTTCTGATAATTTTCTACCCATTTTGCCACTCTGAGCTGGTACTCTGCCATCTTGGTTCTCACTGGCCTTAATCAAACGATCTGAGGTGCCACAAGTCGGGGTTTGGAAGTGAACCTAGCTGGATGAAACATGGAAAACCAGTGGAGAGGGCCACTAGCCCTGGAGGACAAGACTGTGGCCTCAGGAGTTATTGACATCCATGTTTAACACATGCAGCTGAGAGTTAAGGCTCAAGACTGCCAAATATAATCTAAAGTGGCCTTGAGAGAATGAATTACCTTCAGCTGATCTTGGATTTCTAGTTTTGCTTTCCCCAAATACTCAGATTGCTCTGGTGCATCCAGACAATGTTCCAAAACCCCTAGAGTTTAATGAGCTTTTGTTCAGGTCATTATTCGGTTAAAAAGAACAAAAAACCAACTTTCCAGAAGGTGTGTTTCTTGTTATTATCACTTTTCTACCTACTACTCTCAGTTTTGGAGGAAAACTAAAACCATAAGGTTCAGAAACCAATCAAACCATGAGAAAAATGAACAATTGGGACTAATGAACCCAAAAATGATTGGTCCAAATTATTGAATAAATATAGCACTTAAGAGTAATGAAGGTACTTACGCAGCACTGGGACTGGTTTCAGAGCTATTTGCCAACTGAATTTGCAGCAAATTCTGGGCCTGATTCATCACTGAGTTTTCTATCCCCATGTGACTCTGGAGGCTGTTTTGCAGAGTAATGAATTAAGTTCATTACTTGAGATGCATGGTCCCTCTGCTCACACCCTCCCATCACTTCCTGTTTGGCGAAGTCTGGCAGAAGTATGTTGGTTTTTACACAAAATTTAAGTTTTAATTTGCTTTCTGCAGAGGCAAGAGGCCATTGGTGGGACACAGGAACAGGAGCAGAGCCCTCACCCATCAGCAAACAGTGCTTTTCTCCAACTTACAGCTCTTTTTCTCTTGTTTCCTGGCCATGCCTGTGGTCTTTTCTCCCAGTCCTGGTTTCATCTGAGAAACAGAACCACAGCCACAAAGATGGGTTTGTCTTGCAGGGTTGCTTTCTGCTCTGGGTCCTTCGAGTGCTTCCCAGAGATGCCTGCAGAGGGACACCCTCAGCTGAGGTCTTGGCCTCACAGCAGTAACTCCAGAGCTCAAGACTCCCAGAATTACTTGGCCCTTTCCATTCCAGCTTCAAACCCTCACTGTGCAAATGAAAACAGGGTTGGGTGTTTCCATGCTGATTTAACGTTGGAAACTGCAAGTTTAGCACCAGCTGAGATGATTGCAGTCAGTGCAGCCTGTTTAACTGTTCATGCTGCCAGCAGTGGCTGATGGCAACAATGGTCCTTTGCCTACGTGTGTGGCAGCGCCTGCAGTGGGAGGAAGGCTCAGTGGCAGAGATGAACAGCCCTGGCTCCTGCAGGTTCCTGTAAATGAAACGCTGCAGACAAACAGAGGAGAAGAAAGGGGAGGGATGCATAAGAGCTCAGCTGCAAGGAGAGCTCGACCCCCACGCTACTTTCCCTTTCCCAGCTGGGGAATAGAGCCCTGTTTGTCATGAGTCAGAAACCTCTCAGCCAGCTACCTGCACATCACATCCAGAGCCCTGTGCCTGGGATGTGGAAGGATTTATAAACATGTAGGCTGGACTTTTATTTCCTGATAATCTAGTTTAGTGTGACAAATAGCCCCATGAACAGGACACCCTCTGGCTCTCACCGTCCACGTCACTTGGACAGCCTCCAGCTTCCCAGTGCCTGAGGTGTTGGCTTCCTTCCCAGTGCTTCCCTCTATCTGCAGCCCTCCAGCAAGTTTTCATCACTCCAGCCTCTTCCGAGGCAGTGACCCCGATGTACCTGTCACATGGTGCTCTCCAGATAGCCGTGGCACTCGGCAACGTGTCCCAGAGCCAAACACAGTTCAGGAACTTAGACAGCGCTTCACTTTCTTTGTCATTCCTCTGTTCCTTCTCCTTGCTGCTCCCTTCCTCTCTCTCTGATGCTCCATCCAGGGAGCTCTTGGATGAGGCTGTAGGTTGCTCTCCACAGACTTTTCAAACCCTACTGCTACCTGATAGTGTGATAACCAGCAACCCAGCCAGCTCCCTTACCGTTCTGTGGAATGGGAATGCCATTTCCTTATTCTGTCACATAGCTCCAGGCTCAGTGTCCGCAGCTGTTAAATCCTGTTTAAAACCCCTCAGAAGGGAGTTCCAATACCACTTGCAAAAGATGCTGGCCTTTATCCACTCCTTCCTCACCATCCAGCTGGTTTCCCAGCTTAACCAATTCTTTACCTGCTAATAAATCATGAAGCAACAGAAGCGAACCATGTTCTGTTTTAAACAGAAATGTGGCAGCTCGATTCAATATAAACAATCCTGGCACGCCAAAGATTTCCAATTGATAGAATGAGCATTTGTGAGAATATCAAATGCCTCTTCTGAGCATAAGTCAAACGAGTCGGTCTGAACTAATCTTGTGATTTCAGGGGAATGTTCAAAGAGGCCTCCTCCCATCTCAGAGTGCAAAACAACATTACAGCGAGGTAGAATTTACTGAAATTTTCTCCTTTTATTTTTTTTCCCTAGCAGAAACAGAAGGATGCACTGAAGTGGGCAGATGGCTCAGAATTTATTATTTTGGCTGGGTACTGTGGGCAAAGCCTGGTAGGTGTGTGCACCTGCAGGAAAGGTGCTCTCCATCCATGCATATGTGCACAGGCGACATTCATGCACACATGCAATAGGACATGTGACCCTCGTGTGCTGCATCCAAGAGCAAATGCTGTTGTGCATCTCAAACATTTTCATTTAAGACTTATACTGTGCCTGAAGAATCAGTTTTTGCATTCTGTGAATCACTGCCATCCAGTTCTTACACAGAAATCATTAGCCTGTGGAAATACTCGTTTTTTCACCAGCAGACGAAGCCATATGCTCATCCAGAGGCAATTACTCGTCTAATACAAGTTCTATAATAACCTTAAACAGTCCAGAATAGCATAATTGTTTGCTTTAATAAATACTTCAGAACACTTTAGCTGCACTGTAAAATGGCTTCACAAAATCCCATTTCAGCTTCTTCCAGCCTGCCTGCAATGTTCTCCATCCTTCTGGTCATTTTTTTCCCCTTGGAATTGTGCAGTGATACCTAAACAGAGATGTTTTGAATCACAAGTGTGAGGAGTTAAGAATTCTTTTCTATTTCTCTTCTAAATGACTTTTCATCATGTGTTGGACCCAAGTATCTATTAAGGTAAAATCAATAGCAGCTCCCAGAATAAAGAGAAAATACCCCAGACTTAATATACTTCATGCACAGCATTGCAGCTGATCCAAAAGGAAGCTGATAGAGCAGCTCATTCTACAGGTTACTGATGTTTGAAATAAGGCCATTGCAAAAATTGTTAGGAACAATGTAATCCTTAGCATTACAACCAAAGCAGGACTCCTGCTTCTTTGCCTTTATAGGTACATCAGAGCAGCAATGATTCCTCTGGCCTCAGTTGCTAATATCTGAGCACCTGTGCATGCTAAAATTGATAACAGCCAAACAATATCCTTCTTCCTTTCTTCCCTCCCGTGGGAATGCATGTGAGAAGTTTTATGCTGAGTGACAAGGACAGATAGGAACTGAAGAAACATGTCCCTTTGTTGGGACTTCTGCATCCCACTGCCTGGTCACGTCGGACTGGAAGCAAAGGTCCACGATCCTCTGTTTTCTATTATTTTTCCTCTTCTAATATTTCAGGTAGATCCCATGCTCCTTTCTCCTCTGGATGCTGTGAAGGAGCCGGCGGGTTGGGAAGAAAATTATATAAAATAAAATTATTCATCTGAGCACCAGAAGTCCATTGAAGACCAGCTGAGTGACACCCGTGACACTGAGCCTGCCTGTAAATGCAACCTTTGTTCTTTAGGGCTGGCAGGGTCAGGCACACACTGAGAGCAGCAACTTTGTTCCCCATCCCTCCCATGCAGAGTAGGGCACAGCAGGACTCCTGGCTGTATATAAATCAGGTTGCTCCAGAGAAAACAGTGGGAAGATATTCCTTCTCTCCCTCCCAGGTCCTGAGATGGGACCCGTCCAGAACACAAAGCCCATCCTGTGTCCAGGAAACTGCAACCAAAAACCACCCAGAGACATAAATATCACGGCTGCAGCATGTTTTAGTAGTATGTAAATGGACAAAACAGCAACAGCATTTATAATTCAGGAACTTTAAAGAAAATATAGCACTTGCTGGAAAGCACAGTGGTGCTCTCCATCTGCCTCATCACTGGACTCCAATGGTTGGGTGCCCACGGACCTTTTGCATTAAATGTAACATTGATTTTTATGGCCGGTTGTTACATGTGGTGTCTGAGCACTCCAACTGCTCTGTCTCCTCCCTGGTGTGGTATGAAACAAAGTTCATGGCAGTGGTATAATGGATGGCTCGGACCAACTCCAAAAGTGGGGATTTATCAGGTAATTATTTGAGGGCAGTCAGAAAATGTGATCTTTTATGTCTACAAATAAAAACTGCATTGGGTTTGGAAAGAGCCAAAACACGTCATATCATGGGTTCCCAGTGCTTATTATTTCAGCCCCTTTTCTTTTTCCTCCCTTTCCCTTCCAGAGGAGCATTTCTAGGCCTTTGTTTTGCTGGGAGGAGCCCAACTCCAGCATCCCATCTCTCACAGCCCAAGGAGAAAGATGCAATGGTGTATCCCTTTCTGGAACTCATACAGGTTCCTGAAAACCTGATGCTGGAAAAACACAGGTTTTATCACAGCTGCCAAACCCAAGGCCTGCACACCTCCCCTCATAAGCTGTAATGTGACTTTCAAAATCAAAAGGGCCAAGGCTGCCTTCCCAGGTATTTGGTAAAGATGTGCTCACAGTGCCTTGTACTCGGGGACCTTCCCTACAGGAAGACGGGTAGATTTCTAGCAGGGCCTGTTGTGATGGGACAGGGGATCATGGTTTTACACTAAAATAGAGTAGATTTAGTCTCTATATAAGGAAGAAATTGTTTACAGTGAGGGTGGTGAAACGCTGGCACGGGTTGCCCAGAGAAGTGGTGGATGCCCCATCCCTGAAAATATTCAAGGCCAGGTTGGATGGGCCCTTCCAGCTGCCCCTGTTCAGTGGGGTTGGACTAAATGACCTCTAAAGGTCCATTTCAACCCAAACCATTCAGTGATAAAGGCTGATAAAGGCTGTTCTCATGCTCACTTCAGGGAGAACTGCACCCTCACCAGGAAGGCACAGCAGATGTTGGATTTGCATAGGCTTGGACTACATATTTCCATGTTTCAAGATTTTTTTTTTCTCCTTAAAAAGACTGCACCACCACAATAGTAATAAAAAACATAGTATCGAAACATTTTCTAAGGCACAAATAATGAGTTAAGAAGAAAAGGGAAAATTCCACTGGATTTCTACATGACATTTGCCTCTCTGGAGTACAACTAGATAGTGGTTCAGTCTGGAAGGGAGATTGGCATTGCTGGACTGTTGCAGGGGGAATTGTGCCTTTTCTATACATCTCATTTATATCTATCTGAGAAGAGCTGGCCCCATTGTCTCAAAATTGCTTTGAGCTAGGACAGGATGAGGCAGGCAGTGGATACATGAGCTATTAGAGCTATTAGTGATGGTGATGTTAGACAGTATCGCTTGTCTGTCTGCTTTACAGTTATAAATGTGTATCATTTAAAATACAATAAGGGGCCAGATGCTCAGCTGGTGCCTGACATCTATCCACCAGGTCCTCACTGCAACAGCTTTAGCATAATTCACTGTCTTTACAGGGAAGATATATATATATATATATATATATAATAAAAATTGTTGCTGATTTTGAGATCCAAGCTATGTCCATGCCATGTGAATTCACTGTCTGCTCACATCTCCACGGAATGGTGTGTCACTGCGCATGCACTGCCCTGAGACTACAAACTGGGAGCTGAAAGGAAGGTCCAAAATATTAAAATAAGATCTTGTTACTAAAAATCTTCCATGAATGCTTGCTTGTTCAAAGACAGAAAGTTAAAATTATTTTATTTTTAACATGCTAGGGACTGAGTAATCCCTTCTCTGCCAGCTTGGGCATCTTACTTCTGCAAATGCCAGTTTAAGATGATCAAGGGAAGATGAAGAGCTCTATGAATCATACTCCTTGGGTTCATGTCAACTGCGTGCTTGCATAATGCCTCTGAACCAGCTGCTGAGTATTATCTCTAGTTTCTAATCCTCTAATTTCAGAGTTCTTTTGTGCAGATTATTGCTAAAAACTTCATGTAATTAATATCAATTATTTAGATTTGCAGTTTAATCAGTGTCAGATATTTTCCAGCTCAGAAAGCTGTGCTATTCCTGTTGCTGTTATTATTAATTTCTAGTCTCGGTCACCCAAATAGATGATAATAAATACAAATGTAGATTCACTTGATACCAGGACTGTGCATGACACGAGCTGATAAAAGCCAGGAAATTCATGAGAATCACATTTTTATTCTTGTTCCTCTGCCTGAATCTGTCCAGTCTGACAAATCTGGTCTCAGTGAAGCTTCAGTGTCCCTTTGTTGCCAGGTAGCTGGCGCAGACAATTTAGTTTGCTGTCGAACCACTCTGAATGAGCACATATTTAAATACTACATTTGCTCACACAAATGATGCCCTGCTCCTCCTCCTACTCCAGATCATTCTCAAATCTAGATCACGACCCTCATAACGTTTTGTTTACAGATATGGTCAGCTGTGACTGCTGGACGTGAAGTGCAGTCACAGAATGATCAATAAATGTCTATGCCCATTGTATTAGGAAACACAGCCACATTTTTTCCAGATCTAAAGCCAGATGGATAACACCCCATGACCTAAGTGCTAAGGGAGAGATTGCCCAGATAAAAAATATGTGTGGTTTACCCAAGAACTTGCAGGCTCATGCTGGCAGCTCAGGGAGTGGAGCTGATGTGTCTCAACCCCACTCACAGGTTCAAGCCTCACGCCTGAATTGCCCCATGTTTTACCAGCTCTGACTATTCAGCCACAGCCCCCTGCCTCCCCTCTTGCAATTCCTGGCATCAGATGCTGCAAAGATGAACCCTGGCAGATGTAACCATGTGGTCAAGATCGGGAAGCTGGAGGAGGGAAAGCCAGTGCCTGGAAGATGGAAGTGAATAGCTTCGGACCACACAGCTTGCCTTGGGGTAGCACAAGCACAGCACAGGTGTGGGCAGGAGATGAGCTTTTGCCACTGCCAGCAGATTTCCCAGGTTTGAGGGCTGTCTGGGATGAGCAAACTGGAAAAGTGTTCCTGTGAGAGAATATAGAAATACTTGATTTTGGTAAATATTGACACTGAAAGGGCACAAATCGGTACTGCAATAACTTCCTAATTTATTGTCTTACAACAAACTGTTTAGGTGCCTCATTTCAAGCCAGATGAGTTTGCCTTTGTAATTTTGTGTTGTGTTTTTTTGTTTATTTTTGAAGTTTTGCTTTACGCATCATCCAGTCATTTACTACTACCTGAAGAGGTAGAAATTCTTTGTTTTACGTATTTTAAGAAATTCCAGCAGGAATTTTGTGGAAAAATTCTATATGCACATACTCTGCAAACAGGTGCAGGAATGTATATGCTGGTGGGGAGATCCTCCTTATCAGAAACAGGAAGTTTTCCCTGTATTTCACCAACCCTCTTCTAGCCAAGCTACAAACAAAGAAGAAGCACATGGAATTTCACAGTGCTTGTTCTTCCAGACTGTGTAGGAAATTGTAACTACGGCATGGCTTAATTTACAAGCACCTAATTTTACAGCCTTAACACCCTTTCAATGCAGCATTTCACACATAATGCAGGACTTATTCTTCACTCAGTGGGGCAGTACCTTAAAGTGATCTGATGCTTAACTCCTGCTCAGGTGTCCCAGGTTCGAAGTGACTGCTGGCACTCGGGTGTGGGAGATCAGAGCTGGCCAGAGGTGACTGCACCAGCCATGGACAAGAGCACAGGCCAGAGAGGCAGGAGGACCCCGACTCGCCTTTAGAAAGGCTCCAGGAGTGGGGTGATTAAAGTTCGTGTCCTGCCTGCCTTTTCCTTGATCCTGAACAAAACTGCCAGTCTTAGCTTTTCAGCCCAGTAAGTGCATGCAGAAAAATTTAAGTGTTTTTATTAGAAAAAGTTGGAGGGGAAAGAAATAGAAAATCATGTCCCAAGTGATGACTGTTATTAATAAACTCATAATTCTGGAGCAAGAGAATGTGGCTTTCTACACTTTCTAAGAGAGCATCAGCAGAATAGGACAGGGTGAATATTATCTCTAAAAGCTACGCATCATTCTCTTAAAATCTTAATGTTCCATTTCTAGCTGAACAAATAAACCTCTACAAGTTGGATGCAAGTAGCACAAATGAATCAGAGTGCAGACTGGGGAAACAAAGAACCAGACTCTGACTGCAAAAAAGCATCTTTCAAGGAATAAAAAAATAATTAAGTAATTATTTAAAAATTGTTCCAGTAATGTGCTGTGAACAAAGGGCTGTTAGCTTGAAAGGACCAACGAGCTTTTATTTCCGAGTACTTTATTTGCTGCAGGAAAATAAACAAGATCCCCAGCAAACCCTTCAATCAGAGCATACGTTATTAAAAAATTCAGAAGCCCTTTTCCCATTTCCCATTTCCTTGAGATGTCTTTTTGTTGTTGTTGTTTTTGCCTCCCTAATGTATTTATAGTGAGTGTGCAGTTTGCACGTGGTTTAACATCCAAGTCAAAATTGGGTGGATGCAGGCGGCAATGTGTCATGGCTTGGTGTTATGGCTTTCATGGAGTTCCTGGTGCCACAAAACCCATTGCAAAGATTAAGATAATGAAATATCTGATCTCATACGTGCTCGTGTTGAGTGTAGTGTTGAATGAAAACCCCAGGCTATTTTCGTCATCCAAGCACTCAGGTTTATTATCTGCAACACATTCCTGCCTAAAAGCACTAACCAAGGTTGTGTTAGACACTAAAGAGCCACCTGGAGTTCTTGCCCTCAGGAAGAGCTAAATTGGACAGAACCAGAAGGTGGTGAGAAGGCAGAGATGAAGTGATTCATAAAGGGATGCAGAGCAGGCCAGGGGTACAGATGTAAGCCCGCCTGCATTTAATAACCGTGTCCTGGTGGCAGTACCTTCAGGGATGACACCGGGTGTTGACGCTGTGTTTTTCAGGAAGCAAAGTGCCTTTGGTTGGTTTTCCCAACTGCACAGCTCCAGGAAGTTTGTATGCTTCTCCCGTGCTGAGAGAGATCCAGAGCCCTGCTCTGGGCATCATTTCTGACCACACTTCCTCTCCTGTGTTCCTGCTGATGTGCCGGTGTCCTGTCTGTGGAATCGCACTGCTCAGTCCTGCCCAAGCTGCTGAGAAACCTTGAGCCAGCTCTAAAAGGCTCTTGGACTCTTGAAAAAGATGGTGAAAAACACCATAGGACAGCCATAGTAATCTCCTCAGGAGAGCTGATTCCTGTGTTCTACAGGAATTTCAGTCTACTTTTCCCCATCCCCACTTCCGTGGCCTTTAGAACAGGTTGAATTCACTCTCAAAATCACTGTCTTCATGGAGCTTCTGCTTTCCAGACTGTGCTCCCCAAATATTTCAGTTTCTCTTCTTTGCAGAGAAAATTCAGACGAAAAATGAGTGATTTCTGAAGAAGGACCCCAGTATTTTGAAATTTCTCATTAAATGAAATTTCCCTTCCTAAACTGCTTTTGTAAATTGCCCCATTGCAACGTGTTTTGGTGAATAATATAATTCATATGAGGGCCAACGCAATGAGGCTGAAACAAAGTGCTTCAACCTTACCCAAGCAGAATGTTAAATAAAAGTCAGATGAAATTGATACTGTCCCTTGAAACACTCAGATTTTCAGAATCAGCATTTTCTCATAGCAAGCTGTTCCATATCCCCTGCTGGCAGCAGGCTTAGAGACATCAGCTTTTTCTGGAAAAGCTTTAAGAGCTTGGTATTATTATTGTTATTATTATCATCAATAATATGCAGAGGAAATGGAGCTGGAAAACAGAGGCAAGGGGATAGATTCTGCTACAGCTTTCTACGCTCACTAGTAATATGGTCTTGAATTCACAGAGGTCCAAAGGAGAGGAGAATTCACCTCTACAAAATGCTGTCCACCTCTCTTTGCCTCCACGTTTCTACTTATGAGTACATCAGGTGCTCTCAGCTCACTCCTCCACTCTGGTGGATTCATTCACACGCTACCACATGCCTGTCATGGCATCAAAACTAACTCCTTAATGCTCCATTTGTGGCTTTTGCCACTACTTTTTTTCCCCATTTGCACAGAATAGAAAGGTAACGCTGATGCTCAGGAGAAGGAAGTCTTTGGGCAGCACTTCACTTAGCTAAGTGGACTCATACAGGGTGACAAGGCCACTGCTGCTTGTGAGCTGCACAGATTCACTCAAATATCTGGATGACAAGTGCAATTTAAAACTCCTTAGGATGGATGTTAGCACACACACACACACTGTTGTGTGCCCGCTCCATGAGCAATCCCACTACGTGGCTAAGCCTGGATGGCAGGGAGAAGTGGGAATCAGAGTGGGGCAGGGTGGGCTGGTGCTTCATGACATGAGCTGCTCTCTCAGGTGTCAGAAGTTGCTTTATAGGAGGATACAGAAAACCAGGCATAACTCTGTGTCTGAGGGCTCTCATCCCTTCTGGGGAGCCTGTGACTGACCACAGCGCTGTTGCTTCCTCCATGTGCCATTAAGTCCCCAAATTAAAATTATTAATATATTTTCCTTTAGAAGGGATTATTGACACATGTGGCTGACACGTATCATGGTCCTTCATGCATGAAACGTTTTGTCTTCCCCTTTGAGGGGAAGTTTACTGCCTCACTGGCCTTTATATTCTGCGAAGAAGCGTTTTAATCTCCCACACCGCTGGGCAGCTAAGTGGTTTCTCATTTGACTTGTGCTGCTCAATGGTCTTTCCATGTTGACGGGCTCTATTAAGCCACTGGGAGTTAGTCTGAAACTGTTCTAAGTTGTTATTTTCAGTAATAACACTTCTATCTGCTCCCCAGGTTGGCCACGCCCACAGGAGGTGGGAGGGGACGTGGAAGCACAAATTCTCATTAAAAGAAAAAGCAATTTTCTTTGGGAATAATGACCCAGAAAGGGTCGGAGCACTGGTTCCAGTATGAACTGAGCTGAGACCGGAAATCTTTAAATTAATCAATTCTCCTGTTGAGGACTTTCCCAAAATGGTATTTATCTCTCAGAGCCTGTCAGGAAGTCTCTGTGAGCCTAGGGAGTGTGCCAATATGTTATGGATGTTGTTGTAATTGTTCACTCCTGTCAGCATTGTCTCTTCGTGTAGAGTTTGTACATAAACAACTTGTGAGTGCTCATCCTTCAGCACTGTTTTCTGTGTGTTAGTCATTAGTCATGTGACTTATTTCCCTTGAAAGCAAAGGGGTGAGGAAAAAAAAGAAGAAACACCTTAAGGAAACTCCCCATGGAAGACAGAAAAACATCCATTTTTCAGCAAGCTCATCTCATCATCACATGAAATTTGGGAACAACCAGGTTGTGTGAACTGCGTGCAGGAGACAGAGTCACCACCTGAGGTGGGGCGAGTGAGGTTATGCCTGACTGATCAAATGGCAGAGCTGATCACTCAGCCCAGGAAATTCCCTGGCCCTTCTATCAGAGAAATTAAAATGAACCTTTCCCACCATTCTCTGCTGCTGTTTTATCCTCTCTGTCTCTTGTCTTGGCTCTGCGTTCTGGAGCCTTGAAACCCAACATCAGGGACAGCCCTAATCGTATTTCCAAACTCTTATTTTTTTAGCTAGAAATGATGAAACAAAACCCTCTGACTGTGAGGCCTTTGGTGCAGCTGCTCTGTGCTGCTCAAGTTCTTGTTGGTTAGAAATAGCTGCAAACTGTTCACCGGTTCCACCCTGTCTTTTCCCTCTGTGCCCATTACATAAGGCTGTTTTGATAAGCCTGTGTGATGAAATCATATACACATATAGTGCAATAATAATATCAACCTCATAATGACTAGGGAGAGGATAAAAAATGTCGGCTTTATCAAAAAAATGATCTCTTTTAACAACAAATTGTAACTAATTAGACTTTGAATGGGAAATCAAATGAAAGTGCATGAAGGCTCAATTTTCCATACAGCTGACGTTCTGACCTTTTTAGGAGTGGGAAAGAAAATTATTTTTAATTAACATGACTAATCATTTCCTGTCATTTTCAGATAATTGGCTTTGTCGAAAAAAATGAGCTGTTTTGGGGGGAAAAGTGGGGAGGGTGACAGTGGCAGCTCTACTGGCATGTTTAACCTTTTAGATTCTGCCTGCAAAAGGAATTTTGAATCCTTGTTATCGTGGTGAAAAGGCTTTATATGGAAATTTGGTGCCCTACGCCTCTTCCTTTCCATATGGCTCATGCAAATTCATGCATAGGGAAAATTTATTTGACACACTGCTATACTTCTTTCACTTTGAACCAGTCCCTCATTAAAAAAATGCAGAGATGGTTTAGCTAACAGACTGTTTCCTGGTACATCTTGAGGTCACGCACATGATCTGGGACAGAAGGTCAGATCCTGGAGTCCTCGATAAATTCTGCTCCAGCTCGTTGGGAGTTTGGCTCGACTGAGAGTATCCAGCTTTTGTTCTGACTGCACAACAAGCAGTTGAAGGTGGCCAGACCAAGTGCTGTAAAGACTGTTTCATTGTACCTGCTTGCTGGAAATGTGGAAATGAAAATCCTAGGAAAACAGAAATCCTAGGCCATGAGGTATGAATTCAGTCTCTTTTAAGCAGCAACGAAACCTGGTGTGTTGGAGGCTTTCCTAGGCAATCGTTGTGAGGTTTTAATGCACACTTCAAGGGACAGGCAGAGTTGTTGGAGAGAGACCAAAGGAAAGCAGGAAGATCAAATGACTGAAACACGACCTGCAAGCAAAGACTGAACAGCCTGGGATCGTTCAGCTAAGAGAAGAGAAAATTCAGTGGGGAACTTAAGTTTTGAATAACATTAAAAGGACACTCAGAAAGGCGGTAATCTGTCCTCTGCTTTCATTTACTGGGGTAAGTAGAAGCGAGAATAAATTGCAGGAAAGTCTCAGAAGAGATATCAGGAAAAACTTTCAAGTGATGAAGAGAGCAGAGCACCAGGAGCTCAGTAGAGTCTCTGCCTCTGGTAGTTTTTAATGGGACAAACATCTGTCAGGGATGATAGGAGGACAGTTCATCCTGCCTTGGGGCAGGGAAACGGGTCTGCTGCTCTGCTCAAGTCCCTTTCAAATGTGATTCCCATAATTGTAAAGGGCAAAGCACTCCTGTTTGATACCAGCAAGCAGGATAAGGCTCTAAAGTAACGAGCAGGTTTTGAAACAGAAGGAAGACATGAGCATGTAGAAGGTGAGCAGCAATCAACATTGGATGTAAATGAAGGCCCAGAAAAAGAAGAGTCATCCTGGTTAAGCAATGGAGTCGATACACACAGAACCTTTTTCCCAGCAAGGAGCTGCTGGCTGTAGCCTGGTGCCTGCTTGTGCAGTTGTCTGCTGGGTCAGGATGCACAGAGTTTTCTAAGGCTCTGGGGCTGTTACTGGTACAGCCATAAAATGGTTCCTGGTATAATTGGCTTGACTTGATGTTTTCTGTCATCTTTTAGCCAGCGTGGGCTGTGAGACCAGGCTGGTGGCATTCACCCTGGTGTCTCCTGAAATGGCAGTGATGGAGCCACTGATGCAGGGAAGGAACAGCTCAGCCTGTTATTCCTTTATTCAGGAAAAAAGAAACTAATTTCATGGTTCTTTCATTCAACCCCTACCATGAAAAATAAAACCAGAAAAATGTGGGTTTATATTAAATTTATACCTCATGTAAAAGAAATATCTCTGACTTTCAATTTTTCCAACCCCCTTTTTCTTCTGTTGCCTCCACTCACAGAGCACTCCAGCTTCAGTAGGATGAGCAACAAGCAGGATAAATTCCTAAACTACATAACAGCAGCAACTCCTGTCCTTTCCGTCTTATTTAACTGACATATTCCGTAGCTGAGGATTCCCCTATTTTACTGCTATCAAAACCGTGTAGTCATTTCTATTCATGAAACAGATCAGAACAAGTTCCACTAATGACTAAGAGATGTATTTGGGAGTGGAGAATTCTGCAAATTAGCAATCAAACACAATAAAAAAATCAAAGGTGCTGCATTACAAAATACACTTTGTTCATTTATTTTAACAAGTATCACTTATTTTCAATTATTTACAGTGCTAGTTAGTGTGCTCATAAAGTACTGTGGCATATTGAGTTAAAAGTAATGGATTCTTAGCGCTGGGAAATCTCAGCAGAGCACTCTGTTATTAAACACTGGTAAAAATGGAAAGGTAATGTTATGGTGGGCTGCTTTCTGGGCTTGTTTTTGCTTGTCGTGGAGCACTTTTTGATGGGGTGAAGATAATTGGGTCTGCAGATTGAGGGAGTTAAGAATTAGTTGAGTTCTCACACTGTGAAGAGTTTTGTAAATTCCCATATCAATCTTTATGTCTCCCAGCTCGCTTTAACAAATCCAGCATTCAGTGCCTTATCTCAGGGTGTCCTTTCCAGTCTGAGTTCTCTGGCTTTCTTCAGCTGCTCATCATTTAAAGACAGTTATTTTTTTGGCATTTCATTTCCTGCTTTTTTCCTCCTCTTCTTGCATCTTTTATAGATGGTGATAAATGTGAATAACAATGTGCCCAGCGTGAAAGACAGAGTGTAAAACCCAATTCCATCTGATTTCTCTTTTTATTCTAACTTTAAGCCTCAGATTTGCCCATGCCTCACTCCCCTGGACCTGTCACCTGAATTAAACAGTGACTCTTAAAACTGATGGCTGGGAAGAAATAGACCTCAGAAGCAAGAACGTAAAGGCATCTTAAAGAAAATTTCCTAATAATTGTTGAAAATCATTCAAATTTTATTCCCCACCCCTGAGACACGGAAGCAGCTCCATGCTAATCAGAAAAGGGAGAGAAAAGTGACCTTAATTTAGGACGATCTATTTTCAAAATCCTGTCGAAGGCAGCGAAAGGCTCTAATAATTTGGACACCGTGCAAACGGCAGAGGAAGAGAGGGGCCGGCAGGCAGGGAGCAGTGAGACACCGGCCTGCTTTCATGCATCACTGCTGACACCTGCTGCGGAGCCGCCTGGCACTGCCACCTTCCCCAAAACCGGGAGAGAGCTCGGGAACGGGAGTCCCAGCTTCCACAGCAGGAGGGTCAGCTTGTCCACACTGGGAGGAATGAAGCAGGTTTAACAGCAAGGAAAAAACTCAGCTGTCTGGGTTTGGGAGGAGAGGCTTTCTCCAGCTGTATACTGATTTTTTTTCTTTTTTTTTTTTTTTTTTTTTTTTTTTTTTTTTCTTTTTTTCCTCCCAGTATTCAGGTCTTTTGCCTGTTTTTAAAAATTTGCTTGACGTCTTGATAACCTGAGGGTTTTTTTCACTATCTCAGGCTCTGAAATAGATGGGACTGAGCTGCCCTTGGACTCTGGCCAGGAGAGAAGGGATCAGCAGCAGGTGATATGCTGTAGTTAAGGCTGATATAGATTCAGGTCAAGGTTGGTTTAGTAATAAAAGTGACCAGCTCAGGCAATGGCTGTGTCTTTAGCACATCTTGCTTGCTCATGTGGGTTAATCTGGTTGATGGCTTCCTGCCAACATGTGGGAGTTGCTCTGGCAAAAAGTGTGGTTTTCTCTGTGTTCCTGCTGTAAAATGAGGAGTTCTCACCTGCCATAAACCCTCCTGCTGTAGAAAGCTGCTCAGCGCAAGGAGATGCCCAGCAGAGTTATCATCGTTATCTGATGTGACACCAGAAGCATTTAGTAGGAGTCAGCTTCCTTTGGCATGGTGATACAGTGAGGATTCTGATGGACAGCTTGCATTAACATCATAGACCTTGGGAGAGGAAAAAACAGAAGAGAATTTTCTCTTTAAATGGATGTTTGATAAAAGAACAGAGGCAGGTAATGGCTAGATTTGCTTTGTTAAGCAAGTGTCCAGAGTATTTGCATTTTATAATTGTTCCTTCAAAATTTGGTGTGAGCTGAATATCAGCTTAGTTTTCCTGTGCTTCTTTCTTCTTCCTCTGTGGAGTGCCAGAATGTTAAATAGCTTCAGCTCCATCATGACAGGTTCAGCTGGAGCTCTGGTCATTCTTCCACTGAGTGGCAAACCAGATGCCACCCCTCCTTCAGTGAGGGTCAGGGGGAGAAGTCCTTCCAGAGCCATCCCTGGGGATTGTGCAGCACAGCTCATCCCCCTGCCCCAAACAAAACACACCACAAGGGGCAGAACGTTGCTGCCCGTTATTAATCCCACTGTGATCCGAAATGTCGTGCTATTACTGCACACACAAAGATACTTGAGGGTTTTCTGATTTCAATTATGATTATTATCTCTTCTGAGAGATGTTTTCTCTGCTGTTGGGAAATCTTCTCTGGAACAGCAGCAGACAGCAGTAAATAGTCCTGTTTGTATTAAGTGTGCACTGCTGCTGGCCTCCCCTGCCTCACTGAGGTCCCCTTGCGAGGGGGACCTCTATGAGAGATGGGTCCTCTATGAGAGATGTGGGAGATTCTCAAAATGTGCTGCAGGTAGCAAGGATCCACATCCGATTTACATCATCTTTTGAACGAACTAAGCCAAGCCAAAATCAAGATTTTTAATTTGCAAATGTCACCACTAAGAATTTTTCTCTAAAGAACTTCTGCTAGATGTGAAAACAAGTCAAATACATTTGTCTCAGGCCTGTCAAATCACACCTGAACATTGCTGTGTTCACATGGCCAGTCCTTGAGGGCACCATGTGCAGTGGGAGTGCATGGAAGGGATAATGCCCTGGGAACAGTGAGCATGCTGCTGTGGTGTCATTGGGAAGAGCATGGTGACCTTGGACAGTGTGAATTTTGAGTCACCAAACCACACTTCAGGTCATCAGTGGGCTCAAATTCGTGCATGTCCTTCAGATTCTTAGCACACCATTCTCCAGAGCAGCACCTGCTGAGCCCTGAGACCATCTAGGAGCTCTCCAGGTGTCCCAGGTGGGACCTGAGAGCCTCGCTCCAGCTCCCAGGGGACAGACATCCACACGTAAAATGACCAGATCAACTCATCACCTCTCTGTTTGTCTCAGCAAGGCAGCCAAGAGCTGGGCTGGCCAGGAATAGAAATCTCAGGTAGAGCACAGAAAGACAAATCGCTAACAGATGCTTGCCCTGCTATCCCACCTGGACTGTGGCTAAAGGGTCAGTCCGCTGAAATCTGCAGGATATATATTTTCCTTAATGCTAAAAATGCTGAATATTCAGTGTTCCAGATTCTTGGTGTCTGTCCCAGCGTGTCAAGTCTGTATAATCTTACAGCTACCACAACTCCAGTTAACTCATTGTCCTCCTACTTCTGGGCATGAGCTTCTCTATCTCCTATGCCTATGTCCAGAAGCTTCTCTCCCTCACAAATCTAACATTAGAAACACTTTATTTTCAAAATGCCTTCCCAGTCCTTCCTTCAGATGCAGATGTCCCTTTCCTGGGGTGAAGCACAGGAATAAAGGATGAAGATACTTCCTAACCCCAAGGACATCACTGCTGTCATTCCTTATGAACGCTTTACAGAGCCTTCCAGATGCACATTAAACTTCATGTGTACTCTTAAATCTCAAGAACATTTAATAAATGGGGAATTATTCTGATTAAGTCATACCAGAGATGAATTTCTTACATTGATACAATCTCCAATGACCACTGCACTTCATTTAATAAATGTATTTATTAAATACATAAAAGAGTTGTAAATGGAGCTCTTGTCTTTCTGAACCTTATTAGCTTCATCCTTATTTAACATTTATTTTCTTGAGATGAGACAATATTTGTTAAATCTTGAGCACGTCACTGCAAAATCCACCCATGGTTTATTCAGACTGACTCTAAATATTAAATTTCAACATTTGCTAGACCTGGCTCCTTGTTTAATCTATCAAGATCTCTAACAATCACAAGGAAAGATTTACTAACCCAAAAATAACTGCTATTGAATCTCTGGTGGGTTTGTAAAAATCTACATAATATTTAATAAATCTACCCTAAGATTTGCTAAAATCTGTTTAACCATCATTAAAACAGGGAAAAGGAATTTGTTGGAGTCCCTTTTTGGATTCCTGCAAAACTTCACAAGTATATCAGAAGTTCCCAAAATCCTATTAAGTTGCCATGTGAATTTTCTCTTTCATGTCTCATCATTGTTGATTATTGAATGTATTTGTGCATAAACAACAGCTCTCTCCGCCAAGGCATTGCATCACTCCTGTCCTACTCACTCCCCACCATCAGAATTCAGCCAGTGGGAAGTTATAAATCACTGCTGGAGCATTTCTGCCACGCCACCTTTGAGACTGCAGCCTGTAATTTTGCAGACCTTTGCTGGGGACGTGCAGATTGCCTCGGTCAGTTTTATCCATCTCCTCTGAAGAGACACATTCCAAGGAAAAGTAATCACGCTGTATCTGTAGCAGAAACAAAGCTTCCCCACCTCTTATTATTCCAGTCTCTTGCCAGACTAAGACAGGCAAAATAACAAACACTGTACATAGTTCTCAACCTGCATTCAGAGCGTTTTTATGTCTCTGTCTAGTTCCAGGATTTCTGGGGCAGCGATCCCAAATTATATTTGGCCCAAAACCTCTGCCAACTTGTCTTGCAGATCACCCTGTATCGTGATCGTAAAATTTCACTACAAAAGAGAAATTTGAAAGCAATTATGTTTTTGTGTGCTTCTGCACACCACTCCCCCCGGCCTTTCAGAGCCCAGGGATGAGAGGAGAACAGCCCAGGAATCCTCCTCCAGCACATGGGCAATAAAGAAACATTGAGCGGGGAGGTGAAAGTTGTCTAATTTACTTGCCCTGTGTTTCCAGCCTTTCTATTTCATGGCAGCTACCTTGAAATCTCCTCTTTTCCATGACAATGAATGCAGATCCCTCTTTAGTAGGTCTGACCTTGGAGCAGGTAGCAAAGGGCAGCAGATGAGATGTTAAAACTCTCGATGCCGGAGATGAAGCTTCAGACCTGCTCAAGGCTAGAGTGGAAATGAGCTCAGCCATCTGAATCCTGTCACTGTTTATCAAGAGCAGGGAATATCCCACTATTTTCTTGCCTGGCACTCCAGGCACAGGAGGAGGTTGTGGGAATACAGAGGTGGGCAGTGCTGTGGGATCACTGTGTGAGGACCTCTCCCCGGAACAGCAGGTGCAGCACAGAGAGAAGCGGATTTTGCTGAACGCTTCAGAAATGTGGGGCTGGGACAGCCAGCAAAGCCAGGTGTTCTGGGAAAGGCACTGGCAGAGCTAATTCGGGTATGGAATGGGAGGGTTCAGCTCTCCTTATAGCATGGCAATGCTAGCAGACTCTCCCTTTATTGCTTATCAAAATCCTCTTACAAAAACATGGTGCCAGTATATTACTTAATATGAGCACTCGGATATGACAGTGAAGAAGACCAGACAGGCCAGACATGACAGATAACTTGGCAGTCAAAGCTGCTACTAAAAATAAAGGCATGGATTTATTGAAGGGTTACAGAGAAAGGGTCTGCAGCCCAGCTGATCCCATGTACAGGTCCCACATATTAAACATTTGAGTTTGGGTTCAAGTAAAGCTTGCAAGTCTCTACAGATCTGTAAGTTTGCCTGTGATAATTTGCTACCGGGTTCAGGTTATTCTCCTACTGATTTATGGTCTTGGATGTTCTAAGCAATATTTATTGCATCAGATTGTAGAGCCAGCTTTCAGGAAATGCTGGTACAGATGACACAAGCCTTGAACACTCAGGGATGTTATAAATACTATTTAAAAAGTGGCAGAATTTCTTGAGAAATTCTTGAGAAAAGCAGAAAGGATGATGCAATTACAGACTTTCAGAAGTGGTCAGTAATTTTCTGAGCAACAGAAGAAAAGCAACTACATATTTTTGGATAAAAGTGGGCATTATCACACTGAAAATCTGTTCCTTTTCCATGTGAACTGTGACAGGAACACAGCACAGAGATATGAACATATCTCTGCAACATATGAATCTACTTTTGGACACCTAGACTTGTGAATTATTAATAAACAAATAAACAAAACTGACAAAAAAACCCCACAAAACAAAACAAAAAACACACAAACAAATTTTTAAAACTCCCAAACAAAAACAAACAAACAAAAACCCCCCAAACAAAAGCAAACTCCAAAGATCTCAGACTGCTTATATGCTAACCCAGTTATTTATCATATGAGCTGTTTGAGGCTGAAAGGAATCCATGTCCCAGCCAGGCACAATTCTGCAGTCCCTATTAATACATGTCTGTGTGTTGAGCTTGATGAATATAGAAAGTCTGGATACACAGCTCTGAGATCCTGTAGGAGGAAAAGACAACTCCTCATCCGGTTCTGACCGGGACTGGATTTGAGACACAGCTATTTAAGAATCCATCTGTAATAACAGGCACAATTTAATTCAATTCAACAGCCTTGTAGGATTCAGAAACAAATAAACAAACCCTTCACTTCGGTAGCATTAGAATTTATCTCGAGGAAAGCCAGCCTCATAAAAAATGAAGCAGAAAATCAACAGCTAAGAGGGTAAGAAACTTTTCCTGTGGCATGAAAATTATTGAAAAGATCATATTAGCTGCTCACTAAAATTTACAGCATCAAAAATTGCAGAAGGAGTGAATACAGGGAAAAGGGCTATGTTTGGCTCAGCCATAGATTTAAAAAAAAAAAAAAAAGATACTTAAAGTAGAAGATATCCACTGAAGAGCAGAAATTGGGCCAAAAAGAAGAAAACAGAAAAGAGCTTAGCCAAGTTCAATGTTAATCTGTCGTATGGCAGGGCAAAAAAGGTTTTCAGAAACAGCTCCTGAGAGGCAATTGAAGTCACAATTCAAGCAGATCAGAAACAAGAAACTCGTCAGATGTTTTATATTGGCAGTCCATGATTAGTGTGTAATGGGTCCTCAAGAAAGAGAAAGCTGAAGTGGAAAAGCATAATAAATTCTTTTATCAGAGTTCACCAGGGAGGAGGTCAGTAGTTTACAAAGGATGAATCTGAAGAACTCTCTATTTGAAATGCCAGTAGAACAACTTTCAAAATATTTTTTCACAAAGTGAATGGTAACAACCCTCCCAGACCAGGTAAACATAAAGTGTTGCACATGAGGAAAATCAATTTTAATTGTAAATACAAAGAAATGCTTCCAAATTAGCTGGAGTCTCTCAGGAGTTATCTTGGAATCACTAGGAATTTCTCTGTAAGAGTCAGTTCAGCGCTCAGCAGAGGTCAAGAGTATGTTAGTAACAATCAGGAAATATCTAGAGTACTAAAGAATAGGTTATTCTGGTTGTGCCATGTCAGACAAAAATTCTGTAGAAGTAGAAGGGGCGCAGAGATGGCTGAAAGTACAACCAGGTGGGTATGGAGCAGGTCCTGGGCACAGAAATCAAAAAGCTGGGCCCCATCAGTTTGATGAGTGAAGGGTGTATGTGTGGTTATATAAAATCCCAAATAGAGCAGTAGGGACTACAAACAGTTATTCACTGCTCCTTGTGAGGCAGAAACAAGAGGCGCCGAATAAACCGATCAGGCCACAGATTTAAGCAGAGAAAAGAAAGCCCTTTTTCACACACAAAGCATAATCAAACTGTAGAGCTCATTGCCCAAAGTATAAATGGGTTCAAAAAGCAATTAGACAAATTCATGGAAGAAAAGTACATCAAGGGCTTATTAAACACAGTGAAGTGGATCCAAGCTCCAATTTGGGACTCTTTAAGCTGCAGATTACTGAAAAATGAGGAGAGGTGTTGACAGGGAGTTTTCTTTCTCTGTTTTTTTCTCTTTCTTATACTCATTTCTAAGCACCCACTACTAGCCATGGACAGAGGGACTATTCTGCATCACCTGGACATTTGCTCTTAGGCTGTTGTAGGGAATATACAGGAATAATTTCCATTAGCCCTCAGCCTTGCTTCTCCAAGATTTCTTCCTTTCTCCCTTTGCATTAGGGGTGGAAAGCTGCTGCCTCTCCAGAAAACCTCCTGTATCAGCCAGGACGAAAGCATAGAAGTTGTCAGTGGGGTGTCACACTGATGCTGCATCCTGCACTTGCTCAGGAGCCACCAGCACCTTCAGCACTCACATGAACTCAGGGAGAAAAATCTCCTAAAGCTGCCCTGGGCTCAGCACATGGGGGGCAGCAGTGGGAGCAGGGTGTATGCTGATGGAGCAGAACCAGGCTCACTGTCTCAGCCAGCACCCCAGGGACCAAACTTCTGTTGCTCAGGCAAAGCTGGTGCTCAAAAGTGTTCTTTGGTTTGTCCATTCCCAACTGCTAAATGACCCCAAATTCACTTTGCAGACCTTTAGAAGCAGAGCTCCAAGGTCCCTGTGGTGGGTTCAGAGAGTGACAAATACACAGCACTGAGGAAACCTTGAAACTCCATACCACTCTTATCACAGTTAATCTTTGGAGCCACTTAATCATACAGGGCTTTCAGTTACCAAGGTCCTATTAATTTAGAGTGAGAGTGCGTGGTAATTAGCCTTAACCAGGTCATTGATCTTCGGGGAATACACTCTGTGAGAATTTACATCCATCTTGCATACTTGAGGGAGGGAAGGGCTGACCAGCTTGACATCTCAGCTCTCAGTATTAACAAGGCAGGTTAACGCTGACCTTCTGCTGGGGCCCTTCACACCTAGCTGGCCATGGAAACACAAGGGCATCTCTCCCATAAGCCCCATCATTCCTTTGGATTCAGTGGCAGCACTGCTGTGAGTGGAGCGTTTTCAGCCTTACCTCGCTGTAAGCGCAGAGATGTTCTCCATGACCCGCCATCCACTCCCCAAATACTGCCAGGATTTACGGACTGTTCCAGCAGGAACTTTGCTCTCTCCCTGATTCCACTCCTCCCTGGGGCAAAGCATCAATTCCAGGTCAACAACTTGCTGCCACAGTAAGAGCTGAGATGTCACACGTGCTCTCCAGCTTCCCGTGGGCTGCAGGGATGCAGATGCTGAGAACCCAAGATGAATAAATCCATCCCAGTGGGCGTGTGCCTCGCTTCAGGCATGGAGGGATAGAGGCCCGGACCAGGCACTGTTTCACACTAACATTTTCACAGCCAATTTCTTCAAAATGTGCAATCAAATTAGCCAAAACCATTCAGCACCTGCCATTTCATCACACGAGCCGCTCTCTGTGACCGTGCCTGTTCTCAGCATTAGGCTGGAGCCCAAGGTGGAGCAGCAATCGCCGTTCCCTATCACACACCAGCTATTAGGGCTTGTTCAACATTAGCTCTGCAACAGTTCTCACCGGCCTTACATTTTCAGATTCCAACCCACTACAAAATTTCTGCTTGGAAAGGCTCTCTTCTGGCTTTTTAAGAACTTTTTTTTTTTAAATTTTCTTTTTGCAAGGTTGGCTCTTTAGGAAACTCTACGTGGGCTAATATCTCACTTTCCCCTTGCAGATTTTGTGGAAGACAAAAGGGAAGAGGGCTGGACCTCTCCCTCATCCAGATTTCCCACATCATGTTGTTGCTATTGCCAGGTTGTGATGTTTGGTTTTTTTTCTTTTTTCTTTTCTGGGTCTCCTGCCAAACATTTGTCTGCTTTGTCAGTTTTTTACTTTTTTCTTTTTGTGGGGGAAAAAAAAAAAAAAGCCTGTTTAATTTTAGCAAATGGGTTTTTCCACTTCAATAGCCTCAAAATTTTCCCTGGAGAGCTGTAAGCCCTTTAAATATATTTAGGTTGCCAGATTTCTTATGTTCCCTCTCCAGGAAGCCAATTTTGCTTCTAAGCTCTTGAGAAAGGGCCAGTCTCATATTTTCTTGCACTTTGAAGCTCTCGTACACAACCTTCCCTCTTTTCTCTTTCCTTTCACAGTCCTCCTTAGGTTCAGCACTTGTCCCTGAGGTAGCACAAAGGCCAGAAACCCTTCCCAGGCTTGTGTTAAGCTCCTTATGCACTCTGGGTCTTTCATCCTGTATCCATCAGCAACTCATTCTGGTGTTTCATGACAACCATCCCCACGTGCATTGCTGTGCACCAGGCTGAAGACACTAACCAGGACTAAATGCTTCAATGGCTGTGTGCTCTGCTCTGATCCAGAAGCTCTGTGGGGAAATTTCTCCTCTCTCTCTCTCTCTCTCTCTTTTTAATTCAAAACCAGCTCCTTGGGAAACTCAGCACAGTTCATTATGTCATTTTGCCTTCATCAATTTTTTGTGAAAAGCAACGAAGATACTCATGTTCTGCAGCTCCCTCTTTTCCTGCTGAACATCACCACTGAAACGTTTGCTAGGTGTTGAAATCCCAGAATAAAATGGCATCCTGGGATCTGGCCAACCCTTTACAAACCAAACCTCTTTTCCAGATATCTCGAATAGTTTCTGTATAGCTTGAACAGGATCAGACCAAGATGCAGTGTCCAATAGGTCTCACCACACACATGGGGAAGAGCTGGTTCAATTACAAATGGAAAGTGGTTCCAGCTTGCAAACTGAAGGCAGGACAGCTTGTGGTGTCTGTAACTGAACCAGCAAATGAGTTGTGTAATATGTGACCTCTGGGACAAACACAAGTTCCTCCTTCAGACCTTGGCAGGTTTATAAACAATGCAAAAGAAAAAAAGAAGAAAAAACCACACAGCTGAAGTGTTCTGTGATGACCTGAGGAGAAGAAAGATTTACGCTGCTGACTGACTGGCTTCATGGTGAGACCGAAGCAGTGTAAGTAATGGATCTGCAGACTCGGGGGAGCAGGCATGGCTACTCAATAAAAAGTGCTGTTTATTTTACAATCAACAGTTCTAACACGAGGACTCTCAGGTTCTCTTATTCATGATGACAAATTATTTCTGGGATCAATGGGATTCCTTTTTACTGCCCCCCCATTTCACATACATAAAAAGCGCACGCACTGACGAGCTTAAAGAGCACCTTTCCAGCCACTAATTAAAAACATATTTCACACATTATCCCATAAATATGTCAGGGCTGTTATTACCCCAAGACAAGCTTTCACTGAGGCACTGTCCAGCTGGTGTCACTAAGGTGCAGAGGGGATTTAATGAAGCCAGGGCTGTGCCTGGGAACGAACCATGGGCGTCCCGATTCGTGCTCTAATGAGCCTATGTTCATCTCAGAACCTGAGACGGGGCTGCACTGTGCCAGGAATGCTGCTCTGGTCCACCCAGCACCCTGAGAATGGGGAAGTATCCCCCAGGCTGTACAGAAAATGAAAATTCCGTTTTGTGGGAAAGAACAAGATTTCTCTGGCTGCTTTAACCGTGAACCAGGACAACAAGTTAAAACATTTAATAATTCTTTTTTCATGAACCAAAATATTTTGAAAAGGTTTTCTTTCAGTCTTATCGGTACACTCAGCCATGATATTGTATTGCTTGCAAATCCATTCAAATAATAATTCCAGTGCACTCATGTACATAAAAACATGAGACCTGTTGCACCTAAAATCTCAAGTTGCTATTAAAATAACTTAAGGTGAATCACTGCCTGGTCAGCCTGGAGCTCTGCAGTATGACCTTGGGCTTGAATGCTGAAAGAAAAGCTTAAGAAAAAGAAGGTTGCAGGTGTAATAATGGCAGGAACCTGTCTACTGAGAAACACAGAACAAAACACAAATAGGATTAGCTTCCATGAAATCTAGATGACGGCTGTGTAATTTATACAGGATCCTTTGGCTTGTCAGCATCGTTCCCGTTTCCTGGGCTCCACTCCTGTTATCTCAGAGCAGGAGAAGGCTGTTCTAGTTCTCCTGCCAGACCCAGTAGCCTTTAGTCAGATTTAAGAGTAAGTGGCTGTGGGAAATGGAGATTAACACTCCGGGGACAGGTGAGATTATCTCATTGCAGGTCATTATAGTTTCCATAAATCGAATATGTTTGTCTACATATACACACACTAATGTCCAGGAGATCTACAGCACAAGGTATAAAATGAAAGGCCTGGGGAATACTGAGTCACAAGGACTCCATGTATGTGCCTGTGAGCAGAGTGCTGTGCATGAGGGCTGGCTGGGAACTGCTGCTGGAAATGCAGTGTGTGTGACAGACCCAGGACTGGTGTGCGGGTGTGCCCTTAAGTTCTCTCCAACGGAAGAACAAAAATGAATCAACCAATAATTAAAAACTGCTCACCCCATTTATGGGTATTAATATCATGGGACTGAAACCCTGAGTCCAAACATTCCCTTTATAGATGTATTTGCTCCCACAAAGCAATTTCAGTGACCCGATTTTTTGGTTGCCTGAGCCGGAGGGGGAGCAGGTGAGTGAGCAGCAGCATCGATAAGAAAATTTACTGATAGTTTTGCTCGCTGTGGATTAGTGTGCCCTGGGCAGTGTCATGAGAAACTGAGAAGTTCAGAGTCATGGAGAGGTGACTTTCTTCTGTCTCCCAAACCCACTGCTGGTTCTGTAGTCTCTCTTCAAGCTGCTTCTATCTCCTCACTGAACTTACTTTAAAAAGTGAGAAATTGAGGATTATTGTATGGGGCGAAAACTGAACCCTCAAGGGGAGCCCACCCAAACATGGCACCTCCTCTGGGGGGCCTTGGATCTCCTGCCACTGCCCACAATGGCCTGTGCCTAGAAAGTGCCAGAGCTCTGCAGCTCACATTTGACCAGGGTCAGCAGCTCCCCCAGCGTCACGAACACAGGGACAGGCATGAATCACACGACAGTCTCTCAGCCAGAGCAGCGCTGCTGCTGCAGAGGGAGGCAGAAGCTTTGGAAATCAGGTGGCAATCTTGAAAGGACAAAAGGGATGGGATCCAAACTGGACCTTGTCCTGACTTCGCTAGCTCAGCCCCAGCACTGTGAGCCCCTCATGCTGGGAAGGGTGATGTTGTAAAAGAGGTGGAGGTTTAAAAAGAGGAACACAATAATACAAACATGCAGAGGCATCACTTGTGATTGGAGTCCTTGGTTTTGGCATTATGCCACTGCCAACTGAAGCATTTCCTCCACAGGAAGGAATATGATCTGAATAGGACAGGAAAGCAGCACTGAGAAGTAGTATTCTTCCAGTGTTAGATAGGCAGCTGAGGTAAGCAACTAACTCACACCTCTTTAGTGAGTCTGCAACAGAAATCGGACTTAAATCTGCATCTGCCAGGGCCTATTGCAAAATTTAAGCCACAACAGCAGCTTCTTCCAGCTTTCTTCCCTGTACAAATGCTCATCCAGTGCTCAGCTGTTCTGCAGAGCAGACTGGCCAACTCACAGGAGCAGCATTTCTCATGAGGCTCCCAGTGCTGCTCACTCGGAAATACCTTCAGCAAGCTGGAGAGTCAGGGAGGGCCCTTGAAAAAAAATGGAAATTAATCCCTTAGGTTTCTTCTTCCACTTCACCTAAACAGTGACTTTCCACATAAACCACACAAATCAGCCACACTTAATTTAATGCTGACTTTTAATACGAGTCACACACGGAAGCAGCTCCATGCCAGTGTTTCCAAGCCTCCCTCCACAGAGATGGCTTAGTCAGACATGCTCATATCCTCTCCTTCCATGCCAAGGAGCAGCTTTGCTCTTATTCTTTCTGTCCATCTTTCCTGTCACACTTTTCCATGTTCTCATTTCCCTTAGACGAGAAAAGCAGTGCAAGGACAGGGCACGTTTTACCTTCTGCTTGCCCTGAGACTGCGCTTGTCTTCAGAGCCTGGTGCCTGACAGATCTGAGCTGTCTCCTGCAGTCCAACCAAAACTAGAACAGAGGCACCCATCATCTTACTTGCTGAGCTTTTTTTGAATCTGAGGATATAAGGGGTCTTTTGAGCAGATACAAATTCATAGGGCTGCTGCTTCTGTCTTCCCTGTCTCTCTCATTTGCAAATCTTGTTTTGAGGACATGAAAGGAGGCATGAAGCAAAATATTAGACATATCTCACCTGCAAGCTCTGTTTTTTCTTTTCTCTGTGTGTGTGATTTTGCCAATCCTAGGTCTGAGCATGCTGATACGATGAAGAGGATATCTGGTGAGAAATGTTATTGATAGTGAGTGTCAGAAAGTATCAGCGAAGATCTCACTGTCTGGACATCTCCCTGAATCCTATCAGAGCAATCTGAAGTTCCGACATCTGTGAAAGTGTGCTGGAATGCTTTCAGAGACAGACTCCCTCATGAGCAGAGGTGCATGAATAAGGGATCCTTTTTTTGTTGATTTGCTTGCAGTTCTGGAAGATCAGAAAAGAAATTGATTTCAGGGTGATCCAAAGCACATATTTTAAAAAACAGCCTCAGCAAACAAAATGAAAACTTGCAAATTGCAGTCGTTCAATAGAAAGATTTTTAGTGAACTAAAAACTAAGTTTCTTTCAGCTTTTGATTTTTTTTTGGTATATATCCCAAAATTACTGAGCCTTTCTTTCCCCCCTTCCAGAATGTTCACATTCTTGAGTTAAAACTGATTGAATTGACCTACATTAATGAAATGTCTGGATTAAACCCACCAAACTGTATTTACTGTTTAAGAAACAAATCAAAATAAAACCATTTTATTCAGACATTCAGCCCTATCAGAAAAAAACTTCCTGATGCCATTTCACTTTTCTTGTTTTACTCAGTTTGCTATTAAAATAACTAAGGTGAATCATTATCCAAAATTAACTTCAGTTTCGTTTGGGACATAAATAACTTCCTTGAATTCATCTTTATTTTACCTGAACACTGCTGTCAGCTTTTACAAAACAGGCAGCATATTGTCTTCCTTATTTAACAGAACTTTAAAAGAATCTGAATTGGCTTCTTAAAGCAGAGCAAAGCAATTAACAGGGCCATGTCAAAGACAAATGTTTAATAGGATGTGATCACTTAAAATCACTTAATTCTGTGTCTGGCTGCTAAATATTGGTAAATCTAATCAGGACTGGCAATAAATAAAATGTTTGTGGCATCAGCATTTCTGCCTGAGAACTCAACACGGAAAAAGCAAGTCTCTTTATTATCAGTATGGAGAAATTGTTATCTTGAGGGCATGGGAGGCTTGCACAAGCATCCAGAAATCCAGTTCTTTATTCATATCCGTGGCTATTATTCTCAGCACATTTGAATTTGCAGATCTTGGCTGAAAATCACATGTTAACATGCTCTTTGTTATTATCAGGGTGGGATATTGACTGTAGAGGTCTAAACAGTAAACACCATGGAAACACCTTTGCCTTGGCATTTCCAGGCTCTGCATGCAGAATGGGAGTGGGAGGCACAGCAGCAATCAACACATATATTTTAGGTTATCCATACTACCCTCCGCCCCTCTTTTTGAATCTGAAAAGGTTCTTGCTTCTAGAGTTACATAAAAGATGGGAAAAAAAGCCCCAAGGAGATTTGTAACTTATCCTTTCCCAGACGTTGAGTCCTGGAGTATGACTGGGCCAAATATGGCTGGAGGGGCAGCACAGCCGAAAAAAAAAAAAAGTTTTGATCAACAAAACTTAAAGTAAGAAACCTAGTGAAAGCAGAGCCTTCTCTTCATCAGAAGGGCTCCAGAACTCTCACCCTCTGTTCATAATATGCAGGTGGTTTAATGGCATGGATCGAGCTTGTCCTGTTTTGCCTGTTGATGTAACAGATTCCAAACTGGTCCAAGAATATCCAATTTCTTGACAAAAACACTTGTCTGTGCTCCCCTTTGGCTTTTGGGCACCCATGAGCAGAAGAAAACAAGACCCACGAGCTAAGCACCCTGCAGTGCAAAACAGATAAAAGCTGTCTATGTGGCAGGAATGAGGCCCCAAAGGATAACTTCAGAGGAGGTCAGGGATGAAGAAAATGATGGAACCACTTGTCCAGCTTTCAGCTGTGCCTCTTGTCCCCTGGGTGTGAATGATGGACAGCTGTTGGGTTCCTGCAGCCCCCTGGCTCTGTGCATGAGCACCTCACCTTCCTGGCCAAGCTGATGTCACAAATCCCAGCCTACTATCCCATTTAAATCAAAATATCACTGACATTGCCTGGACTGAAACAGTAGCCTGGACTGAAATCATCTGCTGAGCTCACCCAAGCTCAGGGGAAGAGCCCACCCAACCCTCTTGATAGTCAGCAATGCCAGGGCCTGTAACTGAGAACTGTACTTCCATTGCTCAAAGGATATTGTAATTTACTGAAAAAGAGTTAGGAGCTTGAGGTCAGAAATACTACAGCTTCTTTACAGGTGGAGGAAAAAAGACTGGCAAAATATAAACAGAAATGCTCTCTACTGAAATAAGTTTTCTTTTCTTTTTTTTTTTTTTCCTAGGTACCTGTTAATTAGGATGAAAGTGGGAAACACTATCTAACAAGGTTCCTGGGAGCAAGCTGGAAAAAGCCTTAATGAATTCAGCATTATGAGATGGTTCCTAAGCAACAGAACATTTCAGCTGAATATTAACCCTAGTCACAAGGAGAGAAAAAAATGGTCTCAAAAATAACCCAGAAGTCAGTTAATTAAGACAATGTCTCTTCTGTGCAAAACTACTCTTGGACATCTTAAGGCAAGCATGGTTTGGGTAATATTTGAATGAACTTCTGGCTGAGAGATTAATTTCAAGACTTTTTGGAATTCATTTGCTGCTTTAGTATTAATCATCATTATGGCTGTTTACAGTAAAGCGCCTTAGAAGATGAGGCAAAGAAAAACGCAAAGATGTAAATCCTGTAGCATTAAATTTTATAGACCTATACTCCCACAAACGTACCATCCCTGAGTATGGACCAGCCACCGTGTATCTTCAGGTAGAAAAGAGATGAACCTTTCAAAATTGTGGTATTTGGAGTAGGAGTTGGAGGTTTTAAGAGAGGAGAGGAACAACTCAAGGACTATGCACTATTGGGTAGTTGGATGGGTCCAAAATATTGCTTAGTTCAGAAAGTGGGACTATGTACCTGAAAACAGGTTATCACAGATGTCAAATAGCAGCTGAGCACTGGCTGAAGGGAAGAAATTCAACAAACCATGAAAATTCAGTCATTTTCAGTCATGTTGCCATATTCTCAGACAAGAATAGTAAGATCATCACTCTCTTCTGTACCTAACCAGGATTTAATTTCTTAAAGTCATATGAAGGACGCAGCTTTTCATCTTTAAAATCATAGCTCTTACTCTTTGAGTATGCAATGAAGTTTTTGAAGATGTACAAGTAAATCAATTAATTTGTTTATGAAAAAACACTAATCATATATTCGGCCCCTTCAAAGAAGAGCAGCATCTAAGGCAATTTCTTCTTTGTCCCCAATGATTTGAAAGGGCTGTGAATACAAACTCACGTAAATCAAGAAATTGCAGTATGGGCTTATTTAAATAAATTACGCTGATTTCTGTATTAGAGTTTGTGTAATTGTGTGGAGGTTACCAACTTTCTTCTGCTCCACAACCAAGGGAAATCCAGTTTTGAGCTAGCAGGGAAATGGTGAATGTTGGGACAGGGTCACTGGTGTGTTTTGGCTGCTCTGACAGTGCCACTCAGGTAGGAATTACCAGCTGGTGTTTGCTGCCTGGTCTCTCTTGTGGTTCACAAGCTGCAAAGTCTCTGGACCAGATTTGCCCCTAAAAGATGAGCAAATCAAGCAGCTTCTAACAACGTGAAATGTTAAGAGGTTTTTAGCTTCAGTAGTAAGTTTGTAGACTTGAAAAGACTGAAACTCAATGTGAAATCTGCCCTCAAAATGGATTTAAAAACATACAATGTAAGGCAGATTCTGTATGACTGCTAATCTGTAGCACTATTATCTAATAACAGTCTCATTGGGTTTCTTTACCAGTTTTGTGTGACATTTCTGATAGTTAAGGGAAAATAAAAAAAGAAATTAAAGCTGTTCTTAGAGAAAAATGAAGATAAAATGGAGTTTAAATTGCATCATGTGTGTAATGTACAGGTGAAACTTTTTGAAAGTGACTGCAAATGGTCCCCAACCCAAATCTTGCAAAACCTGCTTCAGAATTATTCTACTGGGAAACAAAAAAAAAAAAACCCAAGTAATTTTACATTCAGGTAGGAACAGGAAAGGTGATAAGTGATCTCTATGCTCACTGCAGTGCTGATACTTTAGAGAAAATGTGTGAAACATAATTGAATGGGTCTTTAAAGACCATCACTTAGGAGCCTGATTATATTGAATATCTGTAAGTGTAGCCACCTTCTTATTTCATGGTGTGACAATGGCCAGGCTTGGATGGCTCAATGCTTCCTCATGTGTCATCAGAGAATTGGAGAAAAAGATCTTTGTCCGTGACGGTGCCAAGAACATAGCTAGAGGAGGATCAGCCTTGTGCTGCTCTATTTCTCCATCGAATCCATTTCCCCCCATGTCTTTCCTCCAAGTACAGTTAGGTGGTGAACAAGCCACGACCACCTAAAAATATCCTGCCTTTATTCCGTGCCAAACATTAGGAATTTTGCACACAGGGCTGGAACTTGGATCCAACAGGCCCACACACATTTCCCTGGCTGACATTTACCCCCGCGTTCTGCAGGAGGCAGTGAGGGAGAAGATGGCTCAGGTGGGACAGAAGCTTCCTCAGGGCTGGGAAGGAAGGCCTGAGCATGACAGCGAGCACCGTGCAGCAGGTTCTGCCTCGCTAGGAGCTGTTAATTGTCCTCCACGTGGAATTAACTCTCCAGCCATCCCAGCAACTACTGCTGCATCTAAATCTTCCCTTTAATGGGCTCCCAGGGAGCAAGCGGCTGCAACCTGAACTGTGCTCACCACTCCATCAATCTTCCCCTCATCACTCGCACGTTACGCAGCAATCCCGAGGAACAAGCATAAGAGCAGAGCTGCTTGCCCTGGCTCTAATTCCTGACCCTGAGTTGCCTCTCTGATGCTTGGAAAGGGAATTTGGAGAGAGCATCTCTCACAGTGGACAAACCCCAGTGGAACGGTAAAGAGAGAAAACAGGATTCTGGTCTGGGCATCAGAAAACAAAAATATCTCTGTGAGGGCAACAGAGAAAGCAGAAGCAGCTCTGAGTTTCCAAGCAGGAGGCAGCTCTTGATTTAAAAGGCTAATTTGATGCATCAGGGACATGTTTTGGCTGTAAGGATTCAAAGATCTGTTCTGCTTCTGTGTTTTCACAGTGCCCAGCACAATGGGATTCTGGAAACAAACAGCTCTAGAAGAGATTGGTTTGAGAAAGGAGCAAGAGCAGGAGCTCATTGGGAAGAGTAGGGGGATAGGCTTTATTTCCATGCACATTAGAGGGTCCTGCCCTGAGAAAGAGGTTTGGTTAATTATGACTGGCCAGGCGTGCCAGCCATTTGATCAGGGATCTGAAGTGTGTGTACACGACTTTGAGAATCCAGTAATTGTTTATAAGAAGTGAGGAGTCAAGGTGAACAACTTTCACCATGTGTTGAAGGCTTGAATTGATTCCCTTAAAACTGCCAGCTAAATAGTCCAGCTGGCAAATATAAACTCACAAAATACTTGTGCAAACAGGAAAAAAAATCAGTTGATAGATTATACTGTTTACATGGAATAAATTCTGCTTCTCTGCTATGAATAAGGTTCACAGCTAAGTAACTGATTTCACAAGAGATAGGTGGGAAGTGAGCTATTTTTTCCCCCCTTGTGACCAAATTACACACTTTCCATTCACACATTTAGGTGCAGGAATAACCTTTCTGCTGGGATTATTTTTTAAACAGTTTAATTAATATTTCTGTTTGCCTTGAGTAGTTCTCAGAAACAGGAGGGAAAAAAAAAAAGGGAGACAGCGTAGCAACACAGAAAAAAATAAAGAAAAGCCCAGCGTTACTTTAGCACTGACAACAAAAGTCACCCTTAGATGAATTAGTGATAAACTCCTGGGGAAGACTTCGGCTCCATATGGTGATATTTAATATTAGTCACGTCGGATTGGACAAATCAGCTCCACATCCTGCGGGACCTTTGGGACCTGGTCCTGCCTGCTTAGCATTCCACTGCGACCACCTGTGAAACACTGCCATTGTCTCTCCTGCTATAAATAAATAACTCCAGAATGCCAAGCAGAAAGGGGTGGGGATGGGAATGATAAATTCTGAGTCAGAAGCAAGCGTATGAGAAAGGCTGTGGCTGTGATCTAGGGGTGCTAATGAGCCCCGACAGAAAATGCCTCCGACAGGTCTGTGTTGGCAGGATGTTCTGCCTGATGGAAACCAGGTGTCCAAGGTGCTCTGTGGGTTCACAGGTTCCATGTCTCTGGCTCACTTTCTCATCTCTAAATGATTAGTTAGAAAAACACCTCTTTCTTCACACCAAAGGGTAACTCTAAGCCTCCAGGTCAGCGCACACACAGATTTGACCCACGGCAGCACACGGCTCAGCACATTCATGCTCGAGCTTTGGGGTTTAGGCTGATATCACTGGGGAAGACAAGGCAAGAAAAAAGCTTGTCTGGGCTCTGCTCTGTCCTGAGCAGCTGTTCTGCAAACCTCTGCATGTGAGAAACTCACTTTCTTTGAGGAATAAGCTTTGTTCGTCTTCACTCCCTGATGCTCACACCAGAACAAGTCAGCCTGGCCAA
The DNA here is from genome assembly GCA_013398015.1 of Oreocharis arfaki. Classification (NCBI taxonomy): domain Eukaryota; kingdom Metazoa; phylum Chordata; class Aves; order Passeriformes; family Paramythiidae; genus Oreocharis; species Oreocharis arfaki. The sequence continues at coordinate 2,426,970 of VZRR01005155.1, read as the reverse complement.
GCATCCCTTCTCTTGGAGTGTAACCCAAAGGCTGGAAGCATTTGACTCTGCTCAGCAGGAGTGACTGAATCATTCCTCTCACTCTGATGGGACAAGCCCTCTCCAAGGAGCCTTAAAAACTACCAGTAAACAGAAAACAGAGCTGTTTTCAGGAACGGAATAGAACTTGTGCTTAATCCATGCTGGTTTTCGCCATGTGGCACTGCTTCCTCTCTCTTGAATATGACATTCACAGCAAAATAAATTAATGCAATCCTCTCCCAGCACCTGACCCACTCACTTTGCCTGCACATGCACTGCTAGTACATGGATTTTGCCACAGATTCACAAAAATGCTTTATTAGGGGCTTGGTTTTTCAAGCCCACTGACAGTGCATCCCCGAGCTGTACTCTCCAAAGCCTATCATTATGCAGAACTGCCCTGTTGATCCCAACATCCAGTACTCACAGAAGTCTCCAAGGTCATGCTGAGATGTGCTACCAGGGGAAACCCCTGCCATGCAGAGGTTTTTTTATGGATTTTAAGTGATTGTTTTCCTAAAGTGGTAGAAACACTGAAGCAGCAGCCACCAATGAAAATAAAGCTTCTCATATTTGGCAGCAGGCAAAAGCTGGGCCCTGACTGAGACAAATATCCTGGGCAGTGGCTTAGGTTAAGTTCCACCCTCACACATGTGAATACCTCCCCACCCACACCCAGCACAGATAAATGGCCCATGTGCACTCACACAGTACTTATAACCACAGTTTTTCTTCCCCTGTCCTAAGTCAACTTATTCTTCAGTTTCCTACTGCCCTGAAGCCCATCAAAGCCAGTTGCCATGGAAATGGTTGTGATGTGCTTTCACAATGTCCTCAGCCATGAGTGCATATCAAGAGCTCTCTCTGCTGGTCTGGAATCACCATCATCCCTCATGGCTCCAGATCGCCACGTCAGTGATGGTACCTGGGAGCTCAGAGATGCAGCCTGTGTTTCTAAGCATTGTCAGGGGCTGGAGTCTGGCAGTGCAGCTCCTGTTTCTGAGCTATCTGGGAATACTCAGTTTACCAATAAGCTGCAACATCCAGCCCCTCTGTTCTCACAGTCTGTTTGTCATTCAGTGAAGAGCGTGATGCTACCAGGGGAGCAGGGGGAAGGAGGAGCCTTGCCTGTGCTGGCACTGCTAGAGAGAGCTCCAAAGCAAGGCTGTGGGAAGCTGCAGGGGTATGAAAAATAATGTTTGGGGTTTTTTTTCTATTTCAGCAGTGCTGTCAGCCTAGGAAAATTGGCAGTGGCCTAATCCCTTGCTCGAGCAGTGCTTTTTTTCATTTGAGCACAAGGTCCTTGTGTAGGATGGGAACACACTCAAGCCCTTTTTTCACACTTGCTGTAACAGCATTAGGAGGACTGAGATCACTGTATGACTTTTACTTTTCAGAGTGTCAGTAATCCTTCCATGGGCTGAGCACGCTTTGCTGCCTCCCAAATACTCCCAGGAGCAGCGGAGCTAAGGCTTATTATTAGCATAATTTATTGGTAGTATTGCCTCCCTAAAATACAGCTTTTTAGGAGACCTGTGCAGGACAGAGCCTGCCAGAGGTTCCTACAGACAAAGGGTTTGCAGGAGCCAGCTCTGTTTGCTTTCCACAGCACGGAGGTGCAAGACCATCGACAGAGACAGTCTGTGTACCAACCCTCTGATTTCCCTCTCTGCTTGGGTGCCCACTGTCTGTACACCAGACACCCCCAGGAAAAGGTGTTTTTGCAACTGGCAGCCATGGACCACCCCGAAACAAACCCATCTCTTCCACCTCATGTGTCTCAATAAGTCAGTCTCAAGGAGCTAAGCTCTCAGAAACCCCTTGAAAAACATCAGAATCTGACTTGTAATTGGTGCAATTACAATGTTAAAAAGAGACAAAGTAAGATTTAATTAACTAGGTGGTGCTACCAAGCTCGCTCTCTGCTAAGCACACAGCTGAAGAGCTGAGCATGCTATTCCTCAGAAAGGGTTTGGTTTTTTTCCCTCACTGTCATGGTGATGACATCTCTCTGGTGGACCCAACAGCAGTGAAACAGCAAAGACAACCTCTGAGGTGCCACTCGTTGCCTGCCTTCCACTTCTTGCAGTACAAGCTAATTGCTAGCTTTTAGCAGAGGCCAGATAGACCTTTTCATGTCAAAATAATAACTCCCAGAGCTGTGTGATACTGTGGGGTTTTTTTAAAGATTTTGGTTTAAAATTGTTTATTACAGAAGTGTATGACTCTGCATGAAAGCTGCACCTAATCCATGCGCAAATCACCCAAGTTACTGTCTAGCCCCTGAGCCTGGCTTGAAGTTGCTTGGACTCATAATGAATAAGTTGATTTTTGTTTTCTCCAACCACTCTGTGGTTTTGCTCTGCTTTGTGAAAAGTAGAGAAAAAAATTCACCACAGATCATTTAGGAGGGAAACATATCAATTAAATGTTGCAATAGAAGGATAAGGGACAGAGGGGGCTGCTGGTTTTATAATCTGAAAATCTCAGAAAGCACAAGGCTGACCAAGCACAAATTATTTTTCCTCCAATCCTGATTCATAGTTAATAATTGGCATAAAAAATCAGTTGGAACCATGGTGCACAGAGTGGCCTCGGTAAATGATTCTCTTCCATGAACTTATTAGAGCTGATTAAAGTCTTGTCATTGATTTTTCAGGCCATCCTGGGGAGACCAGACATGAGGTCAAGCACACAATGGATAAGTGTATCATTAAATCCAGTCCTTTTGGGAGTTAAGAAGAAATGCCAAGTAGTTACATGGAAGTTTTAAGAGCTCATCCTAAGATCTACCTGTTTCATAATGTTTCATTTTGGCAACAGCCATCCCCCTCACATCCTACATCCCAAACTAATGAGATATTTAGTCACTGAGAAGAGAGCATTGTGCCAAACTCCAGCTCACAATATTTCCAACCTGGGGGAACACAGCCAGGCTTATGTGACCATTTTCCAGCCCTTAAAATAAAAGGTTTCAGTTGTCGAGTCTCATTTCCTCCCCACCCATTCTTTGGTCTCCTTCACTCAAAAGCACGGGTACGGGAACACTGGGAATGGGTGTACGGCATCCTGGAAAGGAAAAGATATTGCCAAGAGCAGGTTTTGAGGAAAGATTAGTCCAGATTTACCCAAGTACAACCAAATTACTCTGGCAGCAACCTCCTGTAGAGTCAGTGGATATATTTCCAGGGAGCAGTTTATTTTGCTTCCCTGTGGAGGTGCCAGTGTCTCCCAGGTAGTTAGTCCAGGGTGGTTGAGCACCTTGACTGGGTACTTCACCTCGCTGCTGCCACGGGTTTCCAGGGGTTGGGGAGGAAGAGCTTTTGGGCATTTATTACTTATCAATGCAACCCTTGCTCCCATATGAGGCAGCACAGGGACAACAGGACTATCCTTCCTGCCCTCTTCTGTGTACTTGGAGCTGTCAGCCTCAATTTAAGACATTAAATATCAGGTGAGGGGATTTTGAGATTGCATGCAGATTTGAGGAAGATGCCATTCAGACTGTTAAAAATTCTCAGACACTGCAGATATTCCACTGAAATTTATGCAGGAGAAGTTTTTAGGTGTGGAGTATTTTAAAAAGAAGCTCTTTGACCTATATTTTGGATTCCTGGCTTGTGTGACAGACTGTCCAAGGCGAGGCACAGGCTAACGGAACAACATCAAAGCTTTAGCCAAAATTAGCCTTTTTCTGTGAGATGCTGAGCACAGTGTGTGAGCAGCCACATACCCTCGAGGGCCACTGAGCCATCCAGGATCAAGATCACACCAAGCACAAGTTTGGATCAGGCCCATTTCCCCACTTTCTAATCCTGTGCACCTGGCACAGCGAAACTCTTGCTGCGGGAGCGGATGGTCCATGAGCGAAGCCTGGAGGCACCTGCTGCTCCTGCTGCACCTGAGCAAACCGCTGCCTGGGAACTTGGGACAGATCCAGGTTCCTCCAGCAGCAACGGACAAGATGCTGCTTCATGTAAACCTCATTTGCATTCCTACTCCAAATCTGTTTCAACTCTCCCATCCATATGTTTATCAGGGAAGAAAGGCAGAGCAAGGAAAGAGGGAAGCAGCTGAGTGTCTTTTCTCAAATCATTGCACCTCTCATTTTAACTTCCATTTCATATTGACTTCCCCTCCACAACCCCCTCAAAGTGTTCTCAAAACTTTCCTCCTACTTCCTTCTCCTGTTCACTTGCTTCAGATCTTTATTAACACTACAAACCCATCCCTGGAAATGTTTTCCCTTTGTAAAGACGTCAGATTTAAAACAACAACAAACAGCATGGCATCTTTTAATCCACCAGCACTTTTGCTGCTGCTTCATAAATGATTCTGGTTGAAACTCAGATCTCCTGGGTTGACTGATGGCAGAACCACGTGGGAAGTGAATAGAAAATGATCTTGGAGAGCAAAGGCTTCCCAGTGATCAGGAGAGGACACATTGGTTTGACAGGAGTGATTTATACCAAAGAGATTTTTTTTTTGAGGTCCCTGCATTTTTGAGGTTCAGGTAGAGAAGAGGGACAGAAGCTCACTGAAATGCTCAGCAGTGACTCTTGAGGATTTCATGCTCAAAGGTGGGGAAAAAAAGGATTCTGTGAGCACCTAGAATCTGTGAGGTGCAAAACAGCTTTTTCCAGAGAGGTGGTATGAAGAAATCTAGGAGTATCTCAATGTTTTGATTCAGCTTTTCTTTTAAATGCAACCTTTTGAGGTCCTATTTTGGAGGCTGACAGAGTTTTCTTTTAAAGGTTAAGCCAAAGTTCAAAATGAAATGCAAATTTTTCAATTCAGCTCAAGTAAAATGGGTCATCTGATCTGGGAACTTATCCCTGTGCTGCCCACTTCCTCAGTTCAGCAAACAGCGTGAAAGTGGCAGGCACTGTCCCAGCCCAGCGTGCCTCCCAGCCCCTCACCCTCCTTCAGACAGGGAGTGAAACTTTGAAATGAGGGGTTTCCTTCTGAAAATGGAGTGATGACATCCAGATCTCTCTGCTCTCAGCTCCTTCCTCCACCACTGCAGGGAATAACACAGCAGAATAGTCCTGCGTTTGTGTGCAGACAGCTACGGGGCTCCGAGGGAAGGGCCCAGCCTTGTCTTCTGCTCTGGAGGGAGATTGGATGTTTTGCCAGGTGCCTGGCTTTGGTTATTTTGCTTTGTGTGAGACTATGAGAATTTTTTCTCTCGTGTCAGCTGAATTTTCCTGTCCCTTCTGACGTGCTGTGTGGTCTGGTTCACTGGCTCACCCAGAAGTTTTACGCAACAGCCACACTGCTCTTGGAAAATCCAGGACACGAGAGGCGCCCCACCTCTCCTGCTGTCTTTCCTCGTGAAGAATAGCTGTGGGGTTTTGTTTTCATCTCTCACTTCAGGTCACTGATGTGGGGTGGAGGGCAGTGGGACATGTTCTTTGAGGGCAGGTAGAGCAGCTGTTTTGCAAATATTTCTTGGATACCTACTTTCCCAAAGTCTGCCTCTGCTGGAAAAGACAGGAGTCGATAACTCAAAATTGTCCCTTCTAGTCCTATGCCTCAAACAGCTAAATGGTGACTTAATGGTCTCAGAAATGAACCTGCATCTCTCTTGGATTCTGTCGTTCTCAGGGATGTTTGTGAAACAGGTCAGTGCAGTGGCATGGTGAACTGGAGTTTAAGTGAGCAGAATTCCTTCCTCACCAGGCAGTTTTCACTAACCTCCTCCCACAAAGAATTTAGTTTAGAGTTAATTGAATTAGCAAAGGCCTTCAAATACTTCCACAAGGGACTGGGTTCATGTTGGCTTTACAAAGCCAATCAAATCATCAGAGAAGCAGAAAAAAACAGTCAATGACTCACATTAATCATCTGAGAGAGGAAAGAGGAAAAAAACCCAACCAAACAAAATACAAACCAAAAAAAAACCAGGAAGGCAAAAAACCCCAGACTGCAACCCTCAGAAACTTGGCTTACTGCAGACGTGGAGCACCAGATGAAAAATTGACTCTGTGAATTGCATTATAGATTTTGAAGATGGGTCTGTTTCTGAGAGTCTGAGATTGAAAGTCTGGTACGTGCTGATGGAGTTTGCTGCGGCAGGGACCAGATTATGCAGGGGAGCTCTGGAGAGCACAAGCGCAGGGCTCTCTGCACAGGTGCCAGGGGGTCTCTGCTCATGCACGCTCTGCTCAGGGTGTTGGATTTGTGGCAGGGACTCAAACTATTTTCCCCTTGCAAGTAAAACAAGCCAGAGGTGCAGACAGCAGGCACGTGGGCATTGGAGTGTGGGCCCTAGATTCAGGCACATGGGCATTGGAGTGTGGGCTCCAGACTGGGGGAGAGGGGGGAACCTGAGATTTGTAATATTTATACACCTAGAAAGGCTTTGGGGTATTTTTTCCAGACCTAAAAGCAGGACTGGCTTCCTCAGCTTTCCAGGCAGATAGATTAACAGAGGAGCTTTGAATTTTACAGGTGGGTGTCCATCCTACCTCCCAAGGAAGCACCTGGGCATCCCTCACCACCCTAAACAAGTCACACACGCTGGACGTGGCACCTGTGTCACACAGCTGGCACCACGGGTTCCACTGCACGTTTGCTCCTCCAGTTGCCATAGTAAAGGTGCACCTCGGAGTGCTGCAAGCTGCAGTCGCCCCGTGTATCAAATCCCTGCAGCTTCTCACCCCAGACGAGAACAAAACACCTGCCAGAACCTGTCAAGTCAAAGGCAGTGCTACGAAATCCAGTCACAACAGGAAAGGTAGCTGATAACGCTACCTGGTTTATTCCCCTGCCAGGAAAAGATTTAAATCAGATTTCAGGCCAATCTCTGCATCTCTTTCTGGTTTTTATTTTTAAATAAGTCTGTTGTAGAAGGCGCCAGACTGAAAGCTCTCCCTTCTTCCCTGTTTTTGTGCTTAACACTCAGATTTAGAGCTGGTAATTTAGGTTTTTTTTTTTAAAGATCATTTGCTGTCTCCTTTAAGAAAAAAAATCTGTATAAGACAAAAAAAGGAATCATGAAAAAGCTGCATTTTAATTAATTTCTTCGTTCAAAAGATTTCAGAAGATCTTTTGCACATAAGTGGGGTTTGGGCTGTCTTTTTTTGGTTGAGGTTTCTATTTGTTTTTTTGTTTTGTTTTCTGCTTTTTCAAAAAACCCTTGTTTTTCCCTACTTAGCTAGAGAGTTAGTAAGGGTTTTTACATAGGGTAAAAAATAAATCATCTTTCTGAATGAGAGAAGATGTTTCAGACTGCTACAAGATATCCAAATTAACTAAATAAAAGATTCTGTCTCAAAAAACATATTAAGACATGGTTTTTCCTCCAAAAGCATGGGACAGAAATAATTTTGAAAGACTTGAATCATTTGATGGGACAAAAACCTAATTTTGCAATTGTACTAAAAAAGCCCTGGAAAGTAAAAGATGAAAACAGAGCCCTGTATTTCACTTCTATAGTAACAAAAATAATAGAAAGGAACAATTACTATTTTATTGGAAGGAAATGGTTATGCTAATTTTGATGGAATAAATGGGCATGAAATATCAAAGTTAATAGTATGTCCAAAGCAAGTAAAACACTAGAAATTTCTAAATGAACTTCAGAGACTTTCTTTTTTCTTTTTTTTTTTTTTTTTTGTTACAGAGAGTTTAGTAAGCCATGACAAGCTTTAGTGGCAAGCAACCACAATTAAAAATAATTTTATTCTTTTGTTAAATATGCAAAAAATTTATCTCAACTAGAAGTCCTTGCAGTGTAGAAAATTATATCAAACTTTCATTTTACAAGATCTCGTATTCCCTATTTCTCTAGCAACAGCTTCTGTAGCATAAGATGACCCCTCTAGACACTCTTTTAGATGCATTTAAATACAGTATTTACGGGAAAGGAAAAAAGTGTTGTGAAGTTTGTGTTCTTGCCCTTATTTTAGAGTGCAAGTTTTTTTCCTTAAAGACAAAATAAGATCAACCACATGAGGAAATGCGGTGAAAGAGAAAAGAGCAAGAAAAATAGTAAATAATGAGACCTCCGGGCTAGAAAAGGGCAGGTGAATTCTTGGACACCTTAACCTGCCAGAAACAGGGCAAAATCATATCACTGCTGGATGTTCTAGACAGTGCTTTCTGCTGTGTTTGTCTTCTCTGCTGTTTTGTGATATCATCACAGAAATGCCATTTTGGTTGAATTTTTTTTCTTGCCTTTTTTTTTTTTTGTTTTTTTGTTTTTTTTTTTTTTTTTTGTTTTTAATGTCAGGGTGTGGTGGTGGTGTAGGAGAAATACAGCAGGGGAAATCAAAAAGGAAAAGGGAAAGGAAGAACTCCAGCTCTTTGACTGCAGGACTGTCAGCAGTTTGGCAGAGCCAGCGGAGACACTACTGCCATTTGGAGCTTTCTCTAGAGCTCATTGCAGTGAATTTGCTCTTCCTGAGCAAGGTGACAAAAGCCTGAGCTGTCACAGTGACCAGAATGTCCTCTGGCCTCAGCACCTGCAGTGGAAAAGCCCATTCCACCCCTGCTCCTCTTATCTTCAGCATCATACAAAGGATCCTCAAGGATGGAGACAAAAGGCAGGCTGACCTCCCACCCTGCCAAGCCATCCAGCAGAAGAAGAAAAACTAGGGATAAAGCAGATGTTCTTTGCCTCACAGACTGATTCCCTGGCCACTGAGGATACACCAAAACTCTGCCAATCCAGGATATGCCCATTCCCACAGCTCTGGAAAAGGGCAATAAGCCATGGCCAAGAAAGGTCATGCCTTCCTGTTCCACCTTCACTTCTCCTTCTGGCGATGAATTAATCTGATTAGACAAGTGGGGAATTACCAAGATTCACTCACAATCCATATTTTCACATCACAGCTAAATTTAGAGACTGCTGGAAACTGTGAAGTGCCTGCTGAGAGCCCAATTCAATTCCCATGGTCCAATTTTAATTCTGAAACCAAAATACCTGAACTGTCATCTCCTTGCCCTTTCCAAAACCCTGCCTGTCTTCCACCTTGAGTGAGAGCCCTTTTTCTCCATCAGGGTTCTGCCTGACCTAACCACACACTCAGGTGTGTTTCCTTCCTCTCCCCTGAGCATGATGGAGTTTGACAAGTGCCCTTCAGCTGGGTCATTCCCAACATAAATCAGATCAAGACATTTCTGACTACTGTGACATATATCCAGGAACTGGCATTCAAGCAACGCTTCTATAAGCTCTTAGTTGAACCTCACTGGCAGAAATACTCAAAATTTGTGGAAAACATAAGAACTGCATGATAATTTGTTCAAAACCCGAATAAATACTCACCAGGGAAAACAAAAAGGCCGTGCTGTTTTCACAGAGCTAATATTAATTTACTGATTTCTTGATTAAAACGAAAATGGAAAAATGATTCCCAGCAGGTCCCTCTTCTCTTGCTAAGTTAATAGCAGGGATGCCATTACACTTAAAATGATACATTTGATGCTAAAACCTAGATACGTGTTCATTTCTTCAATTCATGCAGCCAGTGAGGTTCAGCTGTGTCCACTGGGCTGGGACAATCTTCCTGCATTCTTAGATCTCTTCACAGAGATCTGCTGTTATTTATTGCTTGTACTGCCATTTTGCCCTTCCTCGCTTTTGCTCCTTCTTGGCTGAAGCAAGTTAGAAATCAAGAAGTCCTTTCACAGGGTCCCCAATGCCTTCTGAGAAGGGTCACGAGGTGGAAAGAGGAATATCAAGCTGCAAAACATGGTGTCCGAAATGCCTTCAGACACCTGTAGGACATGCTGCCTGGTATTCAGCTAATGGTTTCTAAAGGTCTAAAATCTCCGCTGGGTCCTGGATATATTTGCCAGTCTCTGCTACCCTTGTGCACCTGAAATGCCACACCTATGTTCAGGTATCCGGTTTTGCCTCAAAATCCCTGTTGCTTTCTATCAGTTATGTGAGGGGGACGTTTAGTTCCCAGAGGAAAATTCAATCTGTGAGCCAAGACACTTGAAGACAAAGGGTCTGATGAGGCACAGCTGAAGTGTGCAGGAGCTTTGCACAAGTGCCCAGCTCAGGTTGGTTATCACCACTCAGCAAAGCCTTGGCTGTTCCGTATCAAAGGATGATCCTTTCTGTGCTGCCAAAATGACACAGTGCTGATAGACAAATCCTGCCTGTTATACGCCACAGCTGAGCGCTGCCCACACACACTGCAAGTACCTAAGGGGAAAATGGGCTTAACAACAGAGTTAGAGCACAGATCCTCAGAGTACAAGAGAGGAGCCAGCACGTGTAGCTCGGAATCAGCAGCCTTTGGAGAGCTGAATGCGTTTGAGGAGGCCACTGCTACCAGCTGCGCTTCTCTAAGATGAATTTACATTTAGCACACAATTAATTTCCCTTGCACAAATGAAAGGGATGTTGGATTCCTCAGGGACAGGCATCACTGTGAGCTTGGCCACTAGGCAGGAGATGTTCCTCATCACAGATTCTGGGTCAGCTTGGGGCAGGGAGGATGTGTTTCATTTCAAATATTAACCAGGATAAGCAATTTTTGTTGGATTCCAGAAGCTCCTCAGGGACAAAGTCCTAGTTGTGGGGAATGTGCAAGCAGTGAAATTCCACCCGTTCAGCACTGATTGCCTGTGTTACTTGTGCTGCTGCCGTGTCTCCAAAATCAACGCAACGTTAAGCAGTCAAAAGCCATTATAAAACTCAGTCTGTTTAGCTGGATGTGTAATGTACTCAGATTTATGGTCAGGTTTGCCCTGTTCCCAAAAACCAGGATCGAATGAAGGTTTGGCTTGCAGAAGAATGTGACTTAGGCCATTTGTGTCAAATTGGCTGGAGGGGCAGTGTTCGGGAATAAGCCATGTGCACCCCACAGTGTCTGAACTTCCCAGCCTGGAAAGCAGATTTGGTGGGTCAAGACAGGCAGAGTGTGACACAATAGGAAGGCAGCTCTGAGGATCAGGAAGGCAGCACTAAATATCTAAATAACATTATAGTCCATAATGCTGTGGACACAGACTACCAAGCTGTAGAATAGCAGGGAAAAAAAGCACAGCTAAAACCCTGAAGAAACCAAAATGAGAGCGAGCCTGCTTTTGCTCTGAACAGGCCCTTTAAAAGACCCAGCTTTTGAGTCCTCCATGGACAGAGCCAGCATAGTTGATAAAATGATGGATGATTGGATCAAGCCTGGCCAACATCAGAAGAACCCTCACCACTGAGCTGGAAGACTTTTTCTGCCGTGTCCTGGAACAAGCTTCGAGCTCCCATCCAAGTCTGTTGAGCTTGGCCATCGCTTTCCCCTCAAACAGAGCTGTGGAGCAGCACAGTGGAACGGTTGCATTCTGCAAGGGGAGCTAAGAGAGCAGCAGCTGATGGAGAGAGGCAACTCCCTCACTCAATGCAGGGCTCGGAGGCGAATTCCGGCTCCCAACAGCATGTGAAATTTGCAGTTCGCTGCAAACGTTTTTTGCTGATTGTGTCACACTCAGTTTCCTAAGGAGGAAGCAGGGGAACTCAGCCTTATTTGCATGAGTTTCACATCCCTCTCCTTGGCTGAGAACACACTGTGCTGTTCGATGGACAGCTCCTTTCTGATTCACTGCTCTAATTATGTTTTACAGCCGGAATATGGTACTTATGTCAAAGCTGATGGGTAAAATTCTACTGAGAAGCAACAACATTTTGTAGCATTCTCCTGTTGTTCATTTCCATGACTTCCCTTCATTTTTTTTCCCCTCAAGGCTCATTTTCCAGTCACTAGTCGTTCTGGAGAGAGATGTTCTCACCTCCTTGATGCTTACTTTTGACTAACAGCCATATTCTTCTTTTATTTGTTTATTTATTGTACATTTGCAGGCATATGGTGACAGAGAGAGAAAATAAGGAGAACAGGTTTATGATTTGTCTAAAGCAGCTGGTAAAGAGCCGTAGTATCTGTCTGCAGGTAGACCTTCACAGTAACAATAATCCTTTTGCACAGGAGAATAGGATCATACAGGTTTAGAGACATACATATTTCCCAGATTAATTCAGGCCTTGTGCTACGTGAAACTGCTTCTGGTATGCTCTGTTATCCCCACAGGCAGAACCTCTCCTGGACCACATGTCAAGTGACAATAGTCCTGAGTCAGCTTCCCCTCTCATCCCAGACAAAAACCACCATCAAGAGCTGGCCAGTTATCTCTTGGTCCCAGACATCACTGGAGGGACCATCCTAAATTTAGGGATAGTTTGGCTTGCTAACTTCTCCTGAGAGGCTCAAAGAAGGCATCCCTAAATTGCAAACCTGGCCAATTGCTCCTTATACAACCAGCTCACAGCACTGTGGGGACAAGGGCTGGAGTGACTCCTCCCTGCCCTATGGAAGAGAGGAAGAGGAATTTCAGAGGAGACATGGTAAAGGACTGCAGAGCACCAGAGCTGCTGGGCTGAGCTTCGCATCACATCATTTTCCTTGCCTCCTATTATTTTCTCCAGCCTGTGTTGGAGCTGTTCCTGGGGCTGGATGATTCCTCCAGGCCAGACAGATCTGGCATTCATGTGCGTGTTTGGCAGGTAGGGAGAGGAGAGGAAAGGAGAGGAGAGGGAGGGGAGCACGCTCGCTGCAGCAGCAGCAGCAGGATCACAGCTTGGCTAACGGGGGAAAAACAAAAACATGATCTCTCATTTAACTGTGCTAAATGACAAATTGCTTACAGGCACGGCTGCCCACTGGGGAAAAAACCACCAAAGTGATTGTTTCTCATTTCCTAGAGACTGCTGACCAAGGGAGGAAGGAGAAGAAGGTGTATTTGAAATGCTGCTCAGGTGCTTTATAGTGCTCGACCGCAGCTATTTTCTCCGGTTTTGCAGGAACATTTGGTATGACATTATTCTTAGTCGTTGGCAACATTCAAATGAAAAGAAAAAGCTCAGGTGACTGCTTTAAAGATACTTTGTCTTTCATTGCTTAACTCTGTTTCAGCAGAACTTGAGGTACAGATGGTTTCCTTTTCTTTTTTTCCTGAACTTAAACCTGCCAAACTTAGGGTTCAGAGATCTGTCTTTTCACACTGCACCTGCTGATGGGCCAAGCACCTACACTGTGCTGGAGCAGTATTTCTGCACCACCCCTTCTCTGCCAAAAAATACATTCTGGTGTTGCTAAGGAAATCTTTCACCCAAATCTTGGCAAGGGAGAAGAAATGCTTAATTTTAAAAAAAAAACAAAAAACTTTTCATTGCTTTGTTATATTTGTTTGCTGTACCATACGGTGCCTATTCATAAAACATAAGCCTCATTTTAGAATTGTAGAATAATTTAGGTTGGAAGGGATCTCTGTAGGTCACCTAGTATGACTGCCTGCAGAGTTAACTTCAAAGCAAGATCAGGCTGCTGAAGGTCTTTTGTAGTCAAATCTTGAAAGCCCCAAGGATGCAGAGCCACACCTCTCTGGGCCTCTGTTTCAGTACTTCAAAAAACTCACATCTATTTTTTTTATATATGCAGCCAGAAATTCTTTTTGCTGCAGCTTGTGCCCACTGGCTCTTGTCCATCGATTGTGCACCTCTGGGAAGAATTTGGCTCTGTCTTTGCTCTAAGGTCTCTTTCAAAGGTCCTCTCACTCATTAGCTGGTCGCTGTGGAGAAGCAAAGATCTCCCAGCCTCACACATGTGGGTCCACTCTGCTCTCTCCCCCTCGTGTACCTCATCCTGCTCATGTTTTCTGCCCAGTTTTCCCCTTAGCTTTGCCTGAGATGGCTCATCCCACACATCACAGCATGACCAGGCTGAGCAAGCCCATCAAGCAGGAGGTGAGAAGGAAGGATTCATGAAACAGATCTAACCAAACATCAACACAGGTGTCTAGAAAAGGGAAATAAATAATCCCTGTGGCTCCCCTGTCTCCATCTGAACACTCAGCTGGGACTGACTGGCTTCTGACAATTTTGTAAGCATTGAGAAAAGCCTCATTTTTCTCATTTTACTGGTTTGTTCCACTGTGCAGAGGCATATTTTGTCAAAAACAAGGCATGCAAGTCCAATAATGAGTTCCAATTCAGCAACAATCTAACCTTTTCCTCCACAGTGTGAAGGAACACTTGATAGAATTAACATACACTAATTAACATATTCTTAGCATCAGAAAAGGTCTTTGATAAGTTTTGATTATATTTTGTTGCCTAATCCTTGCATTTCAGTTTCAGGATGCTTCACGTTGACTTTTTATTCTTTTTCTCTTACTCATCCTGATCGATACATTTCTAAATTCTGACAAGAATCCTCGGGAGTATTTGCCATAGCTGTAAGCAGGCCAAAATCTCTGCACTTGACAACTCAGAAACACATTGAACTTTCCAGGATTGTACAAAGACAGAGTCATGTTAACAGCTTTGACTCTATTTTCCAGCCAAATTGCAGATAACCTTTAAATAGTCTTAGGGAGGGATTTCTCCAGAGATTATCAGGACAGGTTTGTACTGAGAGATCATTTTGTTCCCTGAATAAGCTGAGGTTACCAAGAGGTGACATTTCAACAATGTCAACCGTTCTTATTTCTTCTGTAGTGTGCTTCAATAGAGCCTGGTGTGGGACAGAGCAATGCATTCCCCAGATAACTGGGGTGAGCTAAACCTGACTTCCTGGCCTAGATTCTGGAAAGCCTTACCCTGTTTCACCATATTATTGTGTTTGGTTTTATGTGCAAGTACCAACAGAAGAAGAAGAAAAATGCCAAAGGGAACAGTCTGTTGCTCTCTCTGTCAAAAAAATGTTTTAAAATGGCTCATTAAATAAGATAAATTGTTTTCTCATTACTATTCAAACCAGTAAATAATGCATTTTTGAAGAACACTTTATTAATTAAAAATGTTTATGTCTTTACTAAACAGATTGCAACAACTCTTTCTAATACCGAAGATGGTGTTATTTCTCTGGCGCTGTCATTTTTCTTATTAAATTATCACTAAACAAATGAAAAAGATTAAATATTTACCCCTAGAGTCAAACTTAGCCTATAGAATTATACAGGGACCAGTTCTCCATGCCTGACATCCAGGCTATTGACTCCTTTGCAGGAACAATACCTTGCACTACTTGTACCTTTTGGCTTGAAGAAAAGTACCAGCATGAGCAAAGAAAAAGTACCACAAGATTCAGGAAGATGGGTTTATCCAGCAGCATTCTGTGTCGTGCGTGTACCTGAGAAGGA
The DNA here is from genome assembly GCA_013398015.1 of Oreocharis arfaki. Taxonomy (NCBI): domain Eukaryota; kingdom Metazoa; phylum Chordata; class Aves; order Passeriformes; family Paramythiidae; genus Oreocharis; species Oreocharis arfaki. Next base: position 2,411,799 of record VZRR01005155.1, on the reverse strand, counting down.
TCCTGGCTCACATTAGGAAGGAGTTGCAAAAATATTTTTTGAGTGTGTAAATTTAGAAAACAAATCCTGGTTCTCATTGTTTGGACAGGGTTATACTGGAGGGATGGGTGGTGCAGAAGCAGGATCGTGAGACCATCTGGAAGACTAAATTGCAAGCTCAGCTGAAAGTGCCTCAGTTTTAACCCCCTGGACACAGTCCTAACGTTTGCCATGCCCAGCCACATGCCAGTGCTGTGACAGGATGGGGTCAGGGGATGGGTGTGGCCTTGGTGGAAATATCCAGCTCTGCCTGTGTCCTAAAGGTGCTGCTGAGCCCACTATTTATTGCAAACAGTGATCCAGGACAGCCGCATGCAAAGGTGGGAGATGATTAATGCTCCTGGGAGGAGCTGGGAGCATCTCCTAGACCATCCTGCCCCTGACTCCCCGGGATCTTGGATTACAGCCCCTCCTCTTCAAGACATGGTCTGACATTTATCCTTCTCAAAGCATGGGATAGAGAATGGATTCCATCCTCTCACTGCTGTGACAGACTATGATCCTTTCTTTAGGTGGGCACAAAGTAAAGCAACAGAGAGATTAAGACATGAGGTAATAAATACATTGCTAAGTACAACAAAAATGCAATCTTAAATTTTCACAGCCTGGCCTTTTATACCTCTCTTCAAAAGGAACAAAAGAACACATCCAATATAATTTGAATTTTGGAGCTTCCACTTGACTATTCCCACTGAAGTAAGCGTGTGAGGTGAGCAGGGGAGGCAATGCCATTAAATGGAAAAAATGAACAAGGCAGCGTAGTTACTCTGAAGCTACAGGACTTTACTTGCTCTGAACTGATTGCTTGAATGCTTTTTTTGTTAAAAGGTTTTTTTTAAGGCACAGCTTCATTACCAAAATGTTAACAAAGCTGAAGCCCCAGGAGCAGGCAAGAAAATTAGAAATGTTCACACATTCAAAAGCATACAAAAATAATCCCTTTCCATTTTCAGGACAGAAATGCAGGGAGCTGCAGCAGTGCACATCGCCCTGCCAGGGTACCTGGGCTTTGCAGATGAAAAAGGGGGCAAAACCAGCACAAGGCACACACAGACAACAAGTGCTTCATTATCAATGTGTTATTATCTGATGATTATTGACTTCAGATTCTTAACAGCAAACAGTGAATCTTGCTGATCAACAGGACCCCTGGGATGAGGAAACTTCTCTTCATTCATCTTTCTGAGTGTTCAGCCTGTCTTGGCCTCAGCCCCTCAATCTGTATGGCACAGCACAAACTCACTTTAATTACACCATGTTATTCCACCCTGGGCTGGCCAGAAAGTCTCTGTAAATGTTTGTGAGGGCAAGTGTCAGAGCATGGTCACCTCCCAGCTGGAGGCTGAATTGTGAATGTGTCTGACACTCGGGTAGGACAGTGTCTCTAGTCAGTATTCATGGAATCAGACTCATTTAGGCTGGAAAAGACCTTTGAGTCAGCAAGTCCAACCATTAACAAGCGCTGCCAAATCCACCACTAACCCATGTCCCCAGGTGCCACATTTATACATCTTTTAAATACCTCCAGGGGTGGTGAGCCGACCATTTCTGTGGGTGAACGTTTCTTCTAGCTGCTTATAAAATATTTCATCTACCTCTTTATCCTGGTTGGATGACCTATAACAGACTTCTGCCAGGATTCCTGCCTTGTTGGCATTCCCCCTCTATCCTATTGTCCCCACCCTTAAGCTCCAGACGTTACAAACACTCCCTAACAGGGTTACCCCAGTGCCTCTCCTCCCTTGCCTATCCCTTCTGAAGAGTTTATAGCCATCCACTGCTGCACTCCAGACTTGTTCCACAATATCCCACAATGTTTCCAGTGTTTCCAACTGTGTCCTAGTGTTCCAGATGCAAGACTACTTCCAGCTCCTCCTGTTTATTCTTCTGGCTGTGTGCATTGGTGTAGATGCTTTTTAATTGGACTGTAGATCCTTCCACCTTTTTAGGAGGAGAAGTCATTAAAAGCAAGAGTTGCCCAGAGTGTTTTCCTTCACCAAAGGAAAAGCAGCTTTCCCATGGATATAAAGACAAAACCCTGATTTCATTTTGGGGGAGTGCTTTGAATTTTTTTAATTAGCAAGCAAATTAAGAACCTTAAGGGCAGGCAAGAGTCTCGCTGGTTCCCTGAACACCTCAACTGCTGAACCTCACCTAAGAAAGTCCCTCCTTTTGTGCATCTCTCATTAGAAAAAGATGATTAAGTGAACTGGACTAATTCTATGAGTAAAAGCAAAACAAGCTCAAATGCAGGAAGAGGAAGCACGCTTCCAGTGCATGTCTCAGTCTTTGTTCCAGTTATTTATTCCTTTTGTCTTTCAACATCTAGCAATCAAAGGAATTAAAAGGATTAAAAAGCACGCACACAACAAGTGATGGCTTAATACATCAAAGCAGGTGCGACAACGAGTGAAATAGGAGCCAGGGAAAGAGACAGTTTGCAGAGATTTCATAAATTAGATCTCCAAGTTCTACATGTGAAATGGTCACAGCAAAACACACAGAACCCTGTAAAACACAATTGTAATTTAAAAAAAAAAAAAATCCAGCCTGGGATAAAAAGAGACTAAAATGCTCTTGTCAATGTTGCAGATGTTGCTGTGTCCTGAGGCACCTCAGATTAGAGATCACCAAAACACATCCACTTCTGCAGTTAATGCCAGCACAGAGCCGCTTGCTCAGTGCTGCCTTAGGTTGGGACACACAGGGAGGTGTGGGTGCATCTGTCCCCCACGTGACCTCCCAGGTATTGACAAATACTCTTTTCTTAAAATAAATGTGTTTTCTGAACAGTGCATCTCTTCCCTTCTCAGCTGTGGTTAGTGGCAGACCCTAATCCACAGTGACAGGAGTGTCCCAGCACAAGGTTCCCAGATGGATTTAGTCTAATTAAAACATCCACTGGAGTTACACTGAAAAGCTACATGCAGCCTTACAAACATCCTACACAGCTGTGAATCGAGTATTTTCTCACACTTGCAGGCAAGGTCCCTGGCTTCTCATGTGCTCCAAAATGATCTACAACCACCCCTCAAAGCGCTGTAAATGAGAAAAAAATGGGGGAGGGAAGTGGGGAGGGGCCTTTTGATCACCCACTGCTGCAGGGGGAGGTGAGAAACAGGTTGAGGGCACTGCCAGTCCCACTTTCAACTGTACCATGCTCAGAACCTGCAAAAACCATTTTTATTGCCTACAACTACCAATCTAGTTGAATCAGGACAGTCATGAGGTTGCCTCCAGCACGTTCCTGCAGATCAGAAATGATCACCTCCAGCTAAACATCATCACCACCCCACTTGGTGGGGAGTGCTTCCCCACTCCCACCTCCCTTCGACTGAAACCTTGCAATGGACTGTGCAGGTGCTCCTCAATCCTTTCAGTGCTGACTCAGGTCTCTCCTCTCAGGGTACACTGACGCTGTACCACTCTGACATGATGCTGCAGTTGGCACTCTGAGGAGAATACGATTCTCCTTCTGCTCAAGCCACTGAGATCCGTACTGAGGATGTACTTTTCATTTCAAATTGGAGCAAAGCAAAACGAAAGCACACACTTGCTGCCTCAGAGCAATATTCGTGCTCAGGTGCTTGGCTGGACCAGGTCCTCAGAATGGACAGGATCAATAAAGTTCATTGTTAGGAACCACCATGTCGAATTTCAATGCCATGATTTAAGCAGCTCCTGGTCCCCTGGGACGCGAGGGCTACTGATGCTGTTGCAGCTACTCAACAACACCCGCACCCTGCAATAGAGAGCGTGAGTCAGAGCGTTTGGCCACTTGCAGGGAATGGCTGATGTCCTGCCAGGGCATCTGGCAATCCTGCTCCCAGTGACAGCCACCAGTGCAGAGTACAGCGAGGCACTGTCCATACTGGCCAGCTCTGTTATGTGGTGGACGTAGGAGTGATACATTTCCCAGACATGTAATAAATCTGTGCAAAATGAATATCACGTTTCTTGCCCAGAGACATGAAAATTTTGTCTTCCCTCCAACTGCTATCTTGGAAATCCAAACTGATGGGGGTAAGAAGCATCAAGGGAGGGCTCAGGATGCTGTGAATGAATGACATGCAATTCAGCCTGACATAATGGCCAAGAGCAGAGAGCCAGGGTTTCAATTAACTCCCCATGTGATGGAGTCACAGAGCCTCTTCTATTAGCAGTACTTCAAAAGGCCAAAGAAGCAGCAACACTTGTCCCCTTGAAGTAACACAACTTTCCCACACACACAAAAAAGGTTTGCAACTTCAAATAAGCCCTGAGCCAAAACTGGATCTTGATGGCAAAGCTGTTAGAAGGTTGAAAAAAGTGTGAGTTGAACAGAGGATTAGTTGAAGATACAACTCTGGCTTTCTAAGGAGAGACAAGAAAGGGAAGTCACTGCTCATTGGCCAGCAGGTGAATGCAATTTGCTGGCCTGCAGGTGAGAGCTGTCTCTGTTAGCAGTGCTAGTAAGTGCAGGGCTGTACTGGCTAAACAGGAGGCATTTGAAGATCTTAATTGATGTCTACAAGGAAAGTTTGGGAATTATAAGAGATGCAGTTTAGATAAATCTCGGAGGGAGTTGAGATGTTGATGAGCAGTGAGGTCTTTCTCCTAGTTAGGTTCTTCCAAAGAAGAGTTAAATGGGGAGAACATCTGGTGTCTTTGGTGCCCAGTATGACATCAAACAATGTCCTTAGGACATCTTCTGGCAGCAGAAATCCTTTCTACCACCATCAGCAGTGCAGTAGATTTTGGAAACAAAACTCCTTCACCAGTGGATCAGTGTCCTGTATCTTTGCTGGCCTTAAGGAGCCCAGTTCTCCTTCACGAGTGCCCCTCACACATAATCCTTTTTCAGCACTGAAGTCTTCCCCTCCTTTTCTTCCCCTCCCATGCCACTTGTCCAAGGCAGGAAATGTCCAGTCTGTGTCAGGCCTGAGCATGTGCTGACCAGCCACCAAGACTGAAGCAGGACAGGTAATGCTCAGGGCAACCCTCATTAACAGAAACATGCAAATCTCTCTCCTTTGCCTGTTCTACTCAAAGAAACATAATTTCTGCTGTCCAGAATGGCTGAAATTGGTCAATTAATTCAGAGACCATTAGAGGAGGTCTGAGGGACTGCCAGACCAAAGGTGAAGGAGCACATGATTATGGATTTCTAGCTTGGGAAACCAAGGCTAAAAATAGCAACAGGCTGAGAAAGAACCAAACCCTGAGGTGCCCTGGAGAGGTCTGTCTGCAGCATCAGCAGAGCAAAGGTGGGTGTGGAAATCCTTCTGAAAAATTGCTCGGCAAAGGAGTTCATCAGGGGAAAGTCAGTGCTTGCTATTATCTCCCTATTCCCTGGCCTCGGGAAGAACATAATTGCATTTCAGCTTAACTGTGAGGAAACGAGGGTGAGATATTCCCTCTTTGATCACAGAAGATGTTTTACCAGGGAGAACCACTGTCTCCCCCTACAGGGTGATCCATATCCAAGGCTAATGAGTCTGCTAATGAGAATTACTACAGCTGCCAATCTCCAGCTCCAGAGAGATATCTTGCAAAGCAAAGCCTGCAGAGTTCAGCTCCTGAGGGAGAATCACTGCAGGACAATGCTGGGACACCCTGGGGTAATGTTGGATATAGTCATACAGGGTAACTGGGTGAATCCTGGGCTATAAAAATTGTATTACTTCATTGCAAAACTCTGATTTGTTTCTTCCCTCTCATTATAAGTCAAGGGAAGGAATATGTTCTTCCTTCCCCCAGGCAACACTCATTTGGATGCAAGTGGGAATTTCTTTTGGTGCTGTTCCTGGCTCTTCTCTTCGACAGACAGGAGAGTGCTTATTAGAGCAGATGCACAGAACATAGGAGATAGCCTGATTACATTCCCAGCGTTAGTCAGAGAAAATTCAAGAAAATGTCTGTCCACCCTGCCGTGGAACGTTTGCCAGTCTTCCCAGGCTGTTCAAGAACAGCTCAGACAGTGCTTTGAGTAATGCTGCAACGTGCACCGCTTGGCCCCATTGATCCGAGGAATGCCAGAGCTAAGCACTGCCTCTTCCACCACACCCCCACCACAATCCCTCGGATTAAACACTGGGAAGAGATTCCCACACCCTTCAGAAGGACCGAGGAGCAGGTCCTGCAGGAGCTCTGGCTCAGAGCAGATCAGCACGGCAGACAGCACGTGCTGCCCTGCACCTCCTGAGTGCTCAGCAAAAAGAAATCTCCCCATTTTAGACCTGTTCCTGTGCAGATGCAGAGGGTGACCTTGCTACATATCCATCCTTCACGCCATCAGATCACCACACACTCAGGCAAAATCCAGACAAGAGGAAAACAGAGAGAGGTGGCACAGGGGTCAGGAGAGGCTGAAGCCACCCCTCCTGTCTGTGCAGCTGGGCAAATGGAATTTGTGATGTTCTGTTCCTGCTGTGCCAGAGCAATGTGAAATCTTCTGTTGCCAGAGAAGGGAAATGGAAGAAAAATGAAAAAAAAAACCCAAAAAACCAACTTTGCAAGGGGCATGTTGCAGAAAAAACAGATACCAGATCAAAAAGCTCTGCTTAAAGACAGTACATATGCCAGCTCCAGGGGATTTCAAATATTTATGGTTTGCTACATTTTTAATCTTTAAGATTTCCAGGGATGCTGTGCGTAGAACATGATGCAAGCTCATCCCATGTCTGACATGGACGTGGCTTGTAATTCACTGCAGTGGTGGGAAGGAGAAAGCAGGATCTCTCAAGGGTTCCTGAGGCTCACACCTCACTGCAGGCCTGATGGGGCTTTTCACTGCAAATTCTGAAATCTGTCCTCACCCACTGACTCTGGCACTGGTTCTACCCCCAGCTATGCCATCCCAGGCAGTGCTCACAGCACTTTGGAAAGTGCCCTTGCTGCAGGCAGGGAGGTGCAAAGGAGAGACAGTGCCCACTGCCACCACTCCACCTTATCCTACCTCTGTCCCAATGCAAAGGAGAGCCCCCATTCTACTCCATGGCCTAAATAGATTTCTTGCGTTCTACGTGATTAATAACCTGAAAGAAATGAATATTTAAGATCCCACTGGAGAGTAATTTGCAAGGTACAATAGAGATTTTGGTTCTTCTGGTACAGCAGCATGGGCTGAAATGCTTTAGCAAGAGTTTGGTGTGTGTGCAGAACACCTTAGGCACACACAGGACTAATGCATCTAACACAGGTGCTGGGATTCATTTTTATTTCAGCTCATGTCACCTTCAATTAGAAGAGATTTTGGGTATGCTTGCTCATATGCCTCCACATCTCTCTCCATGTTTCTTGAATAAAATAAACCTAAAATACCCAAAGCTGAGGTAGGATTTCAAGGAACTCTGGCTGCAGCACACTGGCTGATGTTTGCCTCTTAACTTGGGGTGAAGCTGCATAAATTATTCAGGTTCTTGTATTTTAACTGTCAGAGAAATTTAGGCTTCTTAACCCATTTTGCCAACTATCGTGTGAGCTGAGGGAGTTTGGAAGAGAGAAAGTACTTTCTGGAGGGTAGAAATGTTCATGTTCGCAAAGAAAATACAAGATGTGTTATTCTTGGGCATAAAACCCATGTCCTGCTCCACTTTTCTCAAAAAGGCTTTACTTTTGCTCACCCTGAGGAGGCTGTAAAAGCCCTGCTGTGGAGGTCACGATTTAAGTTGTCCCTCGGTGCTCACACCCAGGTCCCAGGTGCTGAAGAGCCAATGCCCCAGCCAGCTTTCCCTGAAAGCACTGGTGCTACTGCGTCTTCCCTGTTCTAGAAACTCCCTGAGACAGCAGCAACATCATTTCCCCCCCGCTGTGCCATTCTGTGCATGCTGCTGGAGCTTAGAAACCTGTGGGTTACAGCAGGAGAGGAGCACATCCAAAGACTGTCCCATCCACTTTTTAAAAGTGACAGGACCGGTAAATCCAGAGTGGACCAAGTTACCCCATGGAGGGGTTTCAGCATCCAGCACTTTCCTGTAGGTCACACAGAGATTGTTAATTTTCTGTGGCTTTTCCCTGCCTGCTGTAATCTGGCATCATTAGACAGCACAAGGACAGCTCATTTGAGCAGCAGTTAAGGGATTACAACTGGACTGTGTCTGGCCGTGCTTTCCTTCTCTGTACAATGACCAGGTCATAATTAGGATGGGAATTATGGCGCTCAGCGATGTGGAGAGGCATTAAGCTGTTGAGCTTCTGGCACCGTGAGCAGGTACGTGCTGCCAGGTTCCAAAGTTCAGCAGCTTTTAGGACTGGCAGAACTGAGGCTTCCCACTGTGGCACAGCAGCGAGGATCCAGTGCATTTCTGCGGAGCCAGGTGGCTCTGGGAAGAAATGAGGAGTGGGCACAGCCAGAACCGCAGCATGACCAGAGCAGCACAGCCTTGTCCAGCCCCTCCACTCCTCCCCAGGGAATCACACATGGTCCCAAACCCTGTCCCTACACAGGGCAAGATGCATTATCAGACACCCTGCTCTGTGGTGGTTTCACAGGAATTCAAGCCTACATCCCAATTCAGGCAGAGCAGCTTTGCAAAGCCAGCTCCTTCCTCACCAATTTATTTGTAAGAACCCAGAAGTGTTCCCTTAATGCTGTTTTCCTGCCTTTTTACTTTTTGATCCACCTGACCTTTTGGAAAAGAAAATGCCATTGACTGGCTTTTGCAGCATTACCAATGTTCTGCAGTGTTAATTATTTATAACCATATAAAAATGAGGCTAAGCACTGGATGTTCATTTGCCAAAGCTCCATCTTTACTCCTGTGCATGTTTTTTAATATGCTCTTCACATATTGTTGAAGAGTTTTACCACCGATTACTCCCTTCTTGTGAGTATTTAGTCAAGTAAAGCATTAGCCGAGCTTGGTCCCTCTAGCATTTGAATTAGGAAACTGGCACCAGCACAGGAACTCCCTTGACTGCTCATATAATGCTGTATAACCCTTCAGAATTGCAGAATTTATGATTTTTAGAATTTACAATCTCTATAATGATTTCTAAGAATGCAATGCAATGTGGTTGGCCCACACAGATTAAATAAAAAATAGCTTAGCAGTTGCAATATGACGATTTGTCAATAAATAAACGGCAGTACACAAGACCCTGTAACTTACTGGCCATTCAATGCCCTAAGGGAAATGTTTTCTCAGTCATTTTTATAGATATTCATGGGTGAGTGTAGATTTCTGTGAAGATGAGCCATACACATGGAGCAAATAAAGCAGTGTAAAAATGCATTTGGCCTTATGTGTCACAGAAAGGGTATAGTCAATATTTTTTAAAGGATCCTTCTACTGGGTTTTTCTTTTTTAGTTCTGAAGCTGAACATGTTACAAACACATGATATGACTTCAAATCAGACGATTTGCTTCATCTGTGTGTTTATTGAATAAAGGTAACTCTGCTGTCCAATTTCAGATGATTGGTTAGTTTGAAAATGTGCGAAAGATTTTATGGCGTGTTAAAACATTTTCCTTTTGTGTCTATTTTGTTTCAGCAGTAGTAAAAGGTGGTACCAGAGGATAGAAAATGAACCTTTTTCTGTTGAGGAGACTACCCTGAGATATCAGCCACAGTTTCACTATCCTGAATGACAGACCATGAAAGATTATTCATCTGCCTTCCTATCTATCTACAGCAATATGGGTATCATCTGCCTCTGTGATAAAAACCCCCTGGGAGGCTATGCTGTTCTTATCAGATGTGGCAGCAGTTGAAATAGCAGCTGAGTAAGATAATAAATAATAAATGAGCCTATATATTTTAATCTGATGTAGGAAAATGTTAACTGTTAATCTGGATAATGGAGGTTCCATGTCCTAAGATCCCCTACCCATGAACTTCAGGCAATCTCTCTCTGAGAGCTTCAGCTTCGACTTTTCACTGGAATCAAGCTTCTGAAGGCATCAGCATTTCTCAAGGGCTTTCTCAGAGGAAATCACAGCCTCACACTAAATAGATTCATTTGCTTGGGGCTGATAATTAGTACTTCTCAACTGCATTTACCATCTTGGGATTCAGATCCTGTGCTTTAAGAGACACCAGGAAACACTGCTGTTTCTTCCATGAGTTTTGCCCGCAACAGCACTGTCTGTAAGGGCTCTCAGTCCCTTCTGCCAGCAGAAGCAGCTGGAGCCTCATTCTTCTAAATCAGCCTTTCCCCCATCTTTGCATTAGCTGGAAGATTAACATCCGAAAGCAAGGTGCTACGAGTTTTTAAAGATCCATTCATAGAAGTTACTGGAGGGAAGAGGCTTGGGAGCCACAGGTACAATACAATAAAAAGCAATACTATTTCGAAGCAGGCTGTGGTTGATTAGATCTGACGGGTGCTCTGCAGAATGATTCCTGCTGTGATTGAAGAGCTGCCGGTGAGCACAGCCCAGCACCACCTCAGACACGTGCTCAAAACAAAAACCCCAAGCAGCAGTGATGCTGGACTGGGGACCTCTGCTGACAAACCAAAGATTGAAAGCACCGCCCTTCCTCCTCCCCATCCTCCCGGGGAGGGACCAAAGCACCAAGTCAAAAGGCAGCCCGTGCATGTTTCCATGTGCTTCACAGCAGCTCGGATTTCCCCTGACGTGACCCACACCCTCTTGGCAATGAGGGATTAGGAACCGTCCCCACCGCTACACTGTGCTGAAGGGGCAATACCAGGCACAGGAACACAAAGCCAAGCACCCGACACCGGAAAATGTGATTTTGGCAATTCCTTAAACGACTGTGTGAATAATGTTTGTGTCACGGGTAGCGTTTGCTACAGGTAGCAGCAAAATATAGCAGGTTTTTACAACTGCCACGGGGAAATATAGTCTGATGTAACTGTTAAAGATCTGTTCATATTCCAGGCAGCAAAGTACCATTTGCAGGATGAAATTGTTTGCTGCTTAAACACTGCCAGTCAAGGACATTAATTGCTGTGGGTTAGATTAAACTAGATGGCACAGCAATAAGATTTGAAGCCTGGGAGAGGGGTGGGGAGGAAGGAGGAGGGGAAGAACAATCTTCGCTCATAAATAATGGGATCTAAAGAGGAATCTTTATAGGGACAGATCAATCTGCAAACAGCCAAGTTCAAATCTAGTTCATGTCCTACGGGTACTCCAGGCAGCCCCAGAGGACACAAACACTGCCCTCACCACAAAAACAAGACTTCAAGCTTCTATTGGGGTATTTATTCCAAATATCTGATCAATCTCAAGTGCCATATCAAAAGCTTGCTGCCTCCCAAGATGGGACAAGCCACCCAGCGTGACGAGAGAGGAAATGCTCTTCTGATGTTTTTAAATGCAACCAGTGGCAACAGGCAGGAAAGGGGGTGAGCTCTCATGACAACCTTTTGTTCAGTTCCTTGCACACACATATACATGCAAAGACATACAGAGCAATATATTCACTTTGCATTACAGGGAGAGAGGTAATTTTGGTCCAAATGTCTTCCTGTTTTATTTACCCTGAGTGCCTTGCAATAAACTCCGTTTCTCAGCTCATGGAAAGACATGTTATTTATTCCTTTACAAATGTAAGCCCATTGTAAATAAGTAAATACTAGCTCTGGGCACTCTTTTTTGGACGTGTCTTTAAAAGCACTAATCGAAATGTAATGACAGGCTGGCAGCCAGTTTCACCATCCAGACTGCTGATAATCAGCTAAGGTTTGCAGCCACAAAATTAACATCACCACTGCAAACAAAACTATCCTTCTGTCACTCACCCTGTCCCAACCCTCTGGAAAAGGCAAAAAACAATCCCCAGCCACCCAAACAGGAACTTGGCAGAATGTTTTGAAGGTCGAGAAGTTATGGAAGAGTTCAAAACAGGCATGGAATGAATTTTTAGCATAAGACCAGCAGAGGAAACGTGCCATTTCTGCCATCTCTCCCAGACCCATCTCCTCCAGCAGAGGTTTTATGAGCTAATAATCAGCAACCACTGCTGATGTGCTGTAAACCTCTGTATCAGGTACATCAGGGCACCTCCAAGCTTCCCAGGGTGACTCATTTGGGACACTCCATGGCAACAGGAATTTCTTCTTCCAGCCAGGAAGGAGGTGAACTGCACCCATGAGAAGGACAACACTTGTTGTCTTCTCATCCTCGGCGGAGGGGAGAGGAAACTACAGTTTGTTTGCAGTGGTTGTAGGAGACATGGCCTGGCAGAGCATCCAGGACAGTCATGGACAAGTCATGGACAACCCCTCCACTTCTGCCTCTATTAGGAAGCTCTGAGGGGATGGTTTAATAGAAGTTTAGTAAGTTTAATAATAGTTCAGATAGAAATTGACCCTCAGAGTTAAAATAATTTCACACAGTTCCAAGTAATTTTGTTTTAAGAAATACCTTGCAGCACCCCAAATTAATTGGATACCTAGTCCAACAAAGACCATATTAACAAACCAGGACCTGATTCTTCAGTCTTTGCAATCAATTTTACCCTGCAGCAATTCCGTTGACTGCAGATGATACAGAATGCACAAGGGAAGATCTGGGGGCTTAATAATTGTTTCCAAAGATGTAGTGCAGACAGCACTGATAACACCAGCAATAATCCCATCTCCGTCCCTGAGGGCCACCCTAAAACTCCTCAGTAAAAAAACGGCATTTTTTTACTGAAAACACCAGTTTTCAGGTGTCAGGAGAATTGAGTTATTTTCTGACAATACTATACCTAAAGCAATATTTAAATTGTATGTTAAATAAATGCTGTGATTATTAGGAGCAGACTTCTTGAAGTTGAACCACCGGGTAGCTGATAGCTATCCTATTACAAACTCCAGAAACCTCAGTAGAGATGTACTTAATAATTGTTTGGCATTAATTTGTCATGCAATAATTATCCTATTAAATCTAAATTAAACCCTCCACTCAGACACTTCATCTAAAGTGTGAACATAACAATTAAGAGAGAAGGGGAAAAAGGGAAGATTTCTGCATCATTTGCAGCGTAAGATTTGTGCTTTTGTGAGCAACAGCAGAAAAAGGGATTTAAGAAAGAGAAATGATTCTGAAACAGAAACACTTGCACCATAAACAACGATCCATCTTTCTAAGTTACATATGGTGCACAGCTTAGGAGAGCATCTTGTTATGCTACAAACTTCAATACATTTATTTCTTTACCATAAGGAAGTCCTGTATTGCACTTCTCTTATAAGGAACAAAAAGCAATTAAGAAAAAATAAATAAATGTAGACAATCGACAAAGGTTGGGATTGCTCTCATCTACCTAGCCAAATAACAGCTTAAGAAACAGGCTGAATCTCTCTTTTACAAGCTCCTCCTGCTGTCAACAGCCAGAAATCAGGCTCTCCAGAGAGAGATTCATCCCACCCACCTCAGAGCTCAGACCTGACAGCTAAAATGAGAGAAGAACAAATCCCATCCGAAAGCCAGACAGGAAGCCTGGAACGAGAAAGATTTAAACTTGTTCTCATGTCCTAAACTGAGATTTGAGACACAGAGCTGTTCTTCCACATAGGATAACATAGCTTGAAGTGCTTAAAATGTCATTAAGTAGCACTGCTGAGATGAGGACAGTCTGTGGGTAGTTTTCTGGCCTTTTCCTGACCAATTTAATTCTGGGATCAAGAAGAATGGTTTTTTTAAAGCAAGACAAGATCTATTTCCACTTACAATTGCTCAATGAATTTCCACATGAGCTGCAGAGCAGTGCAGTACATGACAGTCACAGGAGGGTTTCTTATTCGGTTCAAACTGGTTTTTTCACAGCGTTTGGGTCTGAAGTCTATTTGAAAATGCACCTTTCTTCAATAGAAGAGCCTCCTCTTTAGGAAAAAGCCCTATTTAGTAATTTTTTGTATGTTTTTTTAGATTTTTTTTAAAGTTATGTTTTCCTTAGGAACAGCAGTTCTTTATATCCTCCAAAACCCCAAAACACCAGTTGTGGTGTTGGTTTTACAGTGTGTGATATTGTCTCTCTCTTCCCAGGCTGCCTGAGCTGAGCATGTCTCTCTCTGTGCCATTCTCCTAGGAGATAATTACCTCTTCACCTTTCTCTTCCTCTGCTAACACTCTCTCCTCTGCCAACTGCATTTTCCCACAGAGATGGTATTACTCATCCCTCTAACAAAACTCTGATGATTTCTCAAATTATACTTAGCTCTACAGTCTGGCACTTGTGTCTCTGTTCTTCCCTGTATCAGTTTGTCTAATAAACGTCTTATCTAGATCCTTAGACTATTACAGTACAAACAACACAGCCTTTTTCAACCGAAATGTTTTCCTCTAAATCACACAAAAATGTGACAGGAAGGTTCATTGTGGATTAAACTATTCACTGCCTCTGTTTTGTTCCCACGAGCTTGTTTCCAACCCCACAAGTCAGCTTGGGTTTAAAAGGTTGGTTTGAAATCTGCAGAAAGGAGATATCAAAGGGTGTAGGAGTACATTACAAAGGAAGAGCAACACACTTTGATACAGGAACAAGAACAGTAACCAACCGGTTCCCTGAAAAGTTTATTTATAAAATTTAAACACATTAAACCGGAAAGGAAGCTTGTCTATTCAGAGACATCTGCGAATAACAGACTGAGAAAGCCAGCATAGACAGGGGCTGTTCAGGTAACCACAAGCAAACGGAATTCAAAGCAGATTAAATCAGAGACTCTGTTTATCGTGAGTGGCACCCACACACGGTATATTTAGTAAAGTTTTCTTCTAGTGAATTTAGTGCTGGTGGAAGTGTGAGACGGACAGCCCAGGAGGCTCGTTCCAACCCACTGGGGAGCACAGCCAGGACAGAGCAGCGCTCGCAGCCTCACTGCAGCCAGGCTGGGAGAGGAAGAACCTCCTGCAGACACCTCCACGCTCACCCTGGCCATCACCCAGTGCCTTGCAAGCCATGGGCAAGCCCAAACCAGGTTGTTACATTCTCTTCTAAAATATCGTGGTAAAAAAGTGAAACTCTAGAATCTGTGAAATATTCTGCCACAGGGACAGGGCATTTGTGCACACTCCCTATCAGGAAAGTGCTGCTCTGTGCTCCAAAGCATTGTTTCACAGAATTGCAAGGACTCTTAAGCAGCATTACCTCATTCCCACGATGAAAGGTTTTGGATCCATCATAACTATCTATAAAACACTTCCTCATTTGGCCACGAATGGGAAAAGCTACACACGGAGCTGCAAAGGAAGCCTCAATTTTTTCTCCAAGACAATATTAGAAATGAAGCAAAAGACAGTCATAGGAGGGTTGACAATGCAGTTCTCTTAAATATCTGTCACGGAGATCATTACTGTTTAAGGACTGGAGATTCATTGCTGCTGCTGCCTTTATGGACCCAGTGCCATCAATCCCCTACTTGAGCAAAACCATGGGGTGTGTTGCTAATGGCTTCCAGGTTCCTTTTTGGGTGGTGTGAAGCCTATATGGTAATTAGTTCTTTAAATTAGTGCTGTTTCCTTTGTAATCACTCCCCTCCCAAAACGGTTTCACATCGCCGTTTCTTTGTAATATTTTTTGGTCTCATTTCCCATTATCACCACTGGAATCACATTGATAAAATTTATTTAATCTTTTTCCACAATTCTCCTGTACACTTACTGTCACCATCTGCACACACATTGCATTGATCATATGAGACATCCTAACTGCGTTAGTGTGTGTGGACTTATGAACATATTGAGTGCTTAAAGAAGCCTTTTTAAAATTCGTTATTGGCTGGCTGTGTCCCTGCTGGAGTCCTCTGGGGAGACCCAAGGAAGAACAATTATTTTATCCTTCCTAACAATACCACCACTGCTGCCTACCCCTGTTTTTTCACAGGGCCCTGGAGATCTTTTATAGCATCCTACACTGTCACTGCTGTGCTGTTAAACCCTCATGAATGCAACAACGAATTAATAACACCACTATATACAATAAACAACTGCTAGCATAAAGGCAGCAACAGGATCTCTGGCAACACCTCCATATTCCAATCCTTAGCCAGTGGATAAAACAAAATTGTCTGGTTCGTCTTGCTCAGGCTGCTCAGAAAATATTTACAGGCTGATTTCCTTCCATATTTTTTTCTTTTTTTTTTACTTTTTCTTTTCTGGTAGGAAGCAAGCTATGGCTCAAAGCCAAATCCGAAATATCCTGGGGCTTTTCACTGCCTTATAAACAGTTAGTTATAGTCATTGATACATTGTTGGCATATAATAAACCCTTAATGTCCAGATTGCCTGTAAAAATACATATCTGTTATTGATGTATGTACCAGTTGTGCCTGAAGGCTCTCTTCGAGATGAGTTCCCTTTAATTTTAAGGCCTAGGCATGTTTACATTAAACAGACACTTGGTAACTCAAAAAAACCTTTGCAGTCTCAGTATAGAATCTAGAGGAACTCAGTGATTTGACAGAGGTTGTGGTGGAAGCTTGTGGCATACACAGAAATAAGACCTCACCTTCCATGGCAATTAAATGCTCTTCTCACAGTTCACTCCCTGCTTATATTGGCAGGAGAGTGAAACGAAGAATAAGCTGGGAATGTAATGTTCAGCCATAGGTGGCAAAACGCTGGCTAGGGCCTGCTAGAAAGCCAAGGTAATAATGCAAGAAAATGATTTCTGCTCCTCTCTGAGGGTGATATTCTCCCCTTTCGGAGCTTTACCTAAAGAAAAAGAAACTCACGAGCTTCACCTTGAAACCGCAGCAGTGCACGATTTTTCCCAACGTGCCTGTTCTCTGCACGACATGCCACAGGAGCAGCAGCATGGCCACCAGGGCCAAAGTTTCTGTCTTCTCCAGCTCTGAGACCATGCAAGAGCCTGCTGTCACCAGCCCCCTGCCAGCAGCGAGCAGACCCTGGGATTCATCCCGTTTCCATCCAGGGCGATGACCCAGCCAGCTTTCAGCAAAGCCAACGAGCAACAGCTACTGAGCCAAGCACAGCAACCCAGATACACATGTCTGAGTAAGAAGAACTTGGTCTTTCAGGGCAGATTCTTGACCTGCCGAGCCTGAAATGGCAGGGAGTTCCCTGGGTCGGGTTGTTAAATGCATACGGATACAGGCAGGCAGTGAGGAAGTGCCTTGGCAGGCTGACCTTGGGCACTCGAATGAGCCGCAAAATACTCAGAGAAACTGTTAATGTTGTGTTTTCTGTAAATACTCATCCTGCAAATGGGCAAAATAGGGCCTAAGGCGCTCGCGTTCTGGAGGAGCCCTTGTAAAAAGGTAAGCAGGAATTTTAAATGAGGATGACATGCCCAAGGGTTTATGGATCATGCAAAATGGCTTAAATCACGTTAAAGTGGTGTTGAGATACGCACATCGTTCCCACTTGCTCCTATTTGACTTCAGCATTATACAGAGCAGTTTCACACAAGGAAGATATGTTCACAACCATTCTGCTCACGCTCGGGAGAGGGGGAAGGACACGGGGTAAATTGCTGTAGCATGCTCAGGGTTGAAATATTCACTATTTTCAGCAATGCCTTCGAAGCTAAAACTTGGATGCTTAGGACATCCCACCCTCTGTCAGCTTAAAGCTTGTTCATGTTGAAGTCCCCTCCCTCTAGTCGCCCCAGAGCAGACTTAAATAAATAATCTAGCAGTTCCTTTCAGTTTCCTGACTGCGGGAGACTTTTGCCCATGGAGCCGGACTAGGAGCCCACAATACTGTGGTTTAAGGGATGTCACTGTTTTCAGCAGAAGACTGCAAAAAGGCATTGGAAATCCCAAGTGCCTGGGAATTTTGTAAGAAAAAACCTTAAAAAACCAACCAACCAAGCAAAAACAAACAAACAACCCAAAAACAAACAAAAAAAAACAGACCAAAAAACCTAAAAAAAGGATCGCTGGTCTAACACACATATTTGCATGCCAAGTGTCAGGGACATTATTTTTAAAATGGCTTTGCTAATAATGCTTGAATTTAGAAATTTAGATATTCTTGTACGTTAATACACAGTGACCTTGGAAACAAAACTGTTAGCAAGGTGTTTCAGGCTGAGCAAGACCTGGATTTGATACGGTATAATTTCTGCACGAGGAGCCTGATTCAAACCAAGACAATGTTCCCAGTGTGCAATTGTCATTTCCACACTATTTCTCCATGACCTTGCTTTTCGGGCAGCGAGAGCAAGAATTTAAATGCATTTTCCCACCCCTGCCTGGTAATGGGGAAGGCTCAAAGGAGAGTGTCGGCTATTATTGTTTGTTTCTCTTGAACATCCCACAGAGATTTCAAGTCTATTTACTGCGGTAGTTCTGAACCGACAGCTGATAAAGTTTCCATTACTGATCTTTAATGAATTGGTATAGCTGGGGAAACAGGATTTACCTTCCCCTCACTCAGTGTTCGCTGTTTCCAATCACAGAACTGTTCCCTTTTCCCCCTGCTCCAGCTCCTCCTCTCTTTCATTTCTCACATAAACTAGAGGGTCAGCTCTAGGTCAGGCACAGATGGACACAATGCCAACATACGTGGCCTTGACAGCTTGAGTTTTGCAGATGGTTTCTGGATAAATTGGGTTAAAACATTTTAATTTGCCACCTCCTGAGCACATCCATCCTCACTGTGGGACACTCACATTGTATGGCTGCTTCTCCAATCCACTGAGGTGCACTGGCCATGCTTCCTCTGGCCTGCCCAATTAAAGCAACAGCCAGGCACTGGAGTGCTGAAGGAAATGAGGTTTTGTTCTTATTCCAGAAGATGTTTAAGCAACAGATAATTTTATTGGCACTTTCATTTGTAAGTAGTACAGGAAACCACAGGGTGACAGGGCCAGCAACATTCACTTTTCTAGACCCTATCGGCCTCTGCTGCAAAAATCTTCCAAGAGAAACTTTCTGTGGCCCTCAGCAGTCATCATCCATTCTCTGCAACAAGATCCTGTAGTTTCTGCCTGTGTTTTTATTCTCCTCTCCCTGCCAGTGTGCAGATTGCAGTGCACTAACACCTCAGGTTAACCAGTGCATTGAAAAATGTGTCAGTAGGGCTCAAATGGTGACAGCTGACAATCTGAGAGAAAAAGCAGGAATTCTGCAGGCATTCATGGAAAAGCATCAAGGCATCCCAAACGAAAGTAAGAAAATAACAAACATGCTTAAGCTGCTCTTCAGCTCCAAAATACCACTTTGAAGATTCAAAAGACCTAAATTTGGCTGTCCTTCCATATCCCTAGAAGAGTCATTGAATGTCAACCAGTTATTCCTGACATTGGCACAGGTTAAAGAGTTGGCAGATCCTGTGTTCCTTCACTAGCTTGTTCCTAAAACCACTTTCTCATAGTATTAGGTATAAATCTCAAGTAACATGTTTCCGTGAATAATCAAAGAGAAATGAGAAACTGGATGGATTCAGGCACAATTCAATAGGAAGAAAGGTGACAGTACACGCTTATAAGACATTTACATGATTGCTGTAGAAAACACATTTTTGTTAAGTTCTCTGTATTACATTTGAGCTGACACAACATAGAGAAAATAAATCCTTAGGAAAGGCTTGTTCTTACACTGTTTCTGCCTTGCCCAAAACTAAGCAGCAGTGTTGAAATCTTGCAAGGAAGCTCATTCCCTTGAGGTTGTTAATCAGCATTTTAGACAAAAGTTTGGGGTAGCTTCCAACTAAGACTTCAAATTTTTTATCTGAAGCAAACCAGACTGCTAAATTGCATTCTGGTTTTATAAGACAATCATTAATAATAATAACAGCAAAATGAGAATTGCAAAGATTATTTTTTCATGTGTTTTATTAACGTGAAGGTAAAATCCTGCTGATCAGATCAGCACAGTTGCATCAGAGATAAATTTAGTCCATTATTCAATTAATCCTTCAATGCACTCCTGTGGTCGAGGTAATACATTATTATTATCTCCACTTCTGTTATTCCCATTAGAGACATTAGTTCCAAGAATGTGAACCATTTATTGTTGAGGGTCCTGATCCTGTAATACGATGTGCTGGCAGAGACCCCAGTGTCCACAGTAAATCCCACTACCTTGAATGAAACTCATCATCCCTCATTAGGACAATTGTTGCAAAGTGCCATTACCTCCTATTGTGCCCACCCAGTTGAATAAGTGCCTACACTGTTTAATTTAAGATGGCAGTAATTAAACAAAGAACCTGTTTGCATTTACTGTAACTGGGACATGTTTAATTGACCGCCCTGCTTTTGGGAACATCCCCTTGTCCACACAAACAAGGGTGAGGAAAACAAGCAATGCTGAGTGTCAAAACAGGAGCGCCCTCAGTCAGAACGCTCCACTTCCCTGCTCGCCAGTCAATGCTCTGACAACTTTTAAGGTGTTGGTAGTAACCTTTTACCTCTTTAAATAAGTGATGGAACAATTCTCCAATTAGTTGATGCAACAGCATTCATGTATTATTTTGCATCAGGTCTGTCCTTTTAAAGAGCATGGAATGGAAAGGACTTTTAAAGGCCGTCTAGTCCAACCCCTGCTGCAGTGAGCAGGGACATGAACTAGATCAGGTTGCTCAGAGCCCCATCCAACCTGAACTTGAATCTCCAGACTGTTCCCACTTCACTGTGTTGTGACTCAGCTTTTGGAGTGATCTTAGCTGGGATTCTTTGGGGTGTGTTAACCAGACTGCTTCCGGATGCCGCTATACCTGAAGATGTGCTCCAGGACCATTTAAACGCTGTCACCACTCACAAGTATCCAGTCTGTAAAGCCAGACTAGAGCTCCCTAAGGGAACCCCCTTGAAAAATACACAGTGTGGCCACAGAATCCTCAGCCACAGCTGTATCGTTCCGTGTCTTATACTATCTACAAACGCGGAACAATCCACTGTCTCACCCTGTTGGACCCTCAGCCAACTCCAGTGAAAAGAACATTGCATGAACCAGTCAAGCTGCTGGCAGCACTGCCACTGGGCTGCTAGCACAGGCACCTGCCCATTCTGAGCCAGAGGAATATTCTAGCTCTTCCAAGACTGGTCTCCAAACAGCTATTAGGTAGCCTGGGAACCATAGCTGCAAACACTAAAATTCAGTGAGAAGCAATTCTGCTTGCTAGTTAAACTGCAAAGATCAAATAATAATAGCAAGCAATGCAGGAATGCCATATAATTTATTCATTAGCATTGCTAACATGGAAAATGTTTCTTTTCCTGTGATGAATCTCACTCATTACACTTTGAATACAGGAGAACATATTCAGAATGTTGTGTCAAACATACAAGTACATACTATATATTTAGAGTAACAAAGAAAATGGCCAATTTTGAAATATTTTAGAAAAGAAGGTTTTTCTATTGCCGCATATATTGTACACAGATGTTCAATACAT
Organism: Oreocharis arfaki; assembly: GCA_013398015.1. NCBI lineage: Eukaryota > Metazoa > Chordata > Aves > Passeriformes > Paramythiidae > Oreocharis > Oreocharis arfaki. Next base: position 2,390,512 of record VZRR01005155.1, on the reverse strand, counting down.
TTTCTGAAGTATAATGTATGTCAAACATATAGGAAACCTTTCCCTAGTCTTTCTATTCTCCACCTCCTTACACCACCAGATTAATGTTGTTAGTAAAAACCCAAGGGCGATAGATCCGTGGGGTGATCCTTGGAATACCTTGTGCTCTAGGCTGAGCGATGTTCCCTAACATTTGGAGACCTATCAGGTATTGCAACCGGTAGAAAATTACCTCAGACAGAGCTATAATTTCTTTTTATTACAATTCTTGCTGGAAACTGGCCCTTTTAGCAGAATGAAAAACAAAATAATGAGCCTGTCTTTTTAATCCCCAAGAGGACCGGTTAATTTACGTTCACTCACTGTTCAGTTTTCATGGGTCCTAAAATTTGCACAGGGCCTCAGGGTCTGCTCTGTTCCATGATTAACTGAAGCAAAAAGCCAGAAATGCTGTTCTACAGCTCCTCACTTACAATCTGCTTACAAACAGTAGATCACTCTGTGGTGTACGAGAACAAATACATTTTCCTACTGTCACTAACTAACTCAGACAAATGCTTATTTACTGCAATCTTAGAGACCATGGAGAGATCAAGTTCTGCAGTGGGCAGGTCGTTCCTAGCTCTGACACTAAAGCTCCATGTAGATTTTGAGGTACTGTCTTCATTCTTTCCACTGTAGATTCCCTTCCCCCTCACCCTAATGAAAACTAGGCTTTTTCACAGTGGATTCCCTCACTGAATAGTTCGAAACAAACTTTTCCACTGAATGAATACACTTCATAATCCCTGGAGGAAGTGACAGTTTGATTTAGAAGGCAAGTGTTTATATACTTTGGTTTCTATATTTTCCCACTCTCTATACCTACACACACACTTGTGTGCATATGTAAATATATATACTCCTAGAAGACAAGGGAACCTGAGCTTTCCTTGCAAAATATTCACAATGAAGGGAAATATGAGGTATGAGCATGCACATCATCTCCTAAGTAACTTACTCTGTTACGGTTTTCTTTGTAGATAAACAATGGAAATGTTCATTGCCAAAATCTATTAATGGCTAAAAGAGCCCTTACTTTGGTGATGTCTGTAGCAGGATCCTACATACAAACATGGAAATTCCAGAACCATTTGGTTGAAGGATGAATTTACTAACCTTTTACACAACATGAAGCCACCAGCATAAGGCAGGCATAAAAAAAATCTGCTCTGACTGCTAGAGCAGTACAGCCACAGAGGAACAGCTCTCACAACATGAGCAAGTGTGAAAAACACAAAAAGCAAAAGAAAGGAAAACCACATTAAAGAACAGCCAACGGTATACTAAGAAAAAAGCTTTTCCCTTGCTCTTGTAAGAAATAATGCCAGCTGAAATAGAGATCAAGTTTCCCATTTACACTTTCCATGGCTTTTATTTTCCCAACAAACTAGAGAACCCAAACACGGAAGATGACATGCTTTCTTGTTGAATGTGTTTCCCATGGAGGCGTGCCAGGCCACCACATTAATGGATTTCCACTTCACATTTGCTTCTGCAGATGACAACAACTTTTGCCTTTGTATATATACCAGAATCGAAGCACACAAAATAACTTCTTTGCTAGAAACAAGCAGCAAAATAAATCAAGGAAGGTTTTGGTTGAAGGAACAAAAAAACCCCAAACATCTAAGTGACAACTGGAAATCTGTTTCCTAGAATTTACAAACATAGATAAGATGCTGAAATATAGGATTTGTTTCAGCTTATACAAATAAGTGTTTATTTCTAGAAGACAGAGTTCCTGGAGAATAAAAAACATCCTACTTTAAGAGGCACATGGCTGATATCAGGCACAGCCCTTCCCAAGCAGAGATATGGGAAAGAGACACCTCTATTTCTTCTTTAGTCATATTCAATTTCTTCAAGCTATGACTATTAAAATGAAGACTGAGCCATCAAAGTGTCAGTGAGCTGAGGAAGGAGAAGGAGCTGAAGCTAAAGCAAACAAATCATGATCAAAAACAAGTGAATTTATTTTAAGCAGAAAATTGATATATTTCATATTCAACTTGTGCCAAAATCTGACTGCAGTAGAAGAATTTCTGATTTGTCTGGTTTAATTATAACTGAATGAAGATCTTCAGATTCGATCCCTACCCTATAAAATCCTTTAGTGAAAGGACAAAGGACTAGATTATGGTCTTGCTTATGGCTGTGTAAATCTCTGGTAACTTCAATGAAATCACACCGCTATGAATATTTACGGTTCATTGTAAACATTTTGAGAATCATAGTGGGATCAACTTTATAGAGCACATGATATTTTAAATATTGGAAATGTAGGCTTTGTACTTTCAAGCACCGTATGCAGGGCTTAAATTTGCCACCATGAACAGAACTTCCCAGGGTAACATAAATCTGAATCACAGGACCGTAGAATATCTTGAGTTGGAGAAGACCCATGAGGATCATCGAAGCTCAAATCCTTTGGTCAAGGCTCATAACACTCAAAGGGCACCCCTTAGGCCCAAGTTTCCTCCGTGGGAGTTGTAAGGACTCAAGACAAACATCTCAAAGCAGCATCGAGAGGCATCACATGCAAAGATGGTTGGTCAGCTCTGATTAAGTCTTAGCAGGACCTTGGGAAGTGACTTAGTTGAGAGAATATGAGGCAATATTTTGCTGTCATTAATCCACTGAGAATGCCTGGTTCTTTCATTACCTAAACATGACATGCATATTTCAAATTACACATTTTTACTTGATAATTATTTAATAAGGTAGGGATAGAGTCAGCAAATAATGGCTCGAGAAGGAACATTTAATTTCCAAGAGTGTCCTAAGAGACATTTCATTGAAGGGAGCCGTAGCAATTACCTTCACATTTAGTGTCAGACACATTTCACCAATTCAGGACTCAGGAAGACAATGTGCATTAGCACTAGGAAGGTTGTAGATAGAGATAATCAGATAATGAACATCACAGTGGTGAATCTACAGACAGAAATTACACTGCTGCTCTGCTTGCCTAAGATTTGAAATGCAAATTATTTTGCAGATTTACTGGATGAATTCTTGATTCTTTTTAATTCTTTGGCTTAATTTTGTTGAGATGATTCCTCATTTACGTCTTGACCTTTGACAGATGTCTGAATTTGCCCTGGTGACAAGGATTTTGGCTGGTAGGTGTTGAATGCAACGTGCTTTCAAGTTGGAGGAAATGTAAGGACAAAGAGCAGAGAAGCAAAGCACAGCAGGCAGTGGTGTTGTGCCAGGGCTGTTTGATCAGTCTTTATTCAGGGTATTTCCAAACAGCTGGATCTGACTATATATTAGTATTGCTAATACCAGGCCCTCCTGGGAGAACCATATGCTAAAAGAGAACATCCCGGGTCAGTGAAGACAGAAGTCATGGAATGCAAAGCAAATTAATGTGCTAACATCCATGGGTTAGACCAGACTCCTGGCTGAAGTTATGAGGAAAAGTTTGGAATAAAACTGCACTAATTTGGGTTTTGTGGTGAGTAATACCCAGGGGTCAATGCCATGAATTGAAAATGGAGATAGTAAAGCTTTGAAATAAGGACCTGTTGTCCTCCTAGTCCCTTCCATGAAGGAAGTCTTTCTATTCACTCCACACCAAGAGATGACATTGAGCATAAGACAAACCTGACTTCCAATGTCCTGTGCTGCTTTTCACACTCCTGCCCACAATCAAAACCACTGACAGACCCATGAGGGTGTCCCTAACCACTGGGAGATATTCTGCAGAGTGTTAAGAGTTCCCCATAAATACAGGAACAGGCTGTACCTCTCTGTGCTCAGGAGCACCGTACCCTGGGTGTACTCTGTTTGAAATTATTGGTGGCATGAATCAAAGTGGCAAGACCTGCCTCTTATCTGTGCTCACTTAAATTGAGTACTTTGTATGTGTATCTCTAATGTAGTTGGGTCCTATAGTCAGCAACAGTGATAGAGAATCCTCAAGTACAAACATGCACCAAGTGATATTTCTGATTTAAAGGTTAACACTGATTCAAATTGCTTTTATTCTTCCCTCCTGCTGGGTAGGAAAATGTTCTTTAGATTTACTGTTCCAGAATGTTCTCTTTTAAGATCTCACTACTTTGCTCCCAAGATTTCTTCATTCTCTCCCTCTGAATTTGCAAGAACAAATTACAAACGTGATTATTTGCAAACTTTGATGCCTTTAATAGAAAAATATTACTAATAATCTCGATCCTGAATGTTATCATTGGACATTGGTCGAACAGCAATTACCCTTTTTCAGACAGCTCCTGTCCTGACTTCCTTCCAATGCTAAACCATGAGTCCTTCATCATTTTCTAATAGATTAAATGATTTGCTTTTGCTGAAAACTGTTTTGATATTTATTATACTCTGTTCATTGCCATCCTTCTGAATTGTGCTGGGAAAACTTAAATGCTTTGAGAGAGATTGGATAGATGGGTAGATAACTGTGAAATTTTACAGTTAATATTTGCGAAGTGCCTAGAGATTTCAGAATAAAGGAGGCATGAGAAATTCAGACATTTCTTGTTATGTTCCAATGCATGAATGCAAAAAGAAGAAGAGAGGGTGGGAAGAACCAAGTCAAATATTATGGTAGGTCTCAAAAAGTTGCTCATTTAATCCACAACTTCCCTGTTCTCTACCATCTCAATCGGCACTTGCAGAAACCAGACTTCATGTGTTTCCTCTGAGATTTTCCTTTAAAAAGGATCTGAATGGAGATAGGGATTTCTGTAGAGCACAGGTAATTAGTGCTGGAGGACTCTGATTATCTCTTTATACCCCTCCTCACCATTTGACACGATTCCACATAATAAGCCTTCCCTTGAACAAACCTGGTTTGAGACAGTGTCTCCTGGGAAGCTGATTCTCACTGTGAGAAGAGCTGCAGATTTCCATCCTCTACAGACACAGGTCCTTTTTCTTCACTTTTCTAATGGTTGTTGGAGAGCAGAAGAATGATACACAGAATTTAAAGGTAAAATCCCTGTCCCCTACCTTTTCCTCCCAGTAGAACTGTGGGACAACCAACTGCTTATTTTTATTCTTACTCTAATTTCCTTTCTATGCTTTCCCTATTTTAATTAAAATGAGATCAGCAAGAAAACAAACTCATGAAAGCTGCACTGAATATACATCTGCATTATAGTTTAATAAAAAACTTAAGAGTTGGGGTATTGAATAAAGTTAAACAATTTCCCCTAAACAGAGTGGGAATTAAAATAAAACCCAACAGCCACAACAAAACCAGGAGAGATCATGATCAATTAATGATGAATATTGCGTTGCTTTGTTTGCAATATATCAGTTCATGCCCAAAGAGATAATTTGGAAGATGGGGAGAACTATTAGAGGTGTTTAGGGAAATACCAACAAAGCCCAAAAAGCTAAACTATAAGAAATAATAGCAGGCAACAACAAAAGACCTTGAGGAACACGAGACTAATTAGAGAAGTCGGCCATGCGTTTTGTTATCACTCCATTACAATGAATGGAAATGAGGCCAGGGGTTGAACATCTCCGCTCAGGAACACCTGGGGAGCAGGAGCAAGGAAAAACCTGATCTGCCTTGTATTAGTTATTTAAGCTCAAAGAACTTTAACTGATACAGAGCTGATTTCAATCAAAATTACGTAAAAATTCTCACTAAGTATCAGAAGTTCAGAAAACATTAAAAGAGGGACTGAATAAATAAAATTCTCATGCACTTTTCTTTGTAAGAGTCAATGGGGCAAGCAAGATAACACAAAGGAACTTATGACGGGGAGAAATAACCATTACACTTCACAGACACTTGTTTAGAAACAATTTTCTTTTGCCAACAGCTATAAATGGTGCAAGCTTCAATACTTTTATTTGTACTTAAATGAGAGGCCACTTGTCAAATATTTCCACAGAATAAACCTCAGCTCAAAGCTTTTGAATGTATGCTTTGCTTTAAATATGGTAGTAATCCCACCTCTAGTCAGCCGAATCCTTAAAGTCACGCTGTGCTGAACCACATCTGTCTCTCGAGATTCCACAATAAAAATTATTGCTTTGCATTTCAGCAGCGAACAAAGCGATTCCCATGTACGGTTTGTTTGCAAAACACTTTGTCAACCAAATGGGTCTTAAGCAACTGCACATTCTTATAAAGCAGAAACGCAAACAGAAAAAAAAAAAAACCCACCCCACCCTCTTTCTTAATGTGAATGACAGTAGACAAGCATGGCAAACTGAAGCCAGCTCGACTGCCGGTTCCCCTGGGAAAGACGAGCTCGTTTGCAACTGCATCAAAGGCAGCAGCTGGCCAGCCCAGCCCGACAGTGCGATGATGATGCTAATCAGCAGTCTGAAGGAGCTAAAGTAGATGACATGGTGCTGTTTCAAGAATCGGGACCCATGACAAGTGTATCTGAGGATGGGCTGGTGAAAATGCCTGTTGCTTTTCTTCCTAGCCATTCTTCACAATGATTTTACCACTCCTGCCTAAGCTGCTGATAGAGGCAGTGTTTTGTTTTTCTAGGCAAAGACCCACTGTTTAATTCTTCCGAATGCTGTGACAACTGGAAGGATGAAAGGCACCCTGCTAGAGACAGCAAAAGCTCTCTCTCTCTGTTTTGATATCCAGTGTGTAGACCTGTGATGCTCTGCTCAGTGTTACTCTCCAAGGCTGCTCCCACAAGCAGCTGGGAAAGTCGATCCATTGTCGAAGCAGCAGCAGCTTTTGCTCTTTGCTTGAGAAGTTTGGGGTGGTTCCTTGTTTCTACATTTTATGATGATACAGAAGCATCAGCTGGTGGCATGGACTGACATGGGCTGGATGCAAGGAATGAATTGCATTCCCATATCCAACCAACACTATTTTTGTTTTCTGTGCTTTTCCTTTCCTTCTGCAGCTTAGCTTAAGAGATCCAAACAACCTTCATGCACAGTGGAGAAACATTTCCTGCCCAGCCAGCACATCTCTACTTAAACCCGATGTTCTCAGGACACAATCAAAACAGAAGACTGATGTTTGATAAGCATCTAGTTTGGGTGAGAAGATGATGATATATAAGGAAAGAAAGCAGAATCTTTCGTTTCCCCCTATGTGAAAAACACATTGGTTTTGCATTTGCAGTTGGAATCTAGATTGCACCATGGAAAGACAGGCAGACGGTGCAAGTTTGCCATGGATTTTTTCCTGGTTTTGGAAGCATTTTGATACTGATACCTATCTCAGTGTAGCAAATTTGACAGAATCTCTTGGCTAGATGAACTGCTGCTCCCTCGCAGGTCACTAGATGGTGATGGGGAATATTAAAAAAGCCCTTAATGCAGACAGCAAAGCCGCAGACCTTGCTGTAGTTAATGAGTGAAGGAACACTTGCTGCTCCCCATCATTCCTTTCAATTCTGCTCACGTCAGGTAATCCCAGACAGCACGAACTGCCGTCAGTGTGAGATACCAGGAATGCCTCGAAAACCACTGTGGAGTTCAGTACGAGAGGTGGAGGCAGAACAGCATCTCCAGCCTATCCTCCTGGGGTATAGCTTTAATTAACAAGGTTCTATATAAAGAATTTGTTGAGTTGGTTATTTGAAGGAAAAAAGTCCATCTGTGCTCCTAGAAAGAGGACCCATTTGAAATTATATTCCTTTTTATATAGCTTGGACACAGCAGAAACAAATGTCCAGAAGGGAAAAAAATCTTCCTGAGATAAAAAGGAGCTGGCTGCTCTCTGCTGATCCTTTGACACCATGCCTGCCAGTATTTGAGAAGAACAAAGCTGAGAAATAGAAAATTCAGCACTGCCAAGATTCACCCACAACCTCTGAAGCGCTTGCACCCCACAGCCCACTAGAAAAAATCACTCCTAGGCCTGAACACTTTAGTCTGGGAGGGATACAGGGAATGGGAAGCTGAGCCAAGCCTCTCTTGTTAAGATGAGAACTCCAGAAACAAGCAGACAAAATATTAACTGATATAATTTGTTACATGTTTCAGGAATGGGGAATAGAGCAATTCAGAAGAGAAGAGGGGACAGCTCTTCTGTGTTCCAGACACCCACCCAGAACTTGCAGAAGGAATTCCCAGAACTACCCACTCTTATCTATTCCCAGTGACTTGGAGCCAAAAAAAACCCCCTTCTGTCCTCAGGAAGCTTTTCTTCTCCATTTTTTTTCCTTGTGTCTGCTCATATTAAACTACCACAAAATAAGAAATTCTTAAAGTACTGACAAACTGGAAAATACACCAAGAAGAGCAAGGAGAAATGAATTATGAGTGCTGGAGGGACTCACTTGCAAGGAAAGATTAGAAGAACTAAATATGTCTAGCTTGGCAGAGAGATGACTAAGCAGAGAGGGGGAAGTGATAAATGTCTACAAATATTTGAAGGGCGTATACACTGAGGAGGCAGAGAGATTCTGCAGTGTGAGCCATACCAGGTGGTGGGATTAGGAGCAAAGGGATGGAATCAGAAAAGGGAAAAGAAACCAAAAAACAAAACAAAACAAAACAAAAAATCCCTTCAAAAAGCAAAAATTCAACTGAAGGCTACATAAACCAAAGTCCTCATGAAAATGATATATATCCATATCCCCCACACTGGGGACATGGAGATTTTCTCAGAGGTAGAAAGCTCAGTATATGAGGCATATGGGAGGGCTGCAGGAGTGCTTTGTTGCTTGCAGAACTAAAGGAAAGAGCTGTGCCTTGATGCTGGGAGACCAACAGGAGCCCCAGTGGACAACAGGTGTCCCACCAACACTGTCAATTAGAGAGCTTCAGGCAGGAAGTGAAGGTAGTTGTTGTATCCAATTGAAATCACAAGAGGAAGGTTTGTTTGGAATAATTTAATGACCCTGAACTTAGTAGAGCTACAGGCCTTTATAGATATAGCCCAGCCAGATGGTCCCTGGGAAGCAGGAGGCTTTGGGTCTGTTAAGCACTCAAAAAGATGATGGTGGAAAACCTGAAAGATCAAGATGGAAGACAAAAGCATCAAATTCCTCCATCTTAACTCAATTCAACCATCACTGGTTTAACCAGGTCAGAAGGAGACAGGGGAGAACGTAGTGCATTCCACAGCTCAGTTCCTAATGCAAAGCACACCAGTGGTCCCTCAGCCCCTCGAAAAGTCAGGAACTAAATGCAGCCAATTCCTCTTTCAGGAAAATAAAAATCCCACTTGCCTTCCACTTTCAGGCAGGGAGGACCCCAGTCACCACCACAGACGTCGCCCCAGTACATCACTTCAAGCCCTCTCCTGCTCCACATCAGCACACTCATCTGTGAACAAGCAGAAGGACAACCCAGAGATCACCACCAAGGGCACGTAATTGAAGGTTGTATTCCAGACCCAGCTCAGCTGGATCCCAGCCAGGACATGCAGCTCAATTGCTTTAGAGTCACAGACAGCAGTGCCTCCTCCTGCCAATACAGGAGGGGCAGACCTCGATTTTTGTCTTCCTGGAACTCTGTCACCAAGGCCCCTGTACACAGCCCTTGGCTGATTTGCCAGAGAAAGGGGCAGGGGTCCAAGGCGATGCAAGGAAGACCGAGCCCTTCCTTAGCAAATGCATGTCAAGTGTTAAACCTCTCCCTTGTGCAATCTTGCAAAACCAGGCAAAAATAATTCCCACAAGTCTCGACATGGGAAGCATGTCAAGGTCCTTCCCTTTACCCTGGATTCAATTCAAAGTTTTATGGGAAGTCAAAGCCTCAGCTTACGTTTTCAGAGTACTCCATGTCCCTAGCAGAGGTTTGTAGGGATAAACCTCCATGCCTGTGACAGGGAACTCTCTGTAAACAGGGTGATGCTCATCTGCTTGGCAAGCAGAGCTAATTCTATTAACATTGTACTTTTGTAGGTGAAAATAAAAAGAAGATATTTGACTAAAATGAGATTTCAAGATGATTGTCTATTTCTCTAACAACTGAAATAGGGGAGCAAATGGAACAGCCGGAGGTGAGAGCAGCTGATGTGGTGGATCAGCTCAACTAGACAATAGTACTGTGAGAGAAAAGACACCCTTCTGTCTGCCCCTGCAGAAAGCTAACACATTGCTGAGCATGGCCCTTCACATTTGGAGCACCAGAACTAACAGCCTCAGTACAGAGACAATTACTGTATCAGTGAGGTAAAGTTCAACAAGGAAAAACTTCATCTTTGATACAGAGGTGGTAGAGGCAGAGGGGAAGGTTTCCAGGGATTCTAGTGTTGGATGCAAACCCCAAAACAGCCTTGTTTCTAGCAAGCCAAAACCTCTATGTAAAAGATGCTTTTAATAACATAACTCCCACCAGAAATTACACTGGTCAGCCATCACAAGGTCCCCCTACCCCAACAGAGCTGGCTCTCAACAGAGAGATTCTTATCATCCACAAGAACCAAGTCCCAGTGCTCCTTGCTCAGGAGCCAATCCCAGGACAGAGAAGCTGTGATGCCCTTTCCACACGGAAACAGGAACGAGGCATCCCAAGCCAAACACAGGGAAAGAGGTGATAACAGACATAGTCTTCTCTCTGCCCTTCCCAAACACATGATCATCTGCTAACATAAATGATGAGATCTCTCCGTGGAGCTGTTATGCATCTCCTGCTCTCCTCTGCCAGATGAAACATAATGACATACCTTGATGTGGGTAGGACAGGCGCTGAGCCCTCTGGAGGGGCAAGCTGGGCTGGCTTGCTGCTGGGAAAGCCTTTTCGTCAGGAAAAACAGCAGCTGCCATTCAAGATTCAGCTGAGCCACTTTCAGCAACGTCCTGGGACTTGTGGCAGTGAAGCCGTAATGGAGAAGCCAGGTTCATCTTCACAAAACAACACAGATTCCAGTGTCCCAGCTTGGCTGTGGGGAGCACGGTGCTGTTGCAGCTCCTTTTATTAATTAACCAGGTGCTTAACTTCATCATCCTGGCTAAAATCCAGCAGGGAGAAATACACTTCCTTTCTTTACCCCGTTTTCACTCAGCAGCTTCATCCTGAGCAGTTCCCCCTGCCCCGCAGTCACTGCAGAGCAGGTGCAGTGTCACCCCAGAACTTGCTGCACTTCAGCAGCAGGTGAGAAACTGCTCCTCAGCCTGCCTGACCCAAAGGCTCACAGAACCTACTGCGTAAACATAAGGCACTATTATCTCCCCTCTCCACATGGAATCACTTTATGGAATTTATTATTATTATTTGGAGCTCAAATTGAAACCCTCTGGCCATGTATGAACACTAAGCCTGCTTAGGGAATGCAGGAAGCAGCTAAAGTGGTGAAGAGGCAAAGATTTATGACAGTCAGAAAAGAAATTTTCTTTTCTAGCAACAAGCTTCACATTCCTAATCTATTTCTGCAGATTTTGCTACTCTCTACCAAACTTCTGACAGGTCTTAAAGACTTACACTTACCATGCTGCAAGCTGTTCCTCTATAGTCTATTTTATCATCGTTTATAACCACCTGGCTGGATTCCCTTGGTGGTATTTTTCACTCTTTGTCATAGGCGCTAAGAGTATCCACATTGCCCACAACACAGCCTCCATCTTCACCTTTTTCCTTCCCTCCGACATCATCTCAGCTATTTCTGACTGGCCTCCCTTTATCTCCTCCTGAGAGCTCCCACCCTTTCTGATTCCCATTCAAATCATCACATTAGTGAGACAGACTGACAATGGTTTTCCCCTCTCAAGCAGGATTGCACCCTCACCCTCTCCCTTGGCTTCGGTAAAACTTTCTTCTATAAGAGCTTTACAAATATCTTTCTGTCCCTGATAAAATGATGTTAGGCAAGGATCTAAGGGGAGGTCTGTGAAAGGAGGAAAAATAGCGGTGACAATGAGTCGTCTCTCCCAAATTGTCTTCCTGAAAGCTCCAAATGACTTTGTAACAGCATGAAAGTGCTTCCTGATTATTGCCAGGCTGAGGCTCAGGAAAGCCCTAAGGGTGGACAGGAGAGGGGTAAGGAATATACAAAAACCTGCAGGAAGAAGGGGCGTGGTAGAAATTCTCTGGCCCCTCACACTCTCCCTGGGATGCTAAAGCTGCCCTTGCCTCCTCTGTTCAAGGAGAGCTCAGGGCTCCATTTCCCCCCTCCACTAAAAACTTCAAGCTATTCCCAATGCAGGAGCAGTCTAATGGTCTCTAGGTCCCCGTGGACCCCCCTCATAATCTTCAGCAAGATTTTGCTGCAGGAATTTCAACCAGAACTTATCAATTTCCCACCCAAGAGTCAGACGCATCTTCCTAATTTCCAGTGACTTGTCACTTCAGATCTTCCTCCTCAGAACACCAGTGGGGCTGACCCCCCATCCCCTGGGCGACCATGTGGGCAAGACCCAGCCAGATGCCACCAGAGGTGGTCACAGCCACCTCTCGAGCGAGTAACTCTGGCTGCGGGAAGGAGCACAGCTAACACAAACATCATGCTGTGTTCCCATGGCAACCAAAGTGTCATGTTCATCATCGCCTCATTTCTGGAAGAAAAAAGATATAGGTCCGATGGAGAAAAATCCAGGAGTCCCAATGGGCTGTGCTGAGGCTGGGCAGATTTTTAACGTCATTGCTGGCACTGCTCACCGCAGGCCTGCTGGGAAGTGCAGCACCCAGCCCCGTGATGGCCCATGGGTTTGAGCAGGAGGCTGAATGCGATTCAAACTCATCCAGCTGGATACAGACAGTTCATGTCCTGTCTGCTCTGTGTCACTTTGAAGTTAAGGATACACGATCCACTTACCACAGCTATAGAAGCTACTAGGTGTAAGCAGAAGAGGTTTCAGCTCCACCCATCCTATCTCACACTTGACATGACCTGGGGATGATGGTCCTTATCAGTTATCTTTGCTCAGTGACTTATCAAACCCCAGTAATTTAAGAAGATGGCTGAATTTGGAATTGCTCTGCAGAGACCTTTGTGTGCATCAAGTGCCCTCCTGGACTTGGTGATCTGCCACCATCTCATTGTCCCATGCTTTTGTCTGCTGATATCTGTGCCCCAGAAACCAGATCCAGCTGGGATCCAGCATCCCCATTAACGTGGGTCTGTATGAGCTCCTGTGCAGTGGCTACAGGGCAACAACTGAAGCATTGCCACGCAGAGAAATGGAAAGCTCACCTTTCAGTGCCAAGACAAACATGCTAGAGATGCATCACTGGACAATTTTGGAGCTCTCTGATGTGCTCTTGCTTGAGGCAAGAGAAGATCTAAGGCTGGAGGATTCATTTCAATCACTTTAAAATCAGTCCCCCCAATTAGTAGTTTTTTTCCTCATGGAAAAAAAAATAAGAGGAACTTCCAGCCTGAAGAATAAAAAGGGAAGACTCTAAAAATTATGCTTGGGAGAAAGCATCTTTCTGCGAAAGAAAATCAAGCCTGTGCTTGAGAGAAAAAGGGGAGGGGAAACTAGGAAGAGAATGACAGCATTATATACCATGCCTGGATAAGGCAGGAAAAAGTGCTTGGAACACTCCAGATTCTCCACAGCACAGAGCTGAAACCAAACTCCAGCAAGGTGCAAAGTTTGGAAAAACAAGTATCAAAAGTCAATGCAGATCGAGGGGAAATATCCCTCGATGCTCTGGGGCAGGGTATATCTAAACAACACTGAAATCCAAAACATCAGTTAACTTGCTATTAATCCTTAGTTTTAACCCTCGATTTTATTTTTATTTGGCTTTCTTTTTTCCTCAGTTTTGCTGGCCCAGCAGTGAAGTGTTCAAATCAGATTTATACCTGTAACTGGGGAGAGCACCTTAGCTAAGAGATTAGATATCTCCATATCTGGAGCAACCTCTTCCTCCTTAAAGACAGACAGCAACCTCATGCAGTCAGTCTTTCATGAGAGGGATAAAAAGAAGCTACTTATAGGCATTCACTTGTGCTTTTATGGGAGAAGAAACCAGGGATTAAGTATGACAAAGTTTAAGGCAGATGGTTACATGAATGTAATGAAATGCTGGCCTCTGCACGACACCTACGAAGGACAGCCTACAGGAAAGTGCTCACTATTGTCCCACGGGCCCTGGGCTTTGATCCAGGGGAGCTGCGTTTTCTCCAGCTGATGTGTAGCACCACCTTGCTCAAGGCACTTGACCATTTTACACCTTTTCTCAACTTTTGGTGATCCTTAAGCAGCCAAGAGTTGGATATTCCAGTCATTTCCACTGCCCAGACCACAACTCTGAGCAGAAGAGAGAGAAAGAAGTTTCAAAGCTTATTATTTCCTCTTTGGACCCACTGAAACTAGCAGTCAGCTCTTGTTAGTGCAGGTGGAAATACCTGAGGGGACATTAAGGTTCAGCCTGGTGTCCTTTTATTCCACTCAGGCTGGGAAACAAAATACTGTCCTCAGGGTTGGGGGGTGGAAAGGAGCCCATCAGCCTGTAAAGGCCTGAGATCACAAACAGAATAATTCTGGATCTCCTTAATTAAACGCATCAGAGTATTCATTTGTGCCTTGCTAAGCGGTGTTCCTGCGAAGGGGATGAGCCATTCTGGCAAGGTAAGTGCACAATTCCCTCCTCTTCCCCACTGGAGCAGCCGAGCGGGGCCAAGGCAGCCCACGAGAGAGATGTGCTGCCTGTTTGCTTGCTCCTGTGACTGGCTGCCCATGCAGAGGCTGCCAGGGAGCTGGAGTGTGCCAGCTGGGTTTTTGCAAGCATGTGAAAATTAACAAATCTAACCCTGAGCTGGAAAGGGCAGATAATTGAGAGAATTGAAATTAAGAGAGAAAAACAAAAAAAAAAAGGGAAAAAAATGAGGGAAAAAAAAAGGATGTGGAGATGAGCCAAAAGGAAACACTTCAAAGACCCATAGCCTGCAGCCCACATTAATGACAATGAAAAGATGGGACCCTTACATTTTAATCATAGGCAATTATTTTTTTAAAAGGTATTATAACTCTGCCATGCAGGAGCTGGCCTCCTGCCCTCAGAGGTGTTGGCAAGGCAGGCTGGCAAGAAGAAGCTGTGGCTTCCTTGGCTGCCTTCTTTCTGCAGTGCCTGTGAGCACCCAGTGAAAGGAAAGCAAGAGCGAGTGGGTGCTTCAGGAGAGATGCCTCGAGGGGAGAAGCTACGGGAAACCAAAGGAATTAGAAACATGACTGAAATCTAAATCCCAGCTTCCTCTGGCTGGCCTCCATGGATACTGCATGTAAGATGTGAACTCGAAGCTGAAAGCCAGCTGAATCAGCAGCAGGAGGCAGCAGGTTGGCAATCACAGGGCACGGGGGCACCTGCCTGGGTAGATCCGAGTGGAGCTGTCAGGGATACAGATCCATGGAGTGGCTCATCTGTAGAGATACAGACGTGTCAGAGAGGGTAAGTGTGACCTCAAATGTCTAAGAAAGATGCTTTTCTGTAATCCCTGCCCACCATACAACAGAGGGATCCTTGTCTGCACTGCTCAGGCAGGACCAAAGGCCCCCTGCAATCGGTGGGGCAAGTGTTCCACACAAGAGACCAGACCAAAGATTTTCTGGGGTGCAGGCATTGGGGTCTTTGTTCCCTGGTACATCTTTGTGGAGGAAAGGGGGAAAATGGAAAAAGGGAAAGGAAGTAGAGCAGCACAAAACCTGAGGACGATCAGAATAAGGCTGAGCGTGCCACAGGATGATGAGGGAACTGTCCTCGGGAAACATCGTGTAATTGTTTCCATTAGTCTAAAGGAAGAGACAGTGAAAAAAGGAAAAACGTTTACAAAGACAAAACCTCAATTAAACTAAAAAAAAAAAAAAAAAANNNAAAAAAAAAAAAAAAAAGAAAAAAGAAAAGCAGAGAGAAAGAATAATTCATGAAACACTCACTTATTTACATAAAATGAAGATGAATGATGGTGCATGTAGTTGTAGTCAGAAGCTGAAATTTTCCATGGGTTTTTAAGGCAGTGCCACATGCAGCCACAAGTAGCAATAGCCTGTGATTCAGTGAAATTTCCATAACAGCATGAAAAAATGAAGGCCAGAAGGAGTCACACCTGGATTAAACTGCTCAACCTACCAGAGCCTGTAGGCAATGAGGAGGCATCATATTTGGATAGAAGAGCTGCAACTCGGAGAAAAAAATAAACAACCCTTCCAAAAATGAGGTATATTCCAGCAGGTGGTGAGGTGCAGTAGACAGTTTGAAAGAGAAAAAAATCCAATTTTTAATACACATTAGAAATTGTTAGCTTCTTCTACTTAGAAACATCCAAGAAATTATGCTACTCAAAAAACCCCCTCTAACGCTGAACAACAGAGGGTACTCCACATGTGTTGTCTACACAGGTTGTTTAAAACTTTCAAAGGCATGTAGCGATTTTTGATAACACCTGCAGTGTTACTACAGTCTGGGCACTTTCCACAAACCAAACTCTTGGATTGTTGCAATTGCAGGCTGTTAGCAAAAGCCAGCTCTCTGCAAACATCCCTTCTGGGTCCAAAATTTTAGGGCTTGCTGAGAAGTCTGATACTGCACAAAGGCAGAGTTAAAGTGAGCACTTAATTCTCCCCAGAATCATACTGCGGGAAGCAGAACTTCCAGCTTCAAACAGAATATTCCTTTGCACCCAAAATCCCATTTCTACTAAAGTCCCTACGAGGTTTGCTAAGGATCTCTTGGTCCTTGTGCCAGCATGAGGCCTGATAAACCAAACAGCGCTCCCTGTGTAGGTACACAAAGGGAGGTGTTTCTGGAGTTGCAGCTGAAAGCAGCTCAGAGTTTGGCAGAGTGTGCTAACATATGAGCCACAGGGGGTTTGCTTTGCAAGACCAATCTAGTTTCATTTAATTTACGATCCTTCAATAGTGACAAAACTTGATGAAGGAATACTGTGTCTGAAAACTCTGCTCGGCCTCGTTGCAAATTTGGTTTCTCTGGCACCCTCAGACTGTCAGGGCTGCACCACCACTGCCCCCTGACACTTGTGACAAGAGGAAAGATAGCTGTGTGATGCTGCAAAGGACAATAGGCTTTTTTGGTTCCCTGCAGGTGTTTAACCAAGCAGCAGCTCCTCTGAGCCATTTTAAGGTTTTCTCACAGCTAGCTATACCAGGAACAATTCAGTGACCTTCAGGATATTAATAGATCCAAAGCCCCTTTGTGCCTGGGGAGTGGGCAGGGGACACTTCACCATTTATGATCTGCAATTACTCTCCCACCCAACAGAACAGACTTTGTTGTCTGTTGTCTACAACAATTACCAGGGCATGAGTGGTGTCATTTCTAACAGGGCCAGACACAAACAAGCATCCTAGTGTGCCCCTGTCTCACTCTCCCTCAGTCCCCCTGCGATGCTCAGCCTGCAGAGCTCTTCCCATCAGTGGCGTGGAGTTGCCAAGCAACATTTGTCGTGTCCCTCCCTGGGCCCTGCTCGTGGCTCTGTGGCAGCTCAGGCTTTGAAGAAAAGGGGTTGTTGTGCAGAGTGAAATAACTCTCCCTCTCTCTTCTACCTTCCCTCTTCCTACTCGATGAGGTGAAAAATGAATCATTCTGAATATGACAGATCAAGTCCTGTGTTTGGCTGCTCTGGGGTAAATCCCATGGAAAATCGTCTTTGGGGAATAAATTCACTGCCAGACGCCAAGGACCAGCGCACCATACCCAGCACACACATCCAGGATATCAGCAAATGTTGGGGTTTTTTTGCATCGTACACATTAGAAAAAGCAGCTAGAAGAAGCCAAATCATTATTGGCAAATAATTTATTCAGCCATAGTCACAAAGAAATTAATCTTATCCATTATTCTCAAACATGACTCAACCAATTCCTGGAAATAACACAGCTAAAGCTTCTAGCTCTGAGCTGCAAACCCTAAGATTTAAATTCTTATTTAATTCCACAGCTCTTTCCCTCTTGTTATTATGTTCAACAGTGTGCTGCTGCTGTTCGTGTGCCAATGATACGAGGTTAGAAGGCTTAGACAGTTCAAAATGTTCTCTCCGCATCAGTAAAGCTAAAAAGTACAAAGCAGCTCTTACAACTGAGAGCACTCAGGCCATCTGGCACAGTGGCTTCAGTGTGAGCTCCCTGCTCCAGGGCTCTTGGCATCTACCTGGACGTCAGCCACCAGTGAGAGTGCCTGGGCTGATCCCAGTTCCCTCTGAGATGCAACCCCCCAGATCACCAGTACTCCCTGTATTCAGCTCTGGGGGAGTGCAACTGCAGCACTCCTGTGCTGGAGAGGCTGAAGGCGAGGTTGGCAGGTGTGACAATGTAAATAGAGGTGTGTGAACATGGAGCTGAGCTTCAATAGAAAAATATGAGATTTTCTGAAAAAAGCAAATGGGTTTTCCATTGTATTTTCTCAGTTGTTTAAGTAAAATATTGCCCTGCAAGCATGACTGTGGGATTTCTTCTTGCGGTGGGTTTAAAGCTAGGAGTCCTGTCTGATCTGGTAGTTTAACTTCTCTCAGAAGTTAACAAGGCAAGGAGATAGCTCAACAAATGATCCTTTCCCAATATCTTGGGATGCAGATCCTGTGGAGGTTCCTGTTTCCCTGCATTTACCCTGTACAGAATAATTTAGACTAGCTGACAGAATCACAGGATGGGTAAGGTTGGAAGGGACCACTGGAGGTCATCTGATCCAACCTCGCTGCTCAAGCAGGGTCCTTGAAAGTGCATCACTCAGCATTGTGTCCAGACAGCTTTTGAATATCTCCAGGGAAGAAGACTTCACAACCTCTCTGGACAAACTGTTCCACTGCTCAGTCACCCTCACAGGAAAGGAGTTCTTCTTTACATTCGGGTGGAACATCGTGTGTTCCAGTTTCTGCCTTTCATGCTATTTCTTGGCACCACGAAGAAGAACCTGGCTGACACCCTCCCTTCAGATACTGAGAGACATCAACAAGGTCCCCTCTCAGTCATCTCCTCTCCAGATGCCTAACTTCTACAAAGCTAAAATTTGTGGAGATGAAACCTGTCTCTCATAAGTAAATCCTCAGCTAGTGTGCACCTTCCTTACAATTGCTTCATATAAACCATGTTTCTTTCATTCTTTATGAAAAGAAAGTATTCAAAGCTTTCCTAAAGCAAAGACATATGTTATCCTCTAAGCCAATTAGGCAATAAATGAAAGGAATTAGATCAGCTTGACAAATCCATGTTGATTCTCTTTTACCACCTTCTTATCCTATAGCGGCTAATGAATTGTTTGTTTCATAATTGGTCGAGGTTTCCCTGTAGTCACTCAGCTTAGGTGGCTGATTCAAACTTCCTGGCTCTTCTTTTTTTTTCTATCTAGGCAAACAAATACCCTATTTGCCCTTTTCAACTCTAAAGAACCCTCTTGATACAGGAAAAGGTCGTGAAGTCCATTCCTAACTGTTCACAGACTGTTTTCCTTGGACGACCTGCAGGGGAATTCCCTCAGGTCAAGCAGTTTGAATTCACTCACTCAGTGTAAGGGTTCTTCAATTTACACCCCTTTGCTCTGGCCCATTCCCATTCCCCAGTCAGTGTGCCTTCTGTTATATTTTTCTAGCACGGGCTGTTTTGCTGATAAGAGGAGTCAAAAAGGCAGTGATGACTCCAACCCTTTGCATGTGCTCTCCTTCTCTGGTACATAGTGCACACTTTTATTCCTTCTAGCATATTTATAGCATATTTATAGGATTTCTTTTTCTTCCCTTGTGTGTTTGTAGCCACCTCTAGTTCATTCTTTGCCAGAACCCTTCTGATTTCATCCACACGTGTTTTGGTATCATTCTCTTCTCATTCCTAGTCTGCTGCTGCTTGAACTTTTAAAAAACAATTAATTTCTCATTTCAAGGCATTAATGAGGTCCTCACACACTTTTAGTGTTTTCCTTTTGTTCTATTCTTCTCCCTGCCTTAGGAGATCTCGTCATTGCACCTCTGCTCTAATCTCTAAGTCAGTGCTTGCTGGCCTGTATTCCTTTTTCCTTGACTCAACCTACCAATTCCCTGATGCTTCACAGCCAATTAATCCTTCTTCTGCTGTTCCTACTTTCGCTTTTCCATGTGTCTGGGAAGCTGATTAACTCATAGCTTGGTATATGTACTAAGGCTTTATATTCTTCCTGTTTAGCCCTTACACTCCTAGCCCTTGGGCAGAGACATTTCAGATGTTTACCAGATTGCTCCATTCCTCTCCCAAGTGCCTCATTTTCACCTCTATTAAATTTCCCATTTTCCCAACTCACTAACCAGCATGCTGCCTGGTTCTTGGAAGACTGCTGTGCTGTAAAAAAAAATCCAGTCTTTTTGTCAACACTGTCCGTGCTTTCACCTCAAGGATTTGTCTGCCCCACCTGTGCCACCTTCCACAGAGACCAAAGGAAGCACAGCGGCCCCTGGAAAGGAATTAGTGGTGATCCCAGTAATGGGCAGGATTTTTATTTCAGTGATGGCAGATATATGAAGGAAGCAACAATTAATCCTTCCTGTTTGCCTTCTCTAAGGATATCAAGTTGTGTTGTAAACACTGGAGATTTAAACCTCGTTGTGACCCCTTTCACCGAAAATAAATACTAATAACCCCACTTCACAGACGGGGAAACAAACACAGAAAAGCTAAATGACTTTTTATGGAAATGCCGAGGCAAAGGCAGGAGCTGCCAGAGCACGCGCTGGAAACCATTCAGGGAAAGCCGTCAGTCAGGCCTCGAGGAGCAAGGGGGCAAAAAACAGGGTTGTGCTTGCAATTACATCAGCTGGTGAGGAGCCAGCCCCTCAGTGCCCAGAGCTCAGTTAGCCAAAGGCTATGGCAGTTTAGTGACACCGGAGTTACTGCCCGAGCATCCAACTGATGATTGTTTTCAGCGGTAGATTTGTCTTCCCTCTCACTGGTCCATGCATGAGCTACAAGCAGCTTAGTTAAAGGCTAAAAAAGCCCCTGATGCTAAAATAGCTGCTTTGCCATCTTTCTGGAGATCTTGCTAGACTGATCTAGCAGGCAGATCTAGCAGGCAGGGCACTTTCTGCCTTCTTTCTCTCTCGCTCGCTCCTGTTCTTTCTCTTTTTAAAAGTGAAATAAAACAAGCGGGAAAAAGAAAAGACGAAGGGAGTAGCCACAAACTGCTCCATCAACAAGAATACGCCATGGATCTTCCAGGACCTGTCTGAGGATGTGAGTCCCTGGAGAGGAAGCCCAAGGCCAGGAATGATACAGGCTCAACCGTCATGAAAAGCACTCACAGACCCCAGCGCCGAGCACACAATGCAGCGCTGAGGATACGGACTTGGCTGCCGTTTATGGAGTGGGGAATACAGTGGCAGATTTATTCCACAGTGAAGAGGGTTGTTTCTTGGTAGAGCTAATACTGACACATTATCTGGGGACGGAAGAGGATGCACAAATGGGAACAATTCTCCCATTTCTCTGCCTGTGTCTCCCCCAAATGCCCCCTACTCCTATTCCCTCCTGCTCTCTTCATTCCTCTGCCTGCACGGAGTCCTCTCCTTCCTCTCTGATTTATACCTTATTTCTATAGCCTTGTCCTTCATCTTTTCCCAATGCAATTGCATGGACAGTGTTTTTAGTTCTCCAAGATTTTGCATATTATTTCAGACTGGAGCCTTGTGTCCAGCCCTCTGCCTGGAAAACCATACAGGTGCTCTCAAACTGAGGGTCAAATCCTGCTCTGCCTAAAACAGGAGTGAGAATTTCCACACTGTAAGGACCAGGCCATGGGACAGGATAGGCTGATAATGACCTGCCAGGAATGGCTTTTAAAATTATCCAGCACAGCTTAAAGAGAAATGTCCTAACAAATCATCACTGCACGTCATTGGAGTGGAAAGCGGTGATGGCAACTACCATCGAAGTCCTGCACAGAGTAATTCCAGCTCCCCTCTCATCAGCTGAAATCAGTATAGAGCAAACACCTGGACAGTTTTACATCCCTATTTACCCCACTCCTTCTTCCAAAACCACACACCTACCTTCACTACTGTATTTGCCATCTGTATCTCACAATGGAACAGAGACTGGGAGCACAAACAAATTGGTCAAGAGCACATAAGAGATCTGTGGCAAAGAAAGAAATACGATATGAGTGTCCCAAATTGCTGCCAAACAGTCTCTGACTCAGGCTTTGCGTCTCTAAGGGATGGATAGGGGCAGTGGATCTTGTCCAAGGACAGATAAGACAGGAGATAGCTCTATCACCCACATCTCTTCTCTTTGGCAGCAGGAGAGAAGCAGTGGAGGAGCAGGGCTGCTGTCTTTCCCCCTCCTTAATCTGCTTCCTGCTTGCTTCAAAAACAACCCAGTGCACGGTTGTTTATTATTATTATCACTGTTATTTTCCAGAGTGCTGTAAAACTAGGGGATAGAGCACTCTGACAGCCTCATAACAAACAGCAGATAAAACTAATTAGATTTTGTTCTTCCTTCAGTTTGCTGACTTGATTCTTTTTTCTTTTTATTGTTTAATTTTTTATTTTTTTTTAGCCCAGAGGTTTACACACACATGTATTTCACTAGACACTGGCAAGGCATCCCTGGGATCACCTCTGACGGGAAAGGGCTATTGTGGCCGGGAGACCCAGGAGCTGGTGAGGGGCTGAGACAGAGGGTGCAGTGTAGTGCAGGGCTCAGCACAGCATCTTCCACCCACGTCGTGTAAACTGGTGGAGGGAAGAAGGAGAGCACAGCCATTCACAGCCTCTAAGAGAGTCAGCGAGACAAAAGGCATCAGTAAAAAAAAGTTAATGCGCCTGGCGGGAGCCCAAAACTGCTGCAGCAGTGGGGACCAGGCGAGTGCCTCTAAGACACCATCTCTTCGGGCCATTATGGGAATATTTGGCTTGAGTCTCAACCTGACAGCCTTGCTGACTCTTGAGGAGCGACAAAACGGTGGGGAGCAGGGCGACTTCCCTCTCCTCCCTCCCTCTCTCCCTTTCTCCATCGGCTGTTTCCAAATTCTTTGGGATTAGCTAGCGACAGCAAGAAAAGGCGCTGCTCTCACTGCTCAGCACTCAGCAGGCTGAAGTGAGGTGACGGGCCCCGGCGCAGGGGACAACGGCTTCATTCACTGGGGGATACCAAACCAGAATTACAAGTGTGCAAGAATAAACAAGGCTGGAGTTAATCTAAAGTTGTTTTACACTCTGTTTTATTAAAGTCAATGCACTTCCGTTCCTCTGTGCAGCGCCTAGCGCTGCTTAATTACCATGACTCAGGGAGAATTTTAATAGTGTGGAGCGCGCAGCGCACATGGAGGCATTCTCCTGACCTCTAGAGGTCTGTCAAAAGAAGAGGAGCATCTGCTCCCTGCGGAAGTTCCTGGAAAAAAAGGAGGCAGCCCACAAAACTGCTTCTCCTGGAGTTATCCAGGTGCCATTCCCAAGTGGTTGGTCACCCACTTGTCCTGCTGCCCTACTCAGCAGCAGGCTGAGCATCCCTGGGATGGAGGGTTCTCCTGGCCACTGCCTTCTGCAGCACCCTCACTACTTGCTGACAAGTTGTTTGGCACAGGCATGGGACACTGCCAGGGAGAAGAGATTGACCATGTATTTCATACCACACAGCAGCATTCATGCAGGTGTGGTTGTGTGCAGGGACAGTGCTCCCAGCTCAGCTGCTGCATTTGCATCCCAGACACTGAAAACACCTTAAGGGCCTTTGCCATTTCCCTTCCTCCTGCAGCTCCTTGCTCAGGGATCTCTGAAATGGTGGTGCTGCTCATACACATTTGGCTCCAAACACACAGGGAGGATACATCTCTGCTTTTATTGCATTATGACAACTCTCACACAGTTTACTCACTGAGGCGGAATTTTCCCACTGAACTGAATTCCCCCCATCTTAAAAAATTCAGAATGAAACAGCCAGAAAGCCGAATATTATAGCCAAAATATTGATCTCTCATTAAGGAAAATGCTGATTTAAAAAGATTTCTTTTTCTTTGCGATAGGGTTTACCAGTGGCAAGTCTTAGTTAAGCGCCCTTCAGCTGCTGTTGTGGCAGTGTTGGTACAGAAAGCAGAGTGGGTGCAAACATGCACATTTACAGACACAGATATGTACAACAGTACTTTTTACCCTATGTTCTGGGGATGTGCTGACTGCTGAACATCCCACAGCATGGCTTTTGTACGCTGCAGTCAGCATCTAGCACACTGTCAAGTTTTTGTCATGCCTACAGACGTTGGCTTTTTAAGTTAATTATGCACACGTACTGTTTCTTTATTAATAAGCTTTGAAGCGGTATCATACAAACTATTATAATGGGAACACCTGTTTCACCTCTTTTGTGTCCCCTCCTGTGAGCCACCCTTTTATTAAAATTCAGTATTGTGTGCAACAAGCTGCACGCTAAACCAAGCAGAACAGGACATCTGTACAGAGGCACACACCACACCTAATGAATTAGTTTGGGCTAAGAAGCTCAGCTTCTAAGGACCCAAGCTGCCTGTCTTTTGAACAGTATCATAGAGAGATAGAGACTCAGGGGACTCTTACGTGCTAGTGAAGACTTTAAAATATGTGGGTACTGAAAACCGAGCAGGACAGGAAGAAGCTTTATATCTAAAGAGCAACCTCCTGCTGGAAAATATTGTCTAGGTAGTCTGAGGAAAGGTGTTCAGAAACACATCAGAGCGTGTCCTGTTCTACACTAGGAATTCTCTTCACAACCAGCATAAAACCAGGAAGATGACATGGTGTTTTGAATCATCAGTATCAATAATAATCATCACTGGTAATGGCTGGAGTCCTTGCAGGATGTAATGCTACAAGACGCTGTACATTCACCCTTCTCCCTGAGCCTCACAAAGCAGTGGCAGAGTTGGGAGCCTCTTGCATCATACAATTAGTTCCATTTGGACTCAGGGCAATTCCTCATTTGCAGCAGCAGAGTCTAAGACACATGGGAAGATCAGGCAATGTGAAGTGTGACATGAAGCGACATCGCTTCATGCTTTAGGGATATAGGGCACGTGTGTGGATTCTCAGTCTGTGCTGGCTTCTCAGGAGCTGGGAGACAATTTTAGGAGAAATCTAATTTTTCTCCATTTGGGGATTAAAGAAAATGTTCTGATTGATGCTTGGGCTAAATTCACTCCTGGATATCGCCACCATCACTAATCTGTCGGTAAATTTAGCTCAGGTTTCCAGAGGATCACTATGTGTTGTCACTGCTATCCTTACTGTGGGACACTGGATTTCCCTCACTGTTCCTGAGACACAACCAGCTCAGAAACATGCACAGCCCAACCCAGCCTGTTGAATGCACTGTAAAAATTCTGAGCAGACAGAAATCAGAGACATGCTGTACAGCTCAAGAGAAATGAAAGGCAACAGAGAGCTCTGTTGAAAGGCATCAATAACTGTCACTTCTGCAGGCAAAGGCCACCTAAAGTCAGAAAAAGAGAATCACCTCTGATTCCTTGGTCTCAAAATACTATTCCCTAGGTCAGTCTGTATGAAACCACGTACTAGAGGCAGCCATGACCTGGGGATTATATTTAGGACTGGATGATCTCACACAGTACCACCCAGGCCAGTGGCCCCTTGCTCTGACTGCTGTACAAAGCGTAAGGAGTCATTCTCAGCAGATGTATGTACACAAATGACACAAACATACAGTCAACTTTCCATTCAGAACTGGAGCAAGACATCTGGGAAGGGTGCTGAAGCTGACAAACAGGCAAACACGAGCAGTGACCCGTTTTCTTGCTGCTCTGCAAGTCAGAGCCTTGCTCACACAGGACTGCTCTCAAACCCGCTGTACAGCCCAAGCGCTGTTGAACCCAGAGGAAGAGCTGCACTGTTGGGTGGTGGCTGGCTGGAAATGTAGAGCCCCCTCAGAGCCCTGGAGCTGCATGTCTGTCCTGTGGTCGCTCCCTCATCTTCTGTCTCGCCTTCCGCCCACGAGAGGCACTCTTGGATCTCTTGGTCTAGCTCCGAGAATTCCTCTTCGCCATCAGAGCTACTGGCAGTGTCATAATCAATCTCTTCTGCACAAGGAGGTTCATCATCAGACTCCAGGCTGCTGTTGCTGCACCTTCTGCAGAAAAACCACAAGAGAGACTGGACGTCACCAAAGGAGGGGGTGTTCTCAGGGGGAAGAGCAAGCAACAGGGAAATGCCTTTTCTGGGTTCAACTTTGGCTCTGTTAGTAAGGGATGAGGTGGCACTAAGCGAGCTCCAGTGGGTGCTTGTGTCGGTCTCAACTACAAGAGTGATAAAATGAACAGCGATACTTGCTGACCTCTCCGGAGTAAAGCGTTATTATTCCCGTCACTATTGCTGCTATTGCTTATACAGAAACAGAGTGCTTTACATACAGACAACACCATTCTTGCCTTGAGGCACTTACAAGTGTACAGAAGCTGAATTATAGCAGAGAAGAAGGTATTCAGTTTCCAGAAGGTTGCTGGTTTAATCATCATCCTTCTCACTGTAGTTCCACATTTAGTGTAAGACCTAATTAATCCAGGTGGTTGAAGTGCTTTGGCATCTTTTCCTCCTGTTCTGTGCAAGCTCAGAGCACTGCTAACAAGAGGCAGCACAAACAAAAAGCTGAGCCTCTTGGATCTTTGGGCACACTGGCTCACGAGGGCAGAAGCACCAGGAGTGGCTGTATTGTGGGAAGAACACGAAAAGGCTTTGATAGTGTGACTTCCTGGGGAAGGGCCAAATTCAGAGTCAAGCCTGAATGGCTGAGTGAAGGCTCTAAGTGGATGTCACAGCCACATCATCTGGCTCTCAGAAAGGCAGGTTACCCCACCTTGGCCTCCCACCATTTACTCGAAGGAATGGCCACCGTGGCTTTCCTCACATGCCCACCTTCAATGCACACTGCATTGGCTTTGCCTGATGTATTTATATTTATGGAAGAAATGTGACCACTGGACGAGATGGCTCTGGCCCTTCTCTCTCCCAAGCTGCCCACATCCCACCTGGCCTTCAGCTCATGAGGGCAACTGGGTAATTTTTTGAGACCAGAAAGAAGCCTGTGATTTCAGTGCTGTCTGGGTC
Organism: Oreocharis arfaki; assembly: GCA_013398015.1. Lineage (NCBI taxonomy): Eukaryota > Metazoa > Chordata > Aves > Passeriformes > Paramythiidae > Oreocharis > Oreocharis arfaki. The sequence continues at coordinate 2,363,634 of VZRR01005155.1, read as the reverse complement.
AGAGCCTGGATGAATCAGGGGAACAGATACAGTGTTTTTCACCTCCAGGTCAATGTTTTCGAACAGACTCAGAGCAGGGGAATGTATTGCTTTGAGGAACTGGGAAAGGGATAATAATATTCCACCTCTGGGCCAGAGTTTCTAATTTGTCCCGAGCTGGGAAGAATGAATGGCTTGGCAGATGGAACTTACACAGCTTTAATGTGTGGTCTGCTCACTTACTTGTCAGCAACCAGAATAATCTTCCAGCTTTCAGCTGTTTCACAGCAGTGCCAGCAAGTGAGGTTTCAGAACATACCAAAGGTGTAAAGTACTGCTTTTGGGTATATTGATCCCTCCCCTCTTCTGCACTCCAAGAAAGGTGTAAGATTTTCCTAGGTCTGAGACTCCAGATCTTAACTGCATACAGACTACTCTGCAGCAGAAACAAGCAGTGTCAACCCACATCTCCTTCTCAGGCTGATCTCTGGCTTAGTTTACTTCAAAGGCTGGGTATAAAGGATTTTCTGAAAGCTTAATAGAGCTGTACAGCTTAAAAATAAATAAAAGAATAATTATGCACTTTTACAGTTTCTGGCTCTACTTCAGTCTGCTTAGAAATCTGGGTCAGGAAGAACTCGTACTGAAAATGAGGATGTGACATGAAACAAAACAAACAAACCAGGACAATCCTCCCAGCACAAACAGCAACAGCAGTGGTCCCAGCTGAGTCTGACCAGTGGGTTTGATTTATTTTTCATATGCAGGCATGGCATGAATTATCATGGTACTGAGTACCTATGATAATGTTCGAAGCTGACTAAACACAGGGGAATTGGAATTTTCATTTATAAGCCCTGCTCTTGCAGATTTGCCATCAAAAAAGAACCAAAGCATACCTACTTTCAATATTGCACTTGCACATTTTGAAGGAGCTGCTAATGCCACTGGGACAGAACATAGCTATTGCCCGACTCACTGATATCTTACAGATGGAACAATTTGCAACCTAGGAACTGAAGGTCAAACATTTGCATTAACAGGATAATTGGAGGTGAAAAAAAATCCCTATTATTACTTAAATCTGGGGAAACAAATAACAGGATCTTCTGAATTTTTCAATAATTTAAGTGATTTTAGGACTGCATTTCTGACAAAGAGGGGAAAATGCCTCCTATCACAAAAACATCTTGCTAATGAAGGGAAATCTGGAAGACAACAAAGAGAAGGACAAAAACCACACAAAACTGCCATTTCTTTACATTGAAGACCAAAGGGATATTCTTTAGGAAGCAAGCATTTATTCAGAAAACCTCTGTAATGGATTCCCAAAGCTCTCCCTTGTTGCCTGCCTGCACAGCACACAAAACACCAAGACCATGACAGCTCAATTTAGGGGGGCAGATGTGCTGCAGGAAGAGGTTCCCCACAAGCGAGGATGTGCTTTAGACCCTGTTTGGAGGTCAGGAATGAAAACTTTCTTCTTCGTTAGTTCTGTGCTTTGCTCCTTTGCTGGGACAGTGATGAGCAAGGCAGTTAGCAGTGATCTTAGCAGTGGTTTCTCCAGCCTGGACTGACACCCGCTGGATCAGAGCCACCACCACAAGTCTCTCAGTGAGCTACCAAACAGCAAGTAGATGGTACCAACCTCCTCATGCTGCCAACACAGGCTGCAGTCACACTGCTGACTTAAAAATTAAGAGGCCCTTTATCACACTAACAAACTCGGCAAACCAGTTATACCTCTGCACTATATGGGACTTTACATCCCAATAATTCACTTTCGACTGCAGGAAGACTTAAAACACGTTACAAAGCGATACAAGTGGGCTGGTTCCAAGCAGCAAGATCTTCTGAAAGGGGAGAGGTGGCAGCACGTGGCACATGGAGGAGCCAGCCAGTGTCGCCAGCCATATGCCAGTCCTTGCACATGGTTCTCCACATCACAGAGATCAGCTCCTTCCATCCAAATGGTGAAACATGGTAAGGAACAGGAATGTTAATATGTAGACTATTGCTTTCTAGCCATGACCAGAAAAAAAAAACCTACCCAGGAGACATGAAACATATTTATCGAAGAATAATGTTGTTGTCTTACAGAAGGTAAACAAAGAGGAAAACCAATGACACTACGTTATAGAACTCCAAAACAAATCTAGACTATGAACATCACTGAACATGAACACAGTGCAGAAGAGAGGGGGGAATATATTCTACAGTAATATATTCTACAGTCCCTCAGCTATCACAAGAAAACATGTACACATTTGGTTGATCTTCAAAACCTACAGCCTTGTAGCCCCCATCTATTCCAGCTGATGGGAGCCACAGCAGCAATTTGCAACTTCATGATGTGATAAACAGAATTTCTTTGTTTTGATTTTTAATTTGCGTATTTACTCAGATACGACTTAATCTTAATTAGTTCTTCTTTTCTATTTAGGTGTGGGTTTTTGTTTGCTCACTTTCAGACAGCAAGCAAGATTCGGTTCCCTGTAAAATAATTCTGGAGTTTTTGCTGACAATGTGAGGAGAAGGAGGAGGGAGCCCAATGCCTCCTTACATGTCAGCACAACTGGAACTTTGTGGTATGACTGGAAAACACTTCTTTCAGGTGCCTACTGCCAACCCCTCATTCTGAGTAAGCCAGCTAGGTCACAGCTGGACAGAAACCTCCCAAGTCAGCTGTCCTGCTGAGCCACACCTCGGAACACACACACTCTGTAGCTGTGGTGATAAACTAGAGCTACACGCTGTGCATGGGGATGAGTGGCGATCCCTCTTCCGTGCATAATCCGCATCCACTCGTACATGCACTTCCAGGGGATGGAGAAAACCACAGAATCCCCAGGTAATTTCTAGAGATGTTTCACTCACATTTTGCTTGCGTGGCAGGTCACCCACTCTCTGTGTATTCTGCTGGCTGGCTCGAAATAGAACATTTCATTTTTTCTGCTGGAAAGAACGGGCGCTGACAACTGTCCCTCTTAGGGAGTCTGTGCCTACTGCTCAGGGTTTCTGCTTGGCCTTCACTTGACAGGCCTCACAGTTGCAATGCATTACAGAAGGAAGTGGAGCATTTACTTTTTTTTTTCCTGTTGCTCCTCTCACTCTTGAAATTTGTTGCAGCCTTGCCAGAGAGAAACTGGAAGTGGGGGCGGGGGGGCTAAGCGCATCACGTAAAAAGGAGGAAAAACCTGAGGTTGGAGACCACTGCTGGTCATGGACATACCAATGATTCTCTCTGAAGGATGCATCAACAAACAAGGAAACATGCCCTCAGCTTCTCTCTGAAGTGAAAAATAACCTCCCATCATAATCACCCTGTCTGTAACCCTATTTTCTCCTTGTGTTAAACCTTCCCTCCATCATGGTATGTCCCAATCCTTTGGAAACTGCCCAAAGCAGGGATGTGGCTGTGTATAATGGGCCAAGCATGTCTCTGATACAGTTCATAGACTAAATAAGGCAGGAAATAGCTTTACTGAAATTTTTCAGGAGATGAGACGTTCTTGTGTGTGAAGAGAAAACAGAAAAAAAGATTTTTGTCTGATTAAACAGGCCATGTTCTCTGCAGTTACAGAATTCACCTGAAAGAAAGGTGTGGTTTTTCCCCACTCAAGCAGGGACTGCAGACCCCAGAAAACTCCCTGACCACGATTATCACCTGTGCAGAAGGGAGATCGCCCATTCCTTCCCAAAGAAGTTTTACCTATTGTGTGAACAGTTACCAGTGCTGGTAAAAAACCCTGCAGCTTTTAAAGATATGCTGCCCTCTCCATAGTGAATTGGAATCGCCTTGCCCTTCTGGCTTTTTGACATTAAAATTCCACCTACATCACCAAATCTAAATTGGGTGTGTGGTCTTGCACAGCTTTGCTTTTGAGGAAACCATATGTTTTATTAAAAGCAGGAACACTGCTTCTGAAGGCTTGTAATGAATCTAAAATGAACCCTAAGCAGACACATTTGCAGTAATCCCAGAGTACAATTCTGCCTTTAATTGCTTCATAAAGTAGTATTTTAGGACATAAATGAAACAACTATGATGCTTGCAGGTAATTACACCTGTAAGAAATACACTACAGCAACGAGATGCCAACACAGAAGGGCTTTAATCTGCCCTTTGTGTCTGCATTAGGTTGCTAAGAGGTGCCTTGCACACCTTGTAATGACTTTCTAATTTCTTCTCTGCCGTTCAGCAGCTCCCCAGACAGCAGCCTGGCACCCTCCTGCCTGAGGAATGCCAGACAAGGATCTATTTAGTCCCTGACCTCGCCAAGGGAGAGGATCAGCTCTGTACTGAGGCAAGATGACTCCAGCTTTAGGAGCTATTGCTTTCCCCTCCATTGTTGCTACACTGCAAACACTAATGATGTTAACTTTGTAGACTCCCAAGGGATTTCCCTTCCCAAAGACTCTTTGACAAGGACTTCTGCATCACACAACATCTCCTGAGAAAATTTCTGCTCAGCCCAAGGCAATGCCAGGTGCCCTGGCTTTCAGCCCACCACGGCCCATCCTTTCACCAGCAATATGAACGTAATTAAGCGTGGCCTTGAATCCTGTTTGCCGTGGCTGAGAGATGTTTGGTCTTGTTTTGAGTGTAGGTTGGGATTTTTTTTTTTTATTCCTTTTTTTCTTCCTGCTGCAAACAGCCAAGAGAAAGGTGTAATTCATCGCTAAGGCTCGAACTAATTAGTTTTTCCAGAAGTTCCCAGGCTAATTGTAGGCTGCAATATTTATAATTGATTTGGCCAGATTAGAAATGGGTGTCTGGTGCACCAGTTAGATAAGTAAAGGGCAAATGGGTTTTATTTAGAAGAGAAGGGAAGACAGCTTGTAAATAAAAAGAGAGCATAAAGAGGAAGAAACAGGCTGACTCCTGGCCAATACTGTCCCCTAATGTTCACTCAGGCGTGCAACAATTTAGCCCTGGGTCAGCATTTTACTTGCATCTACCATAAACTGTTACTGTCCCCGGGAATGGCTGCCTCCAATAGTGCTGAGAAGGTGGCTGATGCTGCTGGAGGAGCAGGGCAGGTGCTGGGTACACACCTCCCATCACACGTGGTTAGGAAATGGAAAAGGCTTGTATGAACATGGAGAGCTGCATTTAATTGGATTACACCGTGCCGCTGGAACAGCTTTGATCTTTCTGTGAAAGACACGTTCACAGAGAGGATAAGAAGACGTTCATTTTTCTCCCATTTGAAGGGTACCTGACAGTGCATGGCATTCCTGGATTCCAGGTATCTCAGTTCAGATCCAGGTGTGCCTCTAATGCTAACCAACAAAACTCACACAAGCTGGGCTTCAGACTCACAGGATGAAAAAGCTGTTGAGAAGCCAGAGGCTGTGGATCCAGTCTTATGAGCAATCATTAATTTCCTCATAATGGAGGACCGATCTATATATCAGAGCAAGGCAAACACTGCATCTTTAGCATTCTTATAGCTGTAGGCTTGTAAGCATTAATAAAACCCACTGACTTGAACAGATACAAGTCAGCCACGAAATGAAGCTCTGGCAGTTGCTGCAGACCCCAAACATAATGAGTTTTTCTTTCTCACCCTTAGACTGTACTTAGGTTTTGCCTCTCTTTTCCTTTAAATACATTCACATTTCAGCAAAGGAAAGCACCGCCCTGTGGGTAATTTATGAAAGATTTGTGAACTGGCATATTCATTTTGCTTTGTGATGATGTTTTCTTTCGCATAGTACAATACCTGGCTTGGGCAAAACATTAATAATTCTGTTAATCTGCTTCTTACAAGGGCAGACATGGACAGAGCAGCTGCATCCCTGTCACCACTGACAAGCTAAACCAATGTGCTGAGTAAAATTTCCACTTATTAAGGTGTGAAGTTAATTATACATGAACATAAGCATGGACAGCTCTGGCTTTACCTCCACAGATGTACCAGGCAACCTGTCAAATTTCAGTCACAACAAACAAGGTCAGCCACTCCACCCAAGATGGGGGAACAGCTCATTCACCCAAACCTGGCATTCAGCACCACCTTCTGTGTTAATTTCTTGACAATATGAGATACACTTGAAGAAATCTTGAGACCTGACTGCCCATATCTGCCCAGCACTATGTTCTTGTCATTTGGGCCAAAACCCCAGGCACTAGAGGACAAGCCCTGGGACACAAATTTTAAGCAAGTTGAAGACTTTTAGAAGAAGCACATGTGATATATTTTTGTGATATATTCAGGCACTGTTGGGAAACAAAGGGTTAGAATGTCTTGGGGAAGCGTAGGCCAAATCTTGCTTTTTGGATCCACATCACACTACAACTTGGTGCTTATTTAAGGGATGATTTAATATCAGGTCCACTGTGATCTTGCTATATCCAGTAAAAATGAGATATACCCGCAGGAAATAGAAATTGGCTGATGCAAAATAGGTGGGATAATATCCATCCACCAGGCAGCACGATCAGTGGCTTGGATTTAGTGTTTAAGGATGAGAGGAAATGCTTCCAAAACAGGTAAATTTTGGCTTTCTACAGCTTAAGCTTCCTATGGAAATATGAGCAGTCAAGTCTCCTTGTATGGGAAGATATTTACTGAGACTACCAGAACTCATTAGGATATTAAATAATGAAAGAGTTGCTGAAAATATGATTTTGAAAGTGTTTGGGAGCTTTTCTCACAGTGTCTCTATCTCAAGCAATTTCTTCTCAGAAAGATAATCATGTTATTGATGATACTTAGCAGTCCAGCCAAAGCAATACAGGAAGATTATTGGAATCCTTGTAATTGCTTTTAGATGCTTCCAGTAGTTGAGATATTGGCACTGTATGGGGGAAAGAAACGTGGAAAGATTCTGGCTTAGATGCTAAAAAATTGTACTGCTGAGGATAAAGAATGTAAAGGCAGGCAGGTTCTCATGAGTTCTTGTTTCCCTTGGTGCTCTTTCACATAATTCCACTGGCTCTATCCAAGTTTTATAATTGGTTCTATATATTTAATTTCGAAAGTCCAAGTTTCATATGTATATATCCCTTAGTTCTCTCTGAGCGACTTAAAGGATTTGGGATTTTGAAAGCAAAGTGTTTTAAGATGGCCAAGACATGTCTAGACTGTGCCTTAGTTACATCTGTCCTATGTACAAGGTATTTTTGGGTCAGATAACTACACATGCAAATATCTGTTTGCACAGCAAATGACAGATTGTCATCTAATTACTTGACTGAACTAACAATTGCTGTAAATGATTAAATTCCAACCGCTACACCCTGTGAAGGAGAAACAAACCTCTTGGTTGCTAGTTTTTCTTAATGAAAATGCATTTTTAGCTGATACCCCCTCTGATGTTTCAGAGAATCTATGACAGAGGTGCACATACGTGTCTGTGTGTGTAAATAAGTTTACACAAGCACACAAATACATCACCATCCATTACCTACCTTTCCTTAAAGACAGATAAATAACAGAGATACGTACACACACATCACATACACACACCCAGATACCCACACTGTTACGTGGTTTGCTCTGTGTTCAGAGCACAATTTTCATTACAAGACATGGGAGGTCTCAGGAGGGGCTCCTTCAGCTCCCTGAGAATTAGCAATAGGTGATCACCGACCCTTGATGCTGCTGCATTCAAGTGGAAGCAACCTGAGTGAAAGAGCTGGTTGCCACCAGAGCAAAGCAATTCTTTGACTCCAGTCCTCAGGTGAGTCTTGACAAAGCAGGAGCTCACCTGAAAGGGAAATTAGACCCTCTGGGTAGGGCTTGAGATATATTAGGATGGTCAAGAGGCAGGCAGGAATGGTTGTCTAAAATATCCAGTGTTGTCACCAGCTATTTGAGAGCTTAAAGAAAGACTGTGGCTAAAGCTAAGATCTTGGATTCTTAGTAAGGAAATCAGAACACTTTCCTGTTCCACATAGACCTGACTTACTCTTGTACCTCTTAAAGTAAGGAATATCTATTTCAGAAACCCCTCTGCACAGATCTTTCTCTTTCACAATCTTGTGCTTCAAATGGGTAAAGAACAGGTGGGACTGAAAATACTCAGCTCTGGTAAAGAGAATGGTTCTTGTTCTACAGCACTCAGAGAGGGGACAAGGTATGGCACCACATGGGGGTTCAACAGCTGTTTTTCCTCTGAATTCTGCTTTTAAGGGAAGGCTTGAGGCAAATCTCAGCTTAAGGGCCACAGAAAACAATTATTGGAGTACTCTGAAGGCAGTTAAAGCCAACCTGACGGCAAAGGCTGGAAGCCTAAGAGGTTCCAGGTGATGACTATCAGTCAGCATGGCCGCCTCTCAGAGTAACTTTACCTCTGCAAGGTCCTGTGTTATCACAGATGTCTTGGAATGGATCCAACACAAATCTGCAAAGTTATAATCCCCATTGAAGTTGTGCATCTCATTCAGGGATGCTCATCATAACTGATCTGAGAAACGTCCTGTTTGTGAAAAGTTCTGAGACTAATATGAGACTTTTTTTCTCTCATCCTTTCCTGAGGAGAACAAATATGTTTAATCAATTTTATAGCTGGGGGTGGGGGAGAGAAAGAGACTGTGTGTACCCACAAGAATGAAAGACAACAACGGCAAGGTCAAAGAAATCTATTGTGCCTTTAAAGCAGATTGAAGTGGGGTTTATAGCAGAAACATCTGATGAAGTATGTGTGATCATAAACAATCAATAATAGATCCAGCTTAAAACTTCAGCCTCTGCCCTCATCCTAAATCTCTTCTCAGACATAATGAGATTCAGATAAAACAAACCTGAACACTCATCTTCAATATATTTCAAAACATTCTGATCAATTATGCTTTTAACACCATATGGAACCAAATCCAAAATCTTGCTTAACCTCGCTCATTAAACAGCTGATTTGCATATGCTTTGGACTCCATTAAGGACAACGAAAAATGTCATCTACTGCATATAAAAGTGGCAACTCTTGCTAATTCCCTGATCTTGCCAAAGCCCTGCCAGATGTTTCACGAGGAATAGCAAATATTTCATTATGTTCTCCCTGCTTCCTAAAATTTGTCTGTCAGGAACTGCAAGGATGAACAAGAAAAACAGCAGGCATGGAGAGCTGACAAAACCATGAAGCATCAGTTTCAACCTATTTCAGAGCTCAAACGGGGTTTTAAAGGGATTCTTCGTGCCAGAAGGACCTTCCAGCCAGGAACATATGACTCCCAGTAAGCAGAAAAAGAGGAAAAACAATGAGCATTTGCTCTGATCTGAGGAGACAACATTGCCTTGCAGAAAGAACAGAGTAAAGCACATATAAAAGTTGCCATTGCTGTTCGTTGAACAATAGATCTCCAAATTCTATGTTCCTGTTGGAGTTATTTAATAAAGTTTCACCTGTATAACAGGGAGATGCAGTTTCCGAATGAATCCATTTGTAGCTTGTAGCAGCTATCAACTCCCAGCAGGGAACGATTTTTAAAATCGCTGTTAACATGAGTATTTTCTGATTATTTTATAAAAATCAATTTCCAAATGCCTGCCAAAATATTCCATGTGTTTTACCTGAAAGTTGCAATTACATTTTCTTTCTCTTTTTCTGTATGTGAATATGTGTGTCTATATTTATATATGCTTACATAAATTCTTAAAAGAGTACGAGCACACCGTGGAAGCAAGCATATTCTGAGTGAAAGCTGAAGCAACATAAACTGACAAAAGTATTCATTTAATTATGGTAAGACATGTATTTGGATGGATGGGGCAAATTATAGCACAGCTTGCTGAGCAGTGAAACAATCACTTTATAGAGAGCCACCCTGAGCATTTAACGTCACTCTCTGATTTACAACTGAAAATGATAAAAGGTCAGTTCTTGTGTGCAGAGTAAGTGACTGAAAAAATATGTCAGGCTGTACATCAAAGGAAAATTAAATCATGAGGTTAAAACACTTAGTTTTGAAAGATACAGGTTCTGTACTCAGTGGGCTCACAGTGGCTGTGAGCAAACTGCTTTTCTCTCTTTGCCCCAATTCCCCAGTAACGTGGACACAGAAGGCTCCATCCCTCCACCTGTCTGTGTGGCAGAGCCAAGGTGTGTCTGAAGCCTTCCATTACCTGCCTAGTCTAAATGAGGGTGCAGAGCTCTTTAATTGCCTCTTCTATGTACCTGTCCTTCTCTCCTCTGAAAGCAGTGACAAAAAGGGTGCTTAACTTTGCTGAGAAAGGTCCAAAAAGGCGCTAAACCTTGCTGAGTTTGGTCCAAAAACTCCTTTCAGCAAACCAAGACTTCAATAAAGTAGCAACATTAGGGACAGAAGTCAGTGTTCGTGATTCTGCCAGACAGGAATGAAGAGTTTAGCTGGAGGAGCAATCGGGATGTAGGACTCCTGCAGACATCAGGAGGAGAGAGAGGTGCTCAGTGACACCAAGGATTAGCTGTCAGATCATCTTTTGAAAGAGAAATGCTGTTATTCTTGCAGTACTGAAAACAAGTAATGTCATAAAAGTGAAGGGCAGATTATTTAGATGGGAAAGACACAGCTGAAAGGTGCCAGATTTTCTGTACCCAGCGTGGCCTCTGATTTTAAACTGCTCAGCAATTCTGGCTGCCAGATCCAACTCAAGTAGACAAAGGCTGAGGACTGGTGCACGCTGGTTCCACTGGTCCTGAAAACCTCATTAGTCATGAAATCTGGTACTTCCTGGCATTTGCCTTTGCAGTTATCTTTTCCTAGCTCCTCATTTTATCTCTGCTTCAGGAAGCTGCTTATTGCACCAAAATTAAGTGACATCTGTTCTTCTCATGGTGCGTTCTCTCTTCCAGGAAGTGAAACACCAGGAAAAGACCAGGTTGTGAGTTGTTGTGCCTCATGAATTGTCCCCAAGGTGTGGAAAGAGCCCACAAAATTATATTTGCCTGTGCAAACAGCACAAGTCCAGGTGCTAGAATATACAAACACACTTCACAGACGGGATGCACTTGGGAAGGTTATATTCATGGATACATACAGGGCTCTTGACTGATGCATTCTGTGATAGAATCTCTTGGTCCTTCTCCACCAAATCATGACGGCCTCGTTTTCTCCACAGCCCTTTGTGCTGCACCAGCAATGAGTGGGTACCCCCACGGTAACACTTCGAGTGCCACTAACACACAACCCCTTAAAAACCCCTGTGTGCTGCTGAGGCACCCAGGCCCTTGGAATGATGGGGATAATGCAATGGTGGAGTGGCTGCAGCCAAGCCAGGCTGCTGCTGGCTTTGCCCTGAGTTTCCCAGGCTTACACTGGACTTTCTCCTTTTCTGCACAGCCAACTGGCAGATAAACTGTGTCAGATTTAATGGTGCATGATACAGGCAATTCAGTATCAAGGAGAGGGGGAAGAAAAAAAGCATTTCTGAGGCAAGATGGGTTATCAGCTCAGCTCAGAAAGCAACCTATCAAGAAACACTGCCAAGGCGACTTCAGAAATCTATAATTTAGGTGTTACCTTAAGCCTGAAACTTTGTTTGAAAACTTCATACTTCTCACAAGCAGACTGGCAAAGCCCAGGAGGATCAGACCAGCTATCAGTCCAGATGACAAAGTAACACACTTAGTGTATATCAAGTGCTGTGCACATGAAAGGTACAGGAAAGATGGCAACATTATGCAGTTTTATCCTGCAAGGAATCAAAGCTGTTATTACACAGCAGTTTTCCAAGGGCTATTACACTCCATTGCTTACCCACCAATCAGCTCACCTTACTGGGCTTCCCAACAATATGAATCACTTTTAAATAACAATGCATTTACTTTACATACAAGCTTTGCAGCCTGAAATACCCCGCACTGCTTTCTGAAAAGCGAAGCAGCCTGAAGATTTATCAGGAACAGGGCTGCTGATGTGCAGGGAGATGCACCAGCAGTCCCCAGCTGAGCAGCTGAACTCCTGAACAGCATCATTCACCTCTAATTTTGCAGCCATTTCTGAGGCAGAGAATGACACTTTACTTTAAACCTTGTCATTTTAGAACAGAAGGCAAAGAATTCTAAAGTCAGTCAACAACTGGTGCAAAAAATTTTAAGGAATGAAGGATAAGAGAAATATGCCCTGTGTCAAAACCTGGCAAAGGTGCAAATCCTAGATCCCTAATTCTTATTATTCAGAGTATTTCTTGGTTTGCTCTTGAATAATAATTGACAATCATTTCATGGAATCACAAAATGACCTGGGTTGGAAAGGAACTTAAATATAATCTCATTCCAACACTCCTTTCATGGCCAGGAACACTTTCCACTAGATCAGGTTGCTCAAAGCCCCCCCCAACCTGACTATGAACACTTCCAGGGCTGAGGATCATGATTTGATGATGATTATAACAGCAGTGAGAGCCTGTGGAAGTTTTCACTCCAGCCTCACACACTTACTCCACAGACGGGCACCGTGGCAAGGCAGGGTACAAACTGCAGGCACCCCTGGGAGGGTTGTGCCTGCTCGTGTAGTCCTGGGAAAGCCTGGGGCTTGGGGCATGGCAGAGCCAGGTCAGCGGGGCCCTGAACACTAATCCAGGGCACTCTTAGTAGGACTTCTCCAGCCGTGCTTCCAGGTCTCAGTGGAAGACAGCACAAACCCTGCCAGTTGCCTTTCTCTGACTCACATGTATTTGCTGCAACTGTCTCCTGAGAGTTTAGGAGGAAAAAGCTCAGAATTAAATCCGCTTACACAATTAGGGTCACATTAACCTAAGCTGCTAAGGGTGAATTCAATAAGCAATACGTGTAAATTATGTGTCCACAGATGTGTGACTATGGAGGAGCCCAGCCAAGCACCCCAAACCAACAGCTTCAGTGTCAGAGAGATGCTTCCTTCCACTTCATGCTGTTCTGGACATCCCCAATGCAAGGGAGGTCTGTGAGAAGACAATCATGAAAAAAGAACATTTCGTGAGCTGCCTACTTCCTTGCTGCTTCAAGGGTCTCCCCGTCCCTCAGAAGTCTGGCACATCCTTGTCCCACACTACTCCCTATAGTCAGGAAATGCCTGGTATTTCTCCTCTTAGAGAGGGTCTCCTTTAAGATGGATTGACCTAACACTCCTTAAACTCAGACCGTTCCATTTCTTCTGCTGGAGACTTTGGACTTAGATATCTTTGATCTACTGGAAAAATATCCACTGATAACATGCAATTATTATTATAAGATATATCCTTAGAGATAGAAACTGGCTGCTAGGAAAGATTGAAATGAAGGGAAGAGGAGAAAACCAAAAATACTATTCCCACTTACCCTGACAGGGATGTAATCACTTTACCAGCATGTCATACCTGAGAGCCCTTGGACAACCTCCTGAACAAGACTCAGTTGACACCTATCATGTAAAGCACTTGATTTCCTCACGATAGCATTAAGCATCATTACTAGAAATGGATGATACAGTTCAAAGCTAATTTCAAATTTAATTTGAAACCATTAAATATATATGTAATTGCCTCTTCCCGCAAACCAGCACTGGGGCCCTGAAGGCAACATCCATAGTAAGCTGAAAGAGGGTGTGTGGAGCTCTTTCTGTGAGAATTTACAAGTGGGCATGAGATTAAATGATTTATAGAACACATACACAATGCCTCTAACAGCAAGAATTGAAATCAAGCAGTTTGTGATTAGGGCTGTTTTAAAGTAATAACTGCAGTGGGGAGGAGGTGCTGTAGGAGAGGAACAGAGGGTTAATGTGCTCGTCTTGCCGGTGCTGTGGACCTGAATGTTTAAGTCGTGCAGGAAATAACTGAGCAAACCAACTGTGGCATATTCCAGAAGGACTTTGGGGTGCATCATGAATCCTCAGGGGGTTCAGAGCACAGGCAGACTGTGCTGGACGAGCAGCAGTAGCCTGGAAGATGCTTGAGCATGAACTTGTCTGCTTCAAGGGCAGTGCTTAGTAGAGACTGAGAGCCTCAAAATGAGCATCCCTGGCACAGAGCTGAGAAACCAACAAAAGGAGAGATCCTGCCAAAGCACAGATTAGAAAATCAGTTATGGAGGTGAGCAAAACAGTAGCTGGTACAGAATTTCAATGGGAATACTGAAAACCTCTGTCTAGAACACGGCAAGGAAATGAGCTCCCTGTAAAGCTCAGGGGAGGCATGAAGCGAGACAGGACAGACATAGGGAGGGTGAAAAGATGTAAAGTGTTAAAGGACCTGCACTGCTCAGATGACCTGGACTCTGGCAGTGCCCAAGACTGCTGACCACAAGAACTACAGCAGTTTCTGCCTCTGTGGAAAGGCCCTCAATTTGATCAGCATCTGCCAGGGGCAGAAGGAAGCTGGCAGCCTCAGCAGGAACAGGGCTCTGGGTAGATGACAACTCTTGCCCAAAGCCTGTTACAGGAGGACAGAATGTTCCAAGCTCCTGCCAGGACACTCAGTAGCAGGACTTTTGCATGCTCCTTGAGGTCAATAAAGCAGCTGAGGACAGCTGGGAATGGGGCTCCCTACAGGGGCTCGTGGGGCTGCAGCAGCAGCATGGGACAGACAAGCCCATGAGGTCAGGCTTTGGCCAGTATAGCACAGTGGTGGAAATCATTTTGAAATGTGTTATCCTTCGGTAAGTCTGGATACAAAATGGGAAGCTCATATTCAGATTGTGGCCTATTTCCAGTTCTGAAATCCAAACAACATATATTCCTATTTCCTCATCCAGTGTTGCTTCAGCACTTAATTATCTACCTGCTGGCCTGGCCTTTTCTGCCATAGTGGTGCCAGACCATCAATGATGTGTCTATGAGGGTGAAATGAGCTTTGAACTGGGTGATAAATTGTTGTTTTTGCTGCAGCTGCTCACATCTCGTAAATGTTTAAACAGTATAATCGCACATATCTAGTAGCTGCTTGGTTATGTTTATTTTGGATGAGGTGCTATGAAGTTTCTTAGATGCGTGTGTCAAATATTCATAGATGGCAGGCTACCGAAATATTTTTCTTTAGTATTTATTTATAGACTTTATTTATCAACAGAATCAATCTTTGCGTTCCCAGCTGCAGCATTACTTCTTGCCTTACCCATTTTTCCCAGACAGTGCCTGTCTATCTAACAATATCCCTCTTCCTGCAACATCTATTCACAGAGTATCTGTGCAAGGTATCTTCCCAAGTGTACTCACAACATCCATCTCTTTAATTCCAACTATATATCCACTCCATCTAACGCTCATCATCCCTCTGAAGCACTTGCTCTCTCTCTCCTCACCACCTCTTTATCCAGGCAGTGGTATCTGTCTCTCCATAGTGACTCTCTATCTCTTTCTCTCAGTCACTCTCAGCACCATGGTAGAATTATGGATTTTGGACCACAAGAGATTTTCTTTCCTCTTTTTTTTTTTTTTTCCCCCAAATTGGGCTCACAAATCACAAGTTAATTTATTTGTTTTTACGCAAAGGCTGGATGTAAGAAATGAACTCCAGAAGGGTACAAGTGCCTTTGGGTCAAAGACTCTTTCCCAGGCTTATTTGCTTCCCTGCTGTGTGTGAACTGTTCACTGCTGTGAGAGCTGCTGTTATCTGAGAAACTCATCTTCAAACAAAGATGCTGCAGTGACTACTGCCTCCCAGTTCTTTTCCCTCTTTCCCTTTCCAATTCCCTTTTTCTCCTCCCATCTTTCCTCTCTTCCCTTCCCCCAAGACTTAGCATCCACCACTCTAAGTTTTTCCCTTCCCTTCTTTTGCCCACTTGGCATTCTGAGGATGACAAGTGAAAGTCCCTCCCTATTAAAAATTCACTATCAAATAAATATTAAAGCAGGGGGGAAAATCCATTTGGCTCTGTGTGATTTACTGTGATCTGCAACACAAGACCCAGGGTTCATGGCCTATTTACCCACTTCACAGGGTTATAAAGGACTTGGTGACCCTCAGTTCTTGGAAACCCCATGATGGGGAGAGATTTCCTCCTCCCTGTCAGCCTGAATGAGATGGGTAGGGACACATTCTCAGGGCAGGAGAAGAAGGATGTAAAGACTAAAACCTCTCCTTATTTTGTTTCTTCCTACTTTTTTTCTCATCCAGATGAACTGTGACAAGAGCAGTACAAAAGATGTTCAGGTCACACAGAAATTATCAAAGAGGAGAGGAAAGAAAAAAAGAAAACGAAAGAAAACGAAAGAAAAAAAACAAAGAAAAAGAAAGAAAGCAGAGCAAACTATGACAGGAAAGGAGGGAGGGAAAAGCTTCCATGTCTCTGGTTTTGGTTCCCTGCACAAAGACCCCAGCAGTTCATAATTTTTCTTCAGGCAGGGCCAGTATGGTTCAACAGCAGAATAAAACATGCAGTAATTAATGAACAGCTTCACAGTTTTATGGATAGGTTTAACTCTTTCTCTTATTTAGAGCTGCTGGAAAAGAGTGAGGCAGATGCAAAGCACAACGTGAATTAACTGGTATTGATGTGGAAGGAGAAAATGATATTTTCGTTGAAGTGAGCAAACTTGCTATCAGCTTATGGACTTCAGAGGGGACCCAGATTTCATTTGAAGAGTAAAGATATTTCCCCTCCCACCACAGTTTGCCATGTCTGTGCAGGCTACCAGCTGTGACTACCAGCCTGTGTCTTATTTCCTTCATGGCAAAGGATGGGGATAACTGCTCTCCCAGGAGTGGCAATCTGCCAAATGATGCCTAACCCCTAGGGAAAAGGAGTCAATAGAGCTTTCAGAGGAGAAGGCAGAAGAATAACCCACCGTTCCCCTTCCTTGTATTGGCTGGGACTGCTTAATAGTGTTTTAAACATGAAACATCCATGAAGGAGACAAGAGCTGTGAGTGGGGAAAGCTTCCACACAGGAGCAATCCACGAACACATCAACAGGTCCACGAGAGAGGTCTGCTGTTAGTGCTTGGCTCCTAAATAAAGAAGCTGCTACCATGCCCAGAGCCATGGCAAGGAGCAGAGCAAGAGGCAGCGGTGGAAGAGGGAAAATGGAGAATGATGAGATCAGGGGTCAGCTGCTCGAGAGGTTTTGTGTCTCTCCTCATGTTCACCCTTATCATGGTGTGAAGACACAGTGTGAACCACTGAAACAGGATGTGGAGACACTCCAAAGGTAGATCAGAAATAATCATCCATCTTGTCTGACTTGTCTAATTTACTTATTGTGAGCAGATGGGTTATGAGGTCTGCCATCAGTGATGAATTATATTCATGATAAGTCATTCCCAGCTAATGAGGATCCATTATCATTATCTGCTAAGGAAGAGTAACGGCTTGCCAGGAAAGAGTGGGGGCTTCACAGTTTCCAGGGAGAACATTCTGGGCTGGTAGCCACCTGGCAATTGAATTTTCAGGAAACTGAAAACTTTCCAAGATGGATACCTTCTGCTTGTTTCAAGCCTTGGCTTTTAATTTCTTTGGGCAAGTTCAGGAGAGGGAATGTAAAAGGAGGTGGAGGAGGAGGAGGATGTGAGGGAAAATAGTAGTAACTGTGTCTGATAAGACTGTGATTAAATCAAGGTCTCACTCTAATTACACTGCATTTAAATAAATTTTGCCTAGTAAGTAATTGTAATTAAACTGCAATTAAACATGTATTTATATCACCATTTCCTCCCCTGCACAGCTGTCTGTTTCCACCTCCTGTTGTTGCTGTCTACCTGCCAAAACCTCTGAATTATCACCAGGGACTTTACATTTCCTTGGACTTCCTGGAGGAGATGTTGTGTGGGGCAAGGTCTGAGGCTTCCCCAGGAAGAAGCTAAAAGGAACTTCTGTTTCCAAGCTGTGTTGGAGTAGAGGGGCAGCTGATGCTGTGATAAACTGAATGTGACGGAAAGATTGTGAGGGGAAAAGACAGGAACGAAAGGAAGTAAGTGTCTCTTTTCCTCTCAGAGCAACTTGAAAAGGGACATATTTTCACCTCTTTGAAACTTCTTCACATTTGGGCTAGAAATGATGGTATCCTCCTTGCCTTCTTCAGAGCACATTTGATATGAGTCTCTTTCCTAAAGCCCCAAATCTCTGTTTATAGCATGAAGTTTGTGCATTCTTGTACACAATCTGGAGGAAAAGAGCTCGCTTATCTACACAGTACCACCTGCAGGTGAGAGTCCAGAGCTCGGAATACAACTCTTGAGCTCTGTTTTCAGCTTTTTAGGAGTATCCACTAACTCTAACTGTGTCTCAGTTTCCTTTATTTGCTGCTCTGAGCTACCTATACATAACAACCCTACAGATGGTCTTTAAAGTTTACTGCAGTTCTCAACAATTGGGTTAGGAAAGTCTGTTATGGAAAAACAGGAGGTTCTAGCTATTTAAAATGAAAGCTAGTTCCTGTTAGGACCCTGAAGGCGGTAAGGAAAGGAGAAACAAAAGAAGAAATAAACAGCTAAAGGGAGAGTGATAAAAATGAGAAGGTGAACGCATATCACAGCATGAAGAATGCCCCGGGGCTAACAAAAGCAAACCGGTTTCTCTGCCTTACCTCCCTCCTCATCAGAGATGATGGAAAACATCTCCATTTGTGCCTCTGCTCTCACAAAGCTCTAATTAAGGGACTGGAGAAATACCACCGTCACCCTCATCTGTTTGTGTTCAGCTGCTGAAAGGACACCATGCATCTCCCTGACAGGTAGTCATTACAGCTTCGTATGGGCACCCCTCCTCGCAGCAGAGCACAGAGCCCTCAGTTAAACACCTCCAACGAGAGATCCTCGATGTGCTTCTGGTGCTCCAGGGAGGTGAGCCGTGAAGCCCTTATCATGGAAATCGCTGCCAGCAGGGAAAGGGCAGCTGATGGAGCAGGGACTGCATTCTAGACACGTTGCTTCAAAAGGCACACGGCACATGGGAGAATCCTTATGTACAAGTGTGGGGTGTCCAGAAGTGCATAGGGACACAATGTATATAATAACAAAAAATAATTCTTATCCGAAATTAGTTAAACAAATCTCTTTAGATACTGAAATTTCCACGTGACTGCTATGTTACAAGCTGTATTCACTCCCTTCTCTTCCTTCAGACATTTCTGTTTTCTCTCTGATTAACTGGTCTCAGGAAGGTCCTTATGGCAGTGCTTGGTGAAAAAAAAAAATAGAACAAGTATCTCAAGCTTGATTTCATGATGTGACCAATAGTCAGCCTGATCTGGAGTAATCTCTCACGTCAAAGAATATAGATCCCAACTCTGTGACTCTCAATTTCTTTCCAAACCTCTCTTTAACCTACAAACCTCAGTTCTACTCTCATAAATAGGAGACAAAAGCAATACTACTGAAGTGACATTCATCAGAGGAATGATTGGACATAACTTTCCCTGCAGACTCACTTTGGAATCGCTGTTTATTTATTGGTTTGTACAGTAACATTGTTCACTCATAAACAGTCTGATCTAAACGGTATCCTTTCTACTTTCTAAACCAAAGGGGAGGAAACCCCTAAGGCTGTCGTAACTCATAGTTTCCCCACATAGCATCCTTTTTAATCAGGAGCCAGTGAAAGAAATGGCACCATTTTAGGGTACACGAACTGCTGCCCTTTCCCTTTGGCAACAGAGACAAACCATCGACTACACAACTACTTTCAGTTTGATTCAGCACAACTTAGAGGTGCACTCTAAGGAGGAAAATGACTGTCACAGGTCAAAGCCCAAACCTTCCTTTCTCTTTAATGGCTCTGTAACTGCCTCAGGCTTTTTGTTTTCACTTACAGTGAACTCCGTTCTGCCAGCAATTTTGTTTTATTAGACAGATGGAATAATGTGAACAATTATCACCTCTGTGTGCATTCTCTGTCTTTCTATTTTGATGTAAATACATCCGTTTGCAATCATGGATGGCCTTCAACCCCTTTACAAGAGACCTAAGACAGATCTTTTACAAACAGCTTAGACAAGAGTCTTCTGAATATTTGGGACTCGGTGGAGATATTCAAGAACCATCTGGATGCAATCCTTTGCAATGTGCTCTAACATGACTCTTCTTGAGCAGGGAGGTGGACCAGATGACCCACTGTGGTCCCTTCTAACCTGACCCATCCTGTGTCCAGCAGCATGGGCAGAATCCAGGAGAAGACCCTCCCATATCTGCCTGTTCCTGCCTGTCACATCCGTCAGCCATCGGATCCAGGCTGTGCTGCCAGTGCTCTGTGCGCAGCTGCAGACTCAGTCACCTCCACAAGTGAACATTCACCACGAATCTTTGCTTTGGCTGGCTTATTGGAATCAAAACAGGCTGCAGGCAAATTAAAAATGAGACCAGTATCCCCTCCCTTGTGGATTATTTGCTCTGGAGGAGTAGGCAGCACTGAAAAAAATGTTTCAATGCAGGCGCTATTTTCTTCTTAATGGCCCACTAGACTGGTCATTTTTACACACTAGAGCATGGCTGACATTCCTAGTCCTAGGAAAAAATGGTTTTGCTAATTTAGCCATGGTAGGAAGAAGGATCTAGTTCTGAGCAAAATCCAGATATTCCGTCTGGAATCTCGGAGAGGAAAGCTGTGAGAGGAGGGGGAAAAGCAGAAGAGAAATCCTCAAAAGGTAGAGGCAGAATGCTATGAGACATCATCCTTCACTCAGCATGCAGATGAGCTTGCCAGGCAGGAAGCAAAATGGAGAAAAGGTGCCTGACACATCACATGCCATCTCCGCTGTCACTCACACACTTTAATTACCCCTAAATCAAGTGCAGCAGCTTCCCCAGCCCTGAAATGCACGCTGCCTCTCTCCTCATACACTTAATAAGGCCTGTAGGGATTACAGAGGCTTTACCCTTGCATGTCTCATTGCTCTGATCCGGAGGTTTCTTTTCGCATAAAATCAGCAGAAAAGCATTGAGAGGCACAACCTTATTTTAACAAATCCCTATCCTGCTTGCCAAACCTATCTGAGTCAATGAATGCCCTGGACTGTGATTTGGATTCTCTTGCACAGGGTATATTTGTGTACTGCTGTTTCCTTATGTCATTGTGTACTTGTTATGCTGCTTGTAACTCCGCTGGTACCTAAACAAGGAAGAAGGAACCCCAGCAGAAAACCTACAATATTCATAATTTACGAGACTTCTAGGAATGGGCAAAATCTTTTGGAAGGAAAAAAAAAGAATCTCCAAACATCTCTCCCCTTCCCAGCTACCAATCAAAATTAGTTCCTCTGAGGGGAATTAAGATCATGAAAATTTAGCTCAGCTCTCTTTTATTTTTCCTATTTCTGTCTCTGGTTCTTGGCCTTCAATTTGTTAATTACTGTGGGTGACATCTGAGGAGACATGTACAAAATGAGGTATTAAACCACTGTAAGAGGGGAATTACTCTCAGGTAACTCTAGTCCAGCCACTCTAGAATGGCATCTGGTCTAAACTAAATTTCATGGCTGCCCCTCAAATCCATGAAGGGAGTTAAAAGACACATTGCAACCATAGGTGAATAAAGTTAATAATTTGATCATCTTTCAGCAGCCTCTTCCTCTCTCCATGAACTACAGAGGAAGGTAGGCAACCAGCTCTATATAGACACCCTAATTTCACAGCTAAAGGCTATATTTTGCAAAGGTTTGTGCTGCTGAGAAAACATGCCCCAAGGAGAAGTTTGAGTATAGATAGATGAAGGATATTAAAATGGTCAATGAAGAAAGAGATGAGCCTAAACTATTAAATCCATATATCCCTGCAAAGTTCAGCACCAGGGCTGTCTGAATATCCTGTGTCCTGAATTTTGGATATATATCACTGAAATAGGGAAGGTCTAGGGCAGGCAAAAGATAAGCAGAAAAAAACTGTGTTTGGCTTAGGTATTTACTTGCTTTTCTCTGCAAAACCAATGAATGCATCGCACACAATGCAAAATGAGAGCAATCCTACCCCAAAAAACTTGCACAGGAGTGGACTGAAATATAAAAGCAGCATGATAATATATTAAGTGGCAATAAAGTGTTATCCTGAAAATTTCATCCCGTTAACAAATTATGGTCTTACTAAGAAACATGATGTGTGGTTTGCTGGCTCAACCTTGCAGGATGTTTGTTGTCCCATCTGAATATGAGGAGATGATCCAGAGTCCAGGCTGAGCAGTCCTTGAGGAGGACACCTGGGATAAACATTGTTCCAGTGGAAGGCGTGGGCAGGAGTTTTGAGTTCATTTTGTGAATAAATGAAACCAGAAAGCTGCCACCTGCTTGGGATGCATTTGAAAGTAGGGAGAAAGATAAACATTGATATTTACAAACATTGATAAAGCTTATATATTAAAAACCCCTTATTCTTTAACTTGATTCCCGTCTTGGAGACATCCACAGGGAACTCACCTACAGGAGGGATCTGAGAAAGGAAAGGATGAGGAATCAGGGAATCTTTTCTACAAACACTAGAAAAGAAAGCCCATTAGTGGGGGATGTAAAGAGTTTTTGACAGCTGTTTTTTAAAAAAAATAAGATTGTAGCAGCCTTATTGATACCTGGCTTTTCTTGGTTAAACAAAACTCCAGCCCCTGCCCATTTTAAATCTAGTTCAAAGCTCTCCAGACAGCTTGTTGACCAAGACCCTCTTGCCCACTTGGTCATTTTGTGCCCATGCCTGAAACCTGAAGAGGAAGAGGTGTTTTGGGGGAGTATGACGGTGCTCTCTCAGTAGTGTGGAAAAATTAACCACATTCACAGCCTGCATACTCATTATATCTATCTGGGGCTACCACCTACTTCACTTCTGATTGCATTCTGTCCACATTAAAATAAACACTGCTGTAAGGATAAACATCAAGTGGTGAGTGTGACCTGTGACTGCTGACCTCTCATATGCACCCACAACAGGGAGCAGAAGAGATATCCACGGAACATAGGAAGAAAATAGACAGCTCACTTAGGATGTGGAAAGCAGTCTGGTGTGGCTTGCAAGAACTCTCTGAACCTACAGGGAAAATTCATCACCCGCAACGGTGTGTTCAGCTCTGGTTCTGAAGTGCTGCCACCTGAGCATCAGCGCAGCACATGCCCTCCCTGTGTTTCAGATCCGTGGGCACATGGCTCAAATATTTCCCCTCCCGTTTATCTTGCTTCTCAGAAATCCTGAGCACAGTGCAAAAAATCAGTGGGAGCAAGGAATTCTCAGCAAATTTGAAACAATGCCACAGGTAGGTAAACACCTGAGGCAGGCATGAGCTGCCAAACATCAGCTCCTTGACTCGTTTGAATATTTTGTTTCTTATTTTTACCTATGCATGTGCCGTAAAGCCTGTTTATCTGTTTGCTGCTTGCCCAATGAATTTCCAAAGCCTCCTGTGCCTCCTGTGCCCCAGCAATGATTCATTTCTGAATAATTTCATGAAAGGTAAATAGCGTGTTTCCGGATCCACACACCGGTCTGATATTACCGGGCACTTCGTCATTTGGAGGCAATTCTTTCCCACTTGTCTCAATCTTCCCTTTCCCTCCACACATGTAAAACCATTGCCCCTACATTCTGACCGCTCAGAGATTACAAATCATTTTAAGTGGAGGAGAGGTTGAGCCCCAGCTTTGTGCTTGATGCATTTTGTTTAAGTTGCTCGTGCTGTTCCAACATCTGTCATATCCTCCACAGCAGTGCAATCAAACTGTCAGGGCTGAGTGAAGTTTTGCTGATCCAATCTGCTCCTTCTGTGATTCCTGTCAAAAGCATCAGGAGGTGGCAGATACAGTTGTGTGCTCTTTAAACAACAGATCTTTAGTTTTGCACATTAAAGGAATGGTTATTGTTTGTTTCTCCCTAAGCTCACAAAGCGTACTCAGATGTGGCTGCAGACACAAGCCAGGCTGCACTTCCCAGATTCTTCTGCATTCCTATGGCTTCCCAATTTTCCCTCCCACCTTCTCTTGTGAGGTCAGAGCACATAAATATCTCTCAGTCTTGCTGGTCTCTGTAATTCCACAGCACATCTTGGGAGCACCCAGGAGGAAGTGACTTTGTGGATCCTGCATCATTATTAATGAGGTAATTAAACCAAAGGATTGTATGGAAAGGGGAAGAGTCATATTTTAATAAGCTCCCTTCTGGATACTGCACTGCGAGTTGCCAGATAAATGTTATTCCCTGTTAACTATACCAAAAGGATTGGATACTAATTGATATTATTGATACTAATATCATTAATCACCTTGACTAAAAGGACAGGATGTTCTTTCATCAGTTGAGAAGGATGTACCTTTGATGTACCTTAATAACTGAAAGAATTTGGAAAAAAAAATTATTCCATTTGGGCTCTGTTAATATGCAGCATGTATTTTTAATCAGCTTTCCAGCATGATGCACCTTTTCACACTTCTGACTGAAGCCTTAAACTTGTGCTGTGAAATGGAAACTTACGATTTTATCATTTAATAAAAGGAACCTGGATCTGAGGTGAATCGTATGGTCCTGCCCCATTTCTGTGCTGCCCTCATAGCCTATGGCTTTCCCATCAAGGCAGAAAGTCTTCTAATTACAGCAAAGCACCAATGGAAAATGAAACCTAGGATGCCATTGTGCCCTCTTCTCTAATACTTATATTGGGTGGTGACTCCTGCTGCGATGAAAAACCAGGTTCAGAAATGCTTTGATTCATTAAAGAAAAAATGTTCCCAAAAAAAAAAAAGATAAAAACTCTAAGATAACAGACTTTTGTTCCCTAATACATTTGCTTCTTTAAAAATCTCAGTTTCCAAACGTAACTGACGGGAAAACATATTCAGCTTTCCATGATCTGTCTTTACTCCCTTCCAAAGCATCCCAGCCAGGGACTGGATTATTCTCCCTGAAGCAAAACAGAAATCTGAAATTCCTGGCAGAGAGGAATCCTGTGCTGCCTACAGGCATGAAAACAGATTGGCTCCAACTTCCAGCTTGGATACAGAACTTCAAAATACTCACCAAGTAAACCCACAGACTAATGGCAAATTAAACTCATGGGTCCAAATGCACAAGGTTCAGGGCTCTGAAAATCCCGCATGGTACATGGTTGTTATCACCAGGAGCTGTTTTCTTTTACCTTCTACAGTGGCTGTTCTGTAACCCACCCTTTCCAGTTAAAGTTCACAATAGATCCCAAGAAGAGTCTCCCAAGGAAATGCAGTGAAAGGAATGGACTCTCGGATCATGCTTCTAAGAATCTTTCTTGTTTTATCTGAGCAAATACCATATAATAATATTTCCAAGGTAATAGAAAAGCAAATGGCAGCACTTCCACGAGCTGGAAGTTTAGCAGGTTGGATCTGCCTGGGAGGGCTGTTGCAGCTACTGATTACACATCTCCTCACACTGTGCTAACAACTCAGCCTGACTCCAGTTGTTGATGAAATTTCTTTTGGATCACATCTGTGTTGTATGATGGAGTCCAATTGTGAGCTTTTTGGCAGCTGTATAGACTACTAAGTCTCCACTAATTTGATTTCTTGTCTGAGAGTATACATCTTTGGGGAATTTACTGCTTGCTCATCTCTGAGTTCCAGTAATATGACACCAACAAAAACAAAATCCAGGGATGACTTATAACAAGAATTTTGCCAGTCACAGGCCTTCTCCTTATAAACAGGATCCATTAGACCAGATAAAATGAAAACGTAGTCAGGGACAGAAAGTTGCAGTGTCTGAGAAATAGCCAGTCTCTGAGGAAGAGAAAACCATATTAACAATTTTGACTAAAAAAATGAATTCTCAACTGTTATCTCAAGCAGAACTTTCAGCAGTGCACCCATCTTGCACTGTAAAGGAAATGGGGTTTGGAAAATGAAATAGAAAATGGGAATCTGTGGTTGACAAGCACAGGGAAATAAAAACATCCTCAAACCTTTTGGTTTTTTTTTCCATGTTGGAAAAAGAGGAAATTAAATCTGAGTTGGCCAATTAGCCCCCACAGTCCCCAAAGGCAAGACAAGATCTTTTTGTAGGAAAGCCTTGAGGTGAAGCCAATTCAATTAGTTTCCACGGCAAAACTGTCAAGATCCAAAAAACTAGGTGGAATAATGAACTGATTAAAACTTGTAATTGCAATTCAATGGATGAAACCATTAATCATGGAGATGGCAACATTCTCTCATTTCAAGACTGTGTTTGGATGAGTTGCCAACAAAAGAGATTGTAGGAGTAAAGGGCTAGTGTAAACTGGAAAAGGAGCATCCTCGATAGAAAATTGTGTGGCTCCATGACTGACCTGAGGAAAAAAACAACCTTCCCTAGACAATAAAAGACTATTAAAATTTTGGTTAGGCATATTTTTTTTTCTTATTCTTTATTCCTCTGCTCTCAGTGGTTTACTCCACATCAGAAAAGCTCACAGCCCGAGTGTCAATGATGTGCTGAGCAACACTCAAATCACACTCATAGTAATTTCTTCCAACTTTAATTTCATGTGTTTATAATATTTTTCTCCTCTTCCTTTTGTCTCTTACCCAGCCCTCCACCGCAGTGGCCTTGGTCTCATTTTCGTTGTGCTGACAAGCTGCTTGTGCTGTTCAAAACAGGATCTCAAAGAAAGGGGAGGCCAGGCTGCCAGCTGGCAGCTCCTCCAGAGGTGTTCAGATACCTCCACCATCCACACCCTCTGCTGTTCTCCCAGCCACTGCAGATGCTGCCATGGCATGAACTGCATTGCAGAAGGAACCAGGGAAACAAACCTCACTTCTACTCAACAAAACCTGATTTTAATCAAAGGCAATATTTTTATCTAAGCTTTTGGAGATAACTCCACAGCTCAGATGAGTCTTCTTGCCAAGACTTTTCATCATCTAAACTTTACCCTGACTTCTTTCTCTCCTGCTGCTCCTTCAAGATTAAGCTGCCATGATTAAGCTCAAGAGGTCAGCAAAGTCCCTCACCCTGTCTTTTGTCAGCCTAGGTTTTTGCCTTGGCTAACTCCTCCATATCCTCTCTCTGAAGGGAAGAGTTAGACTTGGGTGTCCACTAAGCTGCTGAAAGTGCCAGCCAAGCTGGAGTGAGAGCAGGCAGGATGATAAAAAGAAGTGGGTGGTGACAGAGAGGGTGGGAAGACATCTAAAAATCCTGTATTGTACCAAGTGTACATTGCACATAAAACTGATCAGGAAATTAAATGCAAAGCATGATAAGAAGGCACCACTGCATTAATGCCAAACCAGAATGGAAATCGGCAGAAGAGGAAAAAAATTGGACGTTACTTCATTTTGGTAATTGATTTGTCAGTGTTTAATATTTCCTGATGGTTGGATACCATGTGACCTAAAATTCCAGTGAACTCTACAGGTCTTGTAACTATCAATGGTACCACTAAGTGGCTGTTTTATGAGCAAGGAAGGCTCAAAACAGGGACATGAAAATATTGGGAAGAAGGAATGTGAAGAAGTAGGGTGAGAATGAGTGAAAGCTCCTCTTAGCTGAGCAGACTTCCCCTGGAGAAGCAAATCTTAATTAATTGTAGCACCATTGAAGCTCTGCAAAGAAAAAAGCCTATTAAGTCATGACCTCCATCCTTCAGACCACAGCCCAATTCCCACTGAGCCATCCAGGATAGTGCTCCGTGTCCTTAGGGATGAGCTTTCTGGAAATCCTAACTCACCGAAGCTCTTGTGCAAAAAAAAAAAAAAAAAAAAAAAGGTAAAAAAACCTGAAAAGCAAAAGAACTCTGATATCTCTGGGAAGAAAAAGGCAGAACTGCACATCTCATGGTCTGCAAGAGCCTTCTCAAGGACTGGGTCTTTGCTTAAGGAATAAAGTAGAAGACATGAGAGAAGTAGAAGGTGAAAGAAGGAACAGACAAAGTGGATTTTCACTTTCTCCGTGGCTCTAACCAAATTCATTCTTCCCTCCAAAAATATGTTTCCAGTCAGAAGACTGCTCTCCGCTTCAGATGTGAGAGCTGGAGGGAGTGGTAGATTTTTCTGTCTCTCACAAATTATTGCAGCCAACAGAAATGCAGCTTGTTACAAACAAGCAAGATCCGAGATGTTTGCAAAGCTGAGATGCTTTTTGAACTCGTTGGAGACATACCAGGCAACTCTGCCACCCACACCATTTGCAGCGCAAATAAATGCAGCCTTGAATTGAGTGATGCCTTAATGGAATGGCTTGCTCCCTCTGCCTTTTTAATTTATTTTTAAAATTTATTTTGGAAACCAGCTGCAACTTCCAAATCTTGCTCTTGATACGTAAAAATCCATTATTAATTTATTAGCTTATTTTGCCACTAATGATCTAAATGAAGGCTTGCCTGTCAACTAACCCACGTCAAGGGAGATAAAAAAAATAACTCCTCAACTTGATTTAAAGGCTTCAGCTTCTAAGTTGTGGGAGCAATGTGGGAGTTCAGAAGCTTTAGAAGCTCCAGGGACAGTTTAGAGGAACGGGTGCTTTTAGGATGGAGGGAGGGTGAATGCATTCCTTTGCCATAGGGAAATGAAGAGCTGCATTGAGCAATTCACATTCTGGACATAACAATGCTTCCTGGAACACCAGATGTGACCAAAAAAAAAAAAAAGAAGTTCACTTATTTCCATCTGGAAATAGCCTTCTTGGCACTTAACTGAGGTGAAATCTCCCTGCCTCCAGGCTGCCCTGAGATGTCATATTTTCAAGGTGTTCTCTGCATTCTTAGTCCTGTTGTACTGAATAACACCAACAGGATTCTCAAAGCAAGCTCCCTCCCAACAGCCTCCTATCCCACAAAATTCATCTGACCTCACTTCTGCACAGGAGCCTATTTCAGGCCTTCATTTTTATTGACTGTTCAAGAATAGGTGGGAACAAGCTACCTTGTGTTCATCAAGGATGCGAGGATGCACACGGGCAGTGCTTTGACAGACTTGAGCTGAAAATTCAGTGCCCTGTTCACTTGTCAAAAATCTGTCACCCAGCCAGATCCCAAGGGGTACAAGTAAAGGGAGTGGTGATGCTGGACAGGCACTGGGATAATTCTAAGATAGCTGGGGAGTGTGGCTGGGGAGTACAAACTGATAACTAAATGTGAAATTATAGTGCTGAGATTGATCTCTGAGGCTTCTACACCATTTACACACCCTGGACTGTCCTTGGCTTCACATTTTCAGGATCCTGCAAAACCAAGCAATTTAGGAGACAGCCAACACCAAGATCCCTTTTTAGAGTCTCCAGACTCTGCTGTTCCCTTCCAGGTGACCTTACCAGTCTTTTTGAAATGTCTAGCACTCCTGTAGGTCCCCCAGAGATCACACTGGGATGTGTTTACACTGCCTTTCACTTTTCTTTTCAAGACCTCGGCCATGTTTATTGATTTATGCTTTGTTTCCCAGCACCGTGTTTCTGCTGAAGGTGACCCCGTGCCTTCCCAGGCTGGAGTGTTACTCTTTCCAGGTTGTGCTCTAATGCCTGCCCAGCTCCTGTAAAACATCACTCTCTGAACAGCTCCTGATGGATGTTTTGGTCAAGAGTTCTGCTTATTGCATGTCAAACATGGTTCAAAAATGAGTGCAGACTGAGTGCCTTGATGAGGTGAAGCCAGGATCATGTCAAAAGTTCTTTCTGTTCTAAAGGTCAATACATCAACTTCTCCAACAGGCTTTCCTATGGCTGTAATTCCAAAGCTTTTGCTCAATGTAGTCAAATAAGCATGTTTTAGAAAATCATGGGTTGGTGGAAAAAAGATCTACTGAATTAGCATGGGGGAAATAGAACTTTCTGCCTTCAGATCACAAGAGGAAATCAACTTTTCTCTTTAGAAGCCAACTGATCTTGCCATTTCTCAGCTTTCCAGCTGCCTACTGGCAAAAGTTCCACTGGTGCCAAGCTTTCAGAGAAAGAGTTCCTCCAGATAGGCCCAGAAATTAATATTTGAACTCTTTGTTAAGCTGTTAATTTTAAAATGTATTAAGCATGAGAGTGACATCACCTTTATGTCTAGTATTTAACATTGAGAGAGTAACCAAAGTTTTTCATCTGAAAAACCTCAAGACTGCCAGCATTGCTGCCTTGCAGACACCACAACACTTTGCTACAATGGGCTGTACGTGCCCCCACTTCGCAGGGCTAACATCCTAATTCTCACTACTAAAAAACTCAAACCAACTCAAACTTTTCCTTCACTCATCCAAAGCACTGCTGCTCATGCTACTACATTTAGAGAGAAAATAATTCTGTTGCCCAAATAACTGGCATTGATTCCTGAAGGTGTTTATAGACATCGATGAAACCTCCCCCAGGCTCTTTCTTTTCTACACTACTGAGCTTTGGTTCCTGACATCTCTCCTCCCTCTGTTTCTCCTATCCCTCCAAGGCATGGAATTATATGTGGAGGGCAAGAATCACACACTACCACAAAGTGCTACGAAGTAGAGCAGAGTAGCAGTGCTGACAGTGTCTGTGGTTGGGATAGCCTGAATAAAAAACCACAAGGTATTCCTGTGATATAAAACAGCACGGCCCTACAAACATGATACAAACTGTTTTGATGTATATCAGCAGAAAATCTGGTCATAAATACATCTTTATACATCCTCACAAAATGTCATCCTATGCTTTGCTAAGGATTGGGAGGAGAAATTAATGAAGAATGACAGTGTCGTATTTATAAATTAAGTTAGAGAGCACAGACAGAAGAAGGGGAAAATCCAATCTAGATTTTTCTCCCAGGGAAAAAAAAAATGCTCTGAAGTATAATGGAGTGAGTGAGTTTGAGCCTGCATTTTCATAGAGTAACCTAATACTGCAAAATGGGATTAGAGTGTTCACAGCAACACATGACTTTTATCATGAAGCAGAGCCATCACCTTGCATTGCTGAGTCACACAGGACATCATGAACGAGATCTGTGGGGTTCTTCACCTAATTATCTGAAAGAGGGATCCATAAAAACAGCATTACTTCATGAGTTTGCTGGCAGCTCTCCATGAAAGGCCACCTTTGGCTGTGTACAGGGAGGGAGGCCAGGCAGGGATTCGGGTGGGATGGAGCTGGCATGGACCACCAATTCCCAGGCATTGTCCATCCCAGTCCTTCTCAGCTGCATATGCTTTTCCTCACAAAAGGAAACAGCAAACTTCAATCCCCTCCTATTACCAGAAATGCTTTCAAAATTTTCTTCTACAGGATAAAGAGCTGTTTAATCACCAAAGAAGATAAAGCTTAATTCTTTCCTATATTTAATAGCATCCATAAACTTTCAGCATATTTTTCGAGTGTTGCATCTTTTGCATAAACAGACCAGATTCTGAGCCTGCTCTGAAAGCATCTCACTCTGCCACAAAGATCACCAATTAGCTCTTTGCAGTCACCTGAAAGCCTGCCAAAAGTGTTTCCTGAAGACCCATGGCACCTGATGATCCAGACATCACTTTCCCAGCTTCCCTGAGAATGTCTCTACACCTCTCTCCTTTCCTGAGAAAACATTCCTGGTTTTCAGCAGCTCCGGAAGGTTGAAATATCAAATGAACCCCCAAACAGAAGAACATGAAAATGAGACAAGACAGTAATACAGATAAAATTCTGCCATTCTGTGTAAAAGTATGTTTCATCCTCTGCTGGAATAATGTGCTCAGGCTTAGTCACTAAAAAGGCCAAGCAGAAAGAGACAGCGGAGGCAGGAAAAGTAGGTTGGATTATTATGCATTATTATAGAGGGGGAAGAAAGTAATCCATTAGAAGGAAAATGAAAAGCTTCAGGATGATGAGGGTAAAAAGTAAAAGAGGGAGAGTAGACATATGAGAGAGCACTGCAGATAATGTCTAGAAGGGCAATTACTGGTTCCCTTTCTCTCTACTCTTTCCCATAACACAAGACTTGGAGGGCAACATGCAATTAAGGGCCACCCATTGAAAATACACCAAAATGAAACACTACTTAGTATGTAATTAACCTGTGGAACTCGGTCCCACGTGGCATTCTGGGGACAAAGAGCTCAGACAGAGCCCAGGAAGGATTAGACACTACTAAGGAGTGGTAAGATAGCATTTCCCATTCCATCAGCTGGATAAAAATAAAGTACAAAGAATATCAATCCTCCAGCTTCAGGGCCTAAGTTGCTCATTGTGATCAGCAGCAGGTAAAGCTCAGCAGGATGTGAGAGATGCAGTTCTGCCAGTGAAAGCTTTAGTGCACGGCCCTTTCCTGTGGGCTGCTTGTCACTTTTCTCAGATGCTTATATGGTTCCTACAGCTCCAGTATGAGTTCATTACAATCAGCCACATATTCATCATCACAATAGCCTGAGAGGGTACAGAGGAACTTTTTTCCCTATTGTACAGACTGTGAACAAAAAGGTTACGGACATGCTGGAGGTCACACAGGAGAGAGGAGCAGAGCTGCTCCCTGTCTCCATCCCGATCGTTGGGCCCTACAGCAAGGCAGACCAAAGAGCCAGCTGGGAAAGGAGGCAGCAGCTCCATTTCCAGCCCTCTTTCAAACGTGGATATTCCAACACTAAGCATAGCAACAATTTAATTAAAAAGCATCCCCAGCACAATCAACACAACATCTGCATCAGCCAAACCATGACCACAGTTCCAGGGACCCAGCCCTCAGGAGGGACCTCCCAGCAGGTTTCTCTGACCTTGCTGATACACTGCCCTAGCTCAGTAGCTGGCTTGTCCTTTGGGGTGAATTCCAGCTGGCAGTGCTGGATGGTACAGTGTCTCTCAGCATGCAGAGTTTCCCTCCTGCTGTCACTTATCTGTAGGGGTTCAGAGCATGCAGCCCACTCAGAGCCAGGCCATGAAGATGCTGCGTGCTTTATTTACCTAAGCAGTGCTGGGCCAGTCCAGTGCAACTACTCCCATGGGTTGCACGATCAGCCAGCCTTTTAAAAGGACAGATGTACTGAAACCAGGACTTTACTCCATGTGGAGATGGGTCACCTTTATTTTTCTTACAAATGGCTATGTATATGCACTCGGTATCACTTTTATATTATCATATATTTTTAATATACTTAACCGAGTGATTTATAAGTCATTCTCTGATGGTAAGATAACTACAGCACTCCTTTAGCGTTCATATTTCTTTTCTTTTCTCTTTTCTTCTTTAACCTTTTCTTTTCCTGGAGCAGCTTTGCCCTGAGGTGGAAATGTAAAGGTCCACCACAACCTTTACTGGAGAAAAGAGTCCCATTTGAAGTTGATTCAGTGATACAATGAATGCACAGGTCATTTTGAGAATAAAACATAAAGACACGCTAACCATAAAAGTTTTATTTCCTTCACAAGTGATAAGCATGTATGAAGGAAAGACTTTTTTTTGTCTGCTACCTTTGGCCTGCAGTGGAACGCTTGTTAAAAAATGTTCCTTGATACTAATCTCCAACTGGTGTTTGACTTAGCTTGAACTCTCAAATGTCACCAGCTTTCAACTGGTGCTGTGAAAAGACCTAACTTACATATCTATGAAAGTAAAAGCTCTATTTTAACCTAGTCTCATTCTTTCTTGCTTCTTCCCTTCTTTTTTTCTTTCCCTCCTTTCTTTATTTCTTTATTCTGCCACTGCATTTCTGCTTTGATTTTTGAAGTTTCAATACGAAAAATGGGCCAAGAGGAGAAGCTATAAATTATACAGAATAGAACCACTCTTAATTCATCTAAGCCCCCATTAAATTAACACATTTTTCCTTACTCTGACCTAGCACAAATATTTTAACTAAATTTTCCTTTTAAGAGCTTGTTCTACTTCACCAGGGCTGCAGCCAACTGTTCTGAGCCGGATAATGGATCCTGAAAATATGCCAGGAGTACCCTGCAAAGGTGAGGAAGGTGCTTCTTCAGAAGTACAAATGGGATGGGAAGGGAATAGTGGGGGCTTACAAAGATTAGGAATGGACAGGTTTAACGTCACCTGTTCCAACCTGCAGCTCTATACTGAAGTGTTACCATAAACCAACGATCTCTGTCACTTTGACTGTACGTCCATGAAAATGATAAATCCTCATTGCCATGAGGATTTCCATGGGCCCCCCTTCCAAAGTCAAGTAGTGCAGGAGACTGGGATACACTTAGGTAAGGGAAGCATCAAACAGTCAAGGATGCAGCTCAGGATGCTACGGACAAAGATCAGTAGAAAATTGCTTCATTAACTGGATCTTGTTACAAATCAGTAGATCAAAAATCTAATCAAGCACATTCCACCACACACATCACAGGGAGATCACAGGAAAGTGCAAGGCACAGATTCCTTGATCATTGCCTTGATGGGCACGAGAGATGCAGAGCTGAGTCACGCAGCTGGACAGAGGGATACACGGATAATGATGACATTGCCGCTTTGAGGAAAGGAAGGAATCAAATTCCATGTTCAGAAAGACTGC
Source organism: Oreocharis arfaki (assembly GCA_013398015.1). NCBI lineage: Eukaryota > Metazoa > Chordata > Aves > Passeriformes > Paramythiidae > Oreocharis > Oreocharis arfaki. The sequence goes on along the minus strand of VZRR01005155.1, from coordinate 2,329,494 downwards.
CAGAAATTGTCAGTGCTCCACATTATTCCTTAATCTGAATCATCATTAGATTATTGACTCTGAAGTTCACACTCTGAAAAGTAATTTGGTTCTCTAATAAGGCATCGAGGCAGGGCACCAGTGAGCCAACATATCATAAGAGGATAATGATATGGGTAGTTCTGTCCTTTCTGCTGCTGTCCTATCCCTCAGATCTAAACACTGGGCACACTTTCCATAGTACTGCTCATCTGAGCATATCAAAGTGCTTTATAGATGTTCATTATAAGTAATTACCAGACAGCACGTGTGAATAATTTACAGGATGGTAGAAGTGAAATTTCTACTGCTCTCACACTTTTTCTCTCTTTGCAGTTTTAACACTTTTTAAATTTGTTCTCCCTCTTTTTCTGACCAGTGTAAATTAAGAACATCAGCAATTTGAATATCTTCCTGAATCACTTCTATAGTTACAGATATCTAGCCCTAAATTTGGAAGCAAATCTAAAGCAGCAGCCTAAGACAGAGATCTCTTCCAGATCCAGCTGTGCCAATGGAAGGGTTTCTGCCTCCAGCTGGATTTTTTTAGCTAACATGAGCTGCTCCATCATCGCTAACTTAGCTCTTTCTCCAGGTAAAACATAACAGTAATCAGTAAGGAGGTGAGAGCTACAAGACAGTAAATGGGAGAGAATCTGGCTCTAAAATACACCGCACTAATATCTTGAGAAAGTCTGAGGAATTAACAGACCTGAACTCATTAAATTCAGTTAGAGTCACTTCTCAATGTGTCTCATTAAGACAAATACAGTTTAAGCGTGTGAAGATCCTTTATTGATTAACAGGGGAAAAGAAACCTTTTCTTTTCAAATTTGCTGGGGTTTTCTCCTCCATTTTCTTCAGAGATTTTACACAGTTCTGTTCACTCAGTCTCTGCCTTTCATTTTTTCCAGTCAGCTTTGGGATTCCATCTCCCAGGGCAGTCTACATTTAACAGTCACAAGCATTTAAAACATAACTGTGAATTGTCATAATTGTCATTTTGAGCAGAGGCTGGGATTTCTGGGGTTTATTTCCTTTTTTCTTTTTTTTTTTTTCTCTACAGGATCTTAATTGCCTTTTTCATCAGAGATTTTCAAATAGAGTTGATGCTTGGGAGAGTTTAATACTTGAAAAAGAGAAGAATGGTGCCCACCTCAGACACTCAGAAGGGAAAGTGATTCAAAGAAGCAGAACTAGAAAGGTGTGTCAAATGGCTAAAGGTGTGACACAAAGCCCAGCGAAGTACAAAGCTGAACACAAAAGAGGAAGGAAAAATACAGCAGCTCTCTACCAAGCCAACATGAAAATGTTGAAAAGTTAAATAACCAGAAAGGAGAAAAAGGGAGAGCTTTCATGGCAGGAAAAAGAAAGGGCAAAAGAGAAAGAAGCAACACAAAGACAACATAGTCTTACACACACAGAGGAAAAAAGATGTGTCCAATGGCAGAGCATACGGACAAAGAAAAATAACCTCAACCACAGATGGATTTCCAAGGCAACACACAGAAACCAAACAAAAATTAAAGACAAGAAATTAATTTAAAATCTCCACAAAATGACTAAAACCCAAAAATGATTTTGAAAAAAAAAAAGCCAATAACCTTTTCCAGCTTAACAAAAATGTTCGTTTTCTAAAAAAGCCATTTTCCAACACAAGTTTTTCCATTCAGTTAATGTCACCCAGCTCCAGTTATGTATTCCAGGCCCCCAGGGCTAAACATAATCTATCTGTGTTTGAAATGAGAACATCTTTGTTCAAACGTTAGGCCAACAGGAATCAAAGGATCTATCAGTGCTCTTGGTGAAAAGAAACAGGAAGGGAGCAGTAGAGGTAGATTTGGGCATGTTTTGAGCATCAGACAGTGTCCAAGCAGTCAAGGGTACCTGAGCCAAACCATCACTTTTAATACCCATAACTCGTCATGACACCCTCAAAATATTTCAGAATGACTCCTGCCATACAACAGCTTCTCCAACGCGTAGCCCTGTAGGAACTGCAATGTGCTGTTTGTAGAGCCCTTCCAGGATTTCCAGGTCTCTGGGAAGCTGTTCTCTAGCAGATCAGTCAGCCCACTGCAGTGAGGAGCAAAAACACAAGGTGGTAAATGTTCATTGTGTCAGGACAGCTCTTGGAAGGCTTCACCCATTGACATCTCCACTATTGCTGTGGAAACAGAGTCTAGTGGACTATATACTACACAATTCCAGACTTTTGAGCCCAGCCTGGGCTCTTTTTTTTCTAGGTACCACAGTGTGATTAGATGGAAGAATCCCTCTGTAATCAGAGCTGCAAAAAGGACGGATCAATAGAGCCACCAGCGATTAACACCGCTGTGACTGCCTGGCACATCTGTTATCGACTGAGAGGGCGAGTCAAGGTGCCTGGGGAATAAGCAGTCTCTGGCATGGGAAGACCTATGGACAAAGGGAGAAAAGGCATTGTTCGTGTTGGAACATGAACCCCCTTTCCCTCCCTCTGCTGCTGTCACAGCCTGGAGGCACATGGGCGTGTGTGCATCCCATATCACTGCAGCAACATCTGATTCATAGCAGAGCCTGGGTGGCACAGCAGGCTAATGCATCTCTCCTTCATCTCTGGAGTCACAGATGGAACAAATTTGACAGTCCCAGGGTATTCCTATGAGGGTTTCCATTTGCTTCAGACCTCTATGTTCACTTTCTTCACCCAAAGCAGTTTTCATGACCAAAAGTCATGGCAATGTCACAGGCCAGGATTAAAGAGAAATGAGAATTGCTCAAGGGGCAAAACTGGAGAAAACAGATATAAATCAAAGACTTGGATGCATTAGCAGAGCTACGTGAAAAGGCTGTGATGAGAATGGCTGGAAATACCCAAGCTCAGGAGAAGAAGATCTGAGGAGAGCTGTGTGGAGGCCTGCGACTAGCACAAGTTGCCATTCAGAATGGCAGAGGTAGAAAATTGCTGTGGCTTCTGACCAGCAGCACCACGAATTCTGTTCACCTTCATAAAAACCAGGAAAAACACCCAATATTTCAATAATGAAATAAAACACCTTACGGCAAATGCAGATTTTTAAAAGAGGGTTCTAGCTACACGTTCTATGCCGGCTGGTTTTGGTCCACTGCTTTTAGCTGTTTCCTGAGGCAAGATTGCCTCCAGTTTTGGAGTGCATTAGTGTTCAGCTCAGCTCCAGGCATCATTCTAAAGGAGAGAGGCAGGGTGAATTTTTGAAAGAGCCAGATAGTAATATTACTTTTACACGAGCCGTTACTGTTCTTTCTCACTGGAACACCTCCCTGCTGGTACTGCCGATCCGAGCCAGCCCTCACCCCGAAGGGCACTTTACTTTTAGTCCTCACTTCACATACAGCTGTAAGAGCCCAGCCATGAAAGGAAGCAGTAGGCACATCCTACATCCCAGCTGCAGCTCTCCGCCTCTCCGCTCCTTCACCCAGCTGGAAAAGTTTGGCTCCGCTGTGCCCTGACTGAACTAACCCAAGTTCAGGCAAGCTCAGCACAGTCCCAGTAATGAGGCCACTGGGAATCATTTAGGATGATGTCATTAGTACAAACACATAACCTTTGAGTTCTTGGAGGTAATTTCATCTCTGTTTCCATAGCTGATAGGGCCTGTTGTGTACAGACTCGAGGAAACTGGAGCAGGATATTCCAAGTGAATCTCAGCTAAGCCTGATAACACCACCCCCAGTTCCACCTCCCTTATTTATAGCCAGCAACTGGGCATTGCAAGTCAATGACCATCGACAATATGACACGTGGATCTACAGACCCAGCAAGTCTAACATCAGCTGAACTGACAGTGCTGGATCCTGGCTATCATCAGAGGAGAGACAAATATTCCAGCTGCCAATAGGTGTGCCCTTGCATCGACCTTACGTGAAGCACCCTTGGCCTGGGGGAGCAATAGCAATCAATTAAAATTCTTCGTTGTGCCAAATTCTGCATACCTTTCAGCAGCTCCCTCTCCTCCTTCCTCTGCTACAAGTGGACCACTAATCAGAAACCCTTTTTTGTACAGCAAACAGATAAAGCTTTAAAGAATTAACAAGATGGCAGGGGTTTTTTTGTTTGCTGATATAATCAGGGATCTCACCTCCTTTTCAAAGCCCACAGGACCAAATGTGTGAAATCTTTCATTGATTGTGCAGCTTCCTTTTCCAATCTTGTTTGCAAAAAGCTCTTGAAATTTATCCTGCACTTGAAGAGGGCATTTATAGCTGTCACTTTTGCCTACTCTCAGCATCCATCCTCCACACAAACAACTTCTCCCTGGAGTCAAAGAGGACATCTGATTCTTTCCAAGAGGCAGGTTTGCATTAAGGATCTGCTCACAGGGGAGGAGCAGAGACTCTGAAAGTGTGCTCCAGCTGCTCTGCTTAAATGTCCCTTCAGGGTACCCTTCAGCTGACTGAGAGGAGCTCTGGCCAGACCCCAGCTAACCTCGGGATCCAGCTCTACCACAGACAAGGCTCAGCACAGCTGAGAATCAAGCCTGAGGTCCCAACACAGCTCAGCCCTGCTACTTTTTAAACCCACATGTCAATTAGCAATGAGTGAAGACTGCTTGAAGTGATCAGAAAACAAGAGATCCTTTCCTACAGCCCACATCAGAGCTGTACAACAGCAACAGTTCTGCATTCATGTGGGCCTGGGCTGCAGCTGGGACAGCTGTCTTGAAGCACAAGGATCCCAGCTTTAGCTCTAATGCTTCAGACCATGAAACCTCCCGTAATTCGCTGTGTAGACTCACAAATTACTTATTCAGCCATTGGAAGGCACTGTCTTACCTCCTTGAGCTTCCAAGAGTCAGACTCAGAGTAAGTAGCAGAACATGGGAGAACTGCGAGTGTGGACGGGGTGATGGGACAAAAGGCAGAGTGAGAAGAAATCTCTTCAAAATGACAGTAATAAATCAGAAAAGCACCTATTCTCTGTCTACACAGTCGGTGGTATTGACAAACCATATCTCCTTTGCTTTTTCCACAATTACACTATCAACCAGACTTCTGGGAGCAATAAAAGCTCTTTATGTACTATCGGTGTACACTGAGATTTGAAATTACTTTCAATGACAAAATGCAGGCTTAAGTGCTCTCATGGCATATAGTAGGTCTGAGACATTAGCATCAAGAAACGCTGTGAATGAGTCCTGCTCCTTCGTTGCTCTCCGAATAGCAGATTTCCTCTACTGAAAAGTCACTGTGATTTGCTGGGCAGAACCTCAGCTTAATAGGGACAAAGTACCCCCGAGTTTGAGAACAGCTCCTGTCTTCATTACAAGCTCTTCACCCATCTTCACAGACACGGTCCTGTAACTAATGACTGCGAGAGGCTCACCACAGACTCTGCAGAGCAGTGCTTTAGCATAACAGCAACTGCTCATCGCTGAGTGGTGATTATCTTGTCACACCAGCGCTTTCTTCTCCTAGGCAGACGTGCTGAAGTTATCTGGAGAATGCCTAAAACACACATTTTTGAGAGGGAACTGTGGGGTGATGGATTATGGGAGGCTGCCAACACAGGCACCGGAGCCATTAAGACTGACTGAGGTCTGATTACAGTTTTGCATAGCGTAAGGGCACATCTGAAGATGTGTAATTTAATGGCTCATTGCTCGCTTCCTACCCAGAATTGTGCAAGAAGGAAAAACTGCCGGAGCCTGGTCGATTCGAAATCACCTGTTTGTGTTCTGCTATGGAATAGCCTACAAAATCTCATGAAATACTAAGCAGGGAAAATGCTTGGCTCCCTCTGAATTGCTTCAAAGTGATCAGCCAGCAATTGAAAAGTAGAGCTGGAATTGCTGGGACATTCCCTCATACTTGCTTTTTGTAACTCCCTTAAAGTAGGAAGCCTGTGTTTCATTACTCTCACTTTCCTGAAGAGAGCTAGCTACTTTCTCATGCATTTCCTTAGGCCATTTATTTTCTGCCCTGCAAAGCTACCACTGGTGCATGCATGTCTTACAATACAGGACCTCTATAAACCAAGAGCTAGTGCAGGAAAATGAGTGTCACCTTCTGCCACTGAGAGATAGAGGCTGGGAAGAAGCAGGTTTTCTTTCCATAATCACTCTTGTTTCTGGCTCTGCTCTCTTACTCCCATTCAGCCACAGCAATCAGGGCTGGCAGAGCATGTTTGTCCTGTTATCTCAGATGCTGGCTCTCTTCTGACCCTGGTAAGGGCTGAACAGTGATTTAGACTTCCTCAGTTTTCATGTGTGTCAGCCAGCAGGCCCTTTAGTTTAGCAGTATATCATGAGGCAAGGAAAGATTTGACTTCTGCCTTGAAAATGCAATTCTTCACCAGGTTGTGATGAGGCCTTGGGGTGGCTTTGAGGTGTCTGCTTTGTGTTTTTACTGGTGAAGCTCTTGTTTAAGAGAGACAATTTTTATTCTGGCTAGCTTCCACATTCCAGTGCCAAACAACACCCACTCTGACAGCATCACTTTCTTTTTTTTTTCCTGCCAGCCCCTGTCATGTTGCTGTTCATATTCTTGTTTTTCTAATCCCTGGGCCCCTTCTTTCATTCACTGCTGTCAGACACCTTGATCAGGCAGCAACAGACCTCCTAAAAAGTCCTCAAGGCTTAAACATATCCACAGTCAGGCCATCAGGAAAACTGCTGCACCAAATTAAAAAAAACTGTCTTTGGGCATGAGGACTAGGCTGAGCTCTACAGACATCAATTGAAAAGGTGCACTAATTACCCAGAGCCAGGGTGTTTCGCACTCAGACACACAGTATCATACATTTGCTAGAGAAAATCTGTGTTTGTATGAGCAAAGCAGGAAAAGCCTCAAATTTTGTGGTTGTTTATAAATTCAGTGAGCACTTAAAATCCTCTTTGGGGTGGTCAGGAGCTGGCAGTTGCCTGGCCCACAGCAGAGGTGCTGCAAAGCTGATCCTGCAGTGGCAGCCTTGGGAATATATAAAGTCTCCTTTGCTGGTGAGCACCTTCCAGCAGTTGCACAAGGGGGCAAAAAGGACTATTGGGTTTAGAGTAATAGTTTAGGTTTAGGCTTTGGCGGGTTTTTTTGGCTGTTTTTTTTTTTATTTTGGTTGGTTTGTGGTTGGTTGGGTTTTGTGTATGGATTTGGCTTGTTTGTTTGTTTGTTTTTACCCATGAAACAATTGGTTCTTTATTCTTTTAAAACTCTAGACTTCTTGTCTGCTGGAGGTGGCAGACTAATGTGATGAGAAAGATGAAGTGAGCAGGTATTTTAAGGGTGCTCCTAAAAAAAATAAAACGAACTTTTAAAAATCCTCTGTGATTGGAATCATTCAAGTTCTGCTGAGACCAAGTGGAACATGCATCGAAAGAGATTGCATGAAGGGGAGGAAGGAAAAATAAAATAAAAACGATTTCATGTAGGGGAACATATTCCTTAGGGAAAAAATAAAACCACCCCAAAACCCCCAAAGCCAAACAGAAAGTCTGAGAGACACAGAGGAAACACCGAGCAATTTCACAGCATTTCCCTTGGGAGCTGGTTGCTTTCCTGAGACCCCCTAATTAATTATACATGCTAGTGAAGAAATATAATGTGGCTTTGAATAAAATAAAACTCAAAATGTGAAATGAAAGAGATGGGGCGAGGGAAGACAAAATGATTTTGTTAATTCAAGTTTGAACTAATTTAACTTTAATCAGAAGCTGACAGGAAAATGGTAAGCTCAGCTGCTTGCCACATTCAGCAGAGATGTCCCCACTGTCTTTAACAGATAAACCATTTCACTACTGACCTCCAGTGGGAGCAGAACATTGCCTTTTATGCTGTTGAGTGCAGCTTCAACAGATCTCAGTACTTATTATAATCTGCTCCATGGTCATCTCTCCATCAGCCTGAACAAATGGGATTTTTTTTAGTCTAAAACCCTCTCTTTCTGTTTTTTTGGAGCAGTAGAAATATCTGGCTTCTATAAGTTGCAATGACCTCCATGACTCCATGACAAGGCGAATCAGGGCAAATCTGGGTTAAAAAAAGACTCCGGGCTCATCAAAACAAAGGTGAAAAATCTTGTCAGTTACAGTAATTTCAAGTGTTATCAGATTTAGGCTTTACAAATCTCAAGTGTTCTGATCCCTGGCCCTGAGTCATGCAGAGAATTCCCAGAAACCATGTTCATCCTCTCTGTGGCCTCTTCCCCTTCTTTAGACCTTCTAGAAATCAGCCCACATCTGGGGTTCATTTATTGAGTTTTATTTGGATTTCTCCAATTTTAAAAAACAAAAAGAAACAAACCCTGGTTGCCCTTGCCTCCAGTTATCAAAACAAAAATAGAACAGCAGCATATCCCAAGAGCCAAAAGGGTCCTCCAAGCAAAACACGAGAGTTGTCGTGCGAGCAAACCCCGCCCGTCCACCCCAGCAGATGTGCTCTGAGCCTTTCCTCCTGACACGATCCCAGCTACTCTGGGCCACGGTGGGAACTCCTGCCGTTGCCAAGCACCCTGAGCAGACAAGGCTTCTCACAGAAGCTCAAATGCCTCTGCTGAGCAGAGCTCAGGCAACGGAGTTTAAAAAGTGCCTCTCTCTTTTCCCATGTTTCAAAAAACTCGAGGCTTCAGGTGAGAATCATCCTTGCAATTGAACGTGAATGTTGACAGGCAGGGAGCTCGGGTCCTGCAGCACACACATCACAGGCTGCCGTGGGAAGGGACACCCTCTGCACCACTGCTGGTCATGCTCCTTGACCACACACTGATGGCCCGGGGACTGCCCTCAGCCAGGTCTCACTGAAGGGAAAAAAAATCCCAATAAATAACAAATCATCAGAATAGCCACCTTTAAATTAAAAAAACACCCAAAACAGTATAGCATCTCTCTACATGCTGCTATAGCTTCATATGCCAGCAACACAGGACCCAACATCCTTGTGAGATTGAGCGATTGTGCTTTAGGTGGCAAAGGCACTCTCTCTTCATGGCTTCCAGTCCTTCCCTTTTATACTGGGGCATTCTATTATCTGCCTTTATACTATCAGAAATTTCTTATTTAGGGGTAATAGGTCAACTGTTTTCTCACACAACACCAGCTCCAGCACAGGCTTGCTGGATTTTCAAGCAAACCTCTCTGAGACTCATCTCAGACTCGCAAGGATATTAGAGATATCCCTCAAATTCCTCATTAACCTCCTATTTTCTCTGATGCCTGTAAGAATATGGAAATGACAGGCTGTAATTTATGAGTATTTTGCTGATTAGTACTGGCAAATCTCCTCTCTCTTCTTTTTGGATGCCCTCCCTATCTGTGCTCTCGTGCAGTACCCAGAAGTTTTGGGTTCCTTGGGGAAGAAACAGCCCTTCTGTTCCAAGCTTGCACATTGCCTAACACAGCAGGCCCCAGTTCACAGCTCTAAGATGCTGCAGACACAACTGCAAACAACAGCAACAGCAAACACAACCCATTTCTGCTCCTGCTCGCTTGCATCTGGACTGAGCACGTAGCTGGCATGGTTGTCTAAATCTCATTTTACAGGAATCCTAGGGGCAAGAGTCACGTCTCGTCTGCAGAGATGACATCTCTCTCCTCCCTGCCCGTTTCCCCATGGCAGCAGACCCCAGCTGCTCCTCACCAGTTGAAGGCCAGATGTGCCCCTGGTCTGATGCCAGTTGGCAACTATTATGTCTCTGTAAAAGAAGGGCACTAAAAAACACCAGGTTAAAACAACAGCGATTCTCTGGGACCAACTAGAAATAGGATATGAACAATCACATAAGGAGGGATGGATTAAAACCACCAATTAACCTCAAGTAGGTCAAAGAGCCACTGCAGGCGAACACAGCCCAGTCACAGATGACAGCAGCTGAATTTAAAGCAATGGCCTAAAAGAAGAAATCATTATACCACATGCCTAAACTCCTGTATCAATCTGACTCCAGAATTAGGTGTTTTAGACTCTCTGTTTTTATCCAGCGATATTTCCATGCACAGCACTATGGCTCTTGCTGTGGCAGCACAGATCTGACATCAGTTAAATTTCACTTTCAAACACGTACAGAGCTCTGTGTTGCAGAGTGGAAACCTCACTTCACTTTCATCAATTATTTAGAATGTTGCTGCTTTAATTTATTCTGACCCGCCAAATAAACTTATTGTCTGGAGTATTGCTGCTTAGCTAAATAATGTAATATTTAATGTTCTGTCTTAATTAATGTCTCAGAATCTGGATTTTTGCAGGTGCATCTCCAGTTCTCCTGACCAGATCTGGGTTGGCAAAGTCATTTCTTCTTACAAAAAATACTTCAGTCTTCCGTTTTAGAGTGACTTTTCACTCTCCCATTTATGGTTTTCTCATTTATGTGCTGTAGCCTGGAGCTCTCTGAGTCTTTGTTACTACCAGCTTTTTAATCAATGATACACCAATGCTTTCCTCCTTTGTATTTTGCTCAATGCATCAACATTTAAATTCACACCATGGGGTTTTTCTGTCTGTCATTTGTGATCTGTAAATTGCAACAGAATTTTGCTACATGACCTCACATACCTGCCAGGACCTGCAGCTCTGCAAACAATGTCTAACTAGAGACACTTTCATTCTCCTGTTACCTCTGCACAGATTACACCATTACTTTAATTTTATAAACAACCACTGTTCTGTACTTTTCATCATTTCCCATCCACCCAGCACAATTTCAAGAGCATGTCTATCAAGGAATAGCTTCAGCCAAAGAAATTAAAACCTATAAAATGGGGGGACTGTACTACACTCAAAAATAATGTCACATCCTATTCTTAGCCAGCACATGAAGGAACCTTATGTTCACAGTGTTGGTGAGAGCGCACTGAGGGCTGGAACAGAAAAGAACCAATAGAGCAATGCAGAGTAACCTGTGGAGTGCACAGCCTCACACACATTTTCTCAAGGCTCTTTCTGCCTCTGCTTCTCCTTCTGGCATCCTCATTCCTAGCTGGCCCCAGGAACTCCAAACCTGTCGATAACTGGTTTTGCTTTCCCTTGCATGGCTGCTGTCATATGGCCCTGTCAGGAGAAAGAGGTAGAAGGTTGAAAGTCCCTGTGATGCACAAGATCTGTGCTTTGCTTCCTACAGCTCAAGACAGGCAAAAAATATCAGGGCATATGTAGAGGTAGACTGGTCTGTTGGAGGACAAAACGTGCAGTAGGGGTTTACAGCCACTTTTACTCCACAATCCCACACCTCCCCTTCCAGCTCAGGACCAAGATATTGCAAATGGGCAAGAGGTTCCTGAGGACAGAAGCACTCCTCCTGCAGCAGCTGATAAAAGCCAGGTGTAGGCTGTCATTGCCTTCTCTTGCTCAAAGAACCCTTTTCAGCCCACCAAAGCAAAATAGCACCAGGACTAACCGAGAGACTCATTTTGATCATTCTCTGTATTTCTTTCACTGTCTGACAAATGAGATGTTTCTTCAAGTGTGTTCTCTACTTATCAGCCTGGGCTCTTGTTTCATGTTGGGTTTTGCAGACACTCTACCTGAGGAGTCAGAGTATGATGAAGTGCCAGCTAATGCTTGAATAAAACAGTTTCTGAATTCTAAAGATGAAACGGAGAAAAAGAAAATATATGTCTTGTAGAAATATGTCAAACTTTATTCTCAAAGTGGCACAGTTCCTTCTGGGAAGCAGCTAGAAGCCATTTGAAAAAATCTTCAATCTGTGCTGCTCACAAGAGGAAGGAGCTGCTGCTCCATCATTTCTCTACAGGCATTAGGTCACACACAGGGAAGCAAGGGAAATTTATGTCACTTGGTGCTTTGAACCAAAACTCCACATGTTCACACACAGTTTATTGTATCCTGCCTTCTCCCTGCAGAGGTTCCCTTAAACCATCGCCTGTCTATATGTCCAGATTAGGATGGGAAAGTGGCAAAGAAAACTCACAATGATTCATGAAAAGGAGCTGGACGCACTCTTCTTGTCAAAGGGGGGCTCAACCCATTATCCAGCAGTTTGAACTAGCGATACATCCAGTTTTTCAGAAGCATGGAGCAGGGATTGAACTGGTCCCTCTACATGGGATCAGACAGCTCAAGGACGTTTCCAGCAAAACACAGAACTGTGGACATGCTGTCTTTCAAGAACATATGATTTCTTCTTCAGCTAAGCCTGTGTTATTTCATAGAAACCCACATCACTTCCACCTTGATCAGTGCACAGCTCACAACTTTGCAGACACTTATTTCCCCTGCTACATTTTCCTGTGGGAAATCCCATGCCAGAGGCAGTCGTGCTGACCACCAGTTAATGTGATTAACTGTACTGGCAGAAAGTGACAGATGTTGTGTCTAAAAAGCAACAGGAGTTTGGCATGGGAACGTCTCTTACAAGCTGCAAATACACATGTGAGCAGCTCCTGTGAGTATAAAAGAAATAAAAAATACCCCGCTGAACTATAACTTGTTCTACAGTTACCCCAGAAGTTACATAAAAATAATACAACCCAAAATTAATTTAGAAGACATTACACATAATTCAGAGAAATGCACTGGAACTCATTTTTAAAGTTTACTCCTGCTTTTCAAGCCATAACAACCGCGGGAATCTGTGCAGAAGCTTGGGTTACACAGACCCTCTGTGGACTGGTGGGCAAGGGACAGCTGATGAGGTGAGAAATGCTGAGAGGTTCATCACAGAGCTCTGCAAGTCATCACATGGACAGCACACATCCACAGAAGTACCCAATCTCCCTGGCTGTGAGTCTGTGCAGCAAACTACCACACCAATGCATCAGTTAATGCAATGGGAGGTTAAAGATACTGGGTTAGCAACCCAGAGCGGAAACCCCGGCACCACTGCAGTCACAGGGAAAAAAAATAATCACACTGACTCCTTAGGGTGAGGTTTTCCTCTCACTCGAGGCTGTGAGCAAGTTTCTTTCAGATCAAATAAAAAACTGGCAGTGGAAGATGAAGTTTTGCCTCAGCCTTTGCCAGTGAGACACACGGTTGAGTTATGGGACCCTGATGAGCCATGCTACTGCTGGCTGAGCAGCACCAGTTTTGTTTGACCTGAATTTGTAGCAAATAAATGTGAACCAATTTTTTTTTTTTTTTTTGGTGCCACTTAAGTGAAAAGCCTAATCTCTGATCAGTTTTGCAGAAATTGGATCACAATGGTAGATTGTGCGAGAGGCCATGAAATCGACAAAACCATAAATGAGAACATACAGGAAATCTAATAAAAAAAATCTTATTCTTGTCCAAGTTACCACTAAATCTTCTGCCTCTCTTTATTTGGTGGAGGGGACAGAAGCCTTCCAGGCTAGAGGTCACTTGTCACTTACCTCAGTACATTTATAATTGAGAGGAAAAAAGAGTACAGGCATGAAGAAAGGAAAGGAAAAAAAAAAAAAGGAAAAACAAAATACAGGCGCATCCTTCAGACTTTTGTTTCCGTAACATCCACTGATATTTCACCACTTCTGGGGGTTTTCACTGCGTTTAGAAAGTAATTGAAAAATGTTAATGGTCTGGTGGCAAAGCAGCCATTGGGAATGAAGAATGAGCCAGCGATGGAATGAGGGTGTGCAGCTAATGATTTCCTACATGAGCTGATTAAACATTGCACTTCCATCTCTTGCCACCTAATTCCCTCCACCACTGATTTATGGAAAAAGCCCCACCATGTATGGCTCCTGCAGTTTTATTAGCAAGTAACAGTTTAGCACCACAAGAGGCTTCTCCAAGCTTCTAATTTTCTTATAATGGAGAAGGAAACAGGATGAATAGAAAAAAACACCACCATACTGTGCTGTCTTTGCTTAAAGGTGAGGGGAAAGGAAGTGAGGGAAGTTAGTCCAAAAATCCTGATAGAAATATCAAGGAGGGCACCAGGTTCAGCACTCGGGATCTTGTTTATGATGAGAGGATCATTACTTCACAGAAATCATTATCCTTTTCAAGGCACAGAAGAAGACAAGTACAAGTTCCTATAAATGGAATTTGTCTGGTACTATTTCAGTGGGTTTAAAAATAGCTCTTCACCTCATTTTCCCTAATACAGCCCTCCCTGCGGCTCGGTCCTTTCCAGTAAAAGATTCACGACATTTCTTGAAAAACTAAGTGGAGAAGATAGGGGGAATTTGCCTTATTTCTTTTTATGATTTTGAAGTTCGTATTTTTCACCAGTAGGCTCAATTCTAGAGAGAGAAGTGCAAGGGCAGGACCCTGTACCTAGCTAGCTGTGCTCCTCGGAGGAGGAGAAGATGCATGGGATATCTCCTTCGAGGAGGAGAGGCTGTGTCATTGTTCATGAGCAGCTGGGGGAAAGGCTGCAGTCAACCAACAGAATGATCACCCTGCAATTTCAGACTGCAGGAGGACAATTTTTTGCAGTGGGACTCAGAAAAGAAGTCACCACAAGTTTCAACCCTCTGGGAGGATCTACCTGTGCACTAGCAAGGAGTTCACTGCAGTTCGGATGCTGTTTTCTCCCTCTGGCACCTTGAAGCCAGATGTTTAATCTAAAATGGTCAGTTAGGCATCCTGTGTTTTAAACAGGAGGCTTAATCCCGTCCCAGACTGGGTCCTCCTGCTGATCTCAGTGAATCCAGCACGTGGACACGTCAGTGCACTCAGCTGGCAGGTGACTCTTCTTCTTCCTTTGGTTGAGTGGGTTTTCTGCTGGCCTGACAAGCTGAAGTGGTTGTGACAGTGAGACAAAATCCAGAGCCAGTGAAGGAGCAGAGTCAGAGATGTGCAGCTGGGAAAGGGCAGCAGTTTAGATTGGAAAATATCTAGGTAGTTATAATGTCTCAGGAATGCAGGAAACAACATACTAGATCAAACCCATATATATCCTATCTCTGACATCAATCAGACAGGCATTTTAGAGGGAAATACAAGATACTGCCTTTAGTAAAAGGTTATTTAACATGCCTTGCTGATTTTTTTTCCCTTTAATTCCATCACTGGCAGTCTTGGTTTGCACTAAAAAAAAAAGGGATTTTTTAAGCTCCTTCCTAAATCGCTGCAATTTTCATACAAATTATAGAAGTCCTGTGTACAGCCTCAGTATTCTTGTTATGCAAATCTTGCTGTTCACTATGGGAAAATTTTAAAGGCGCCACCGCAAAGTTGATAGTGAAAAATTATTTCCTAAAAGTGAAAGATGCATTTTGCTTAGGCCTCTCTATTGCTACTGCAGTGGAACAGACTCCAGTCTGTATTACATTACTGGTATGAAGGACTTCTGGCCAGAGCTGATGGCAGGGTTCTCAGAAATCAGTGTAAAATTCAACTGCGGTAGCTAAGGGGGGATCAGGGGCAGAGCTGGTGAGAGCATGGACTGGAAAGATGGGCTGGCTGTACTCACTGGTGCCAAGAAAGCATAAGGGACAGGCTTTTCCTGGCTTCTGTGAGGGCAAGGCACATCTCGAGTCCTTCCTTGGCTACAGAAAGCTTGGCTTCCCTCAGCACTGCAAGGAGCACAGAGGCCAAGCCAGTTTCTCCCAGCAACCTCCTCTCCCAAGAAGCTGCTGTGCCTAAAGCTGGTCTATGATTTCCTGGCACTCATTTAAGAGGTGGATTTTTGACTCTGCAGCATCTGAAAACATAAAGTCTTCAGAAATCAATCAACCTTTTTTTTTTTTACATTCCAGTATAACAAAAAATAATCAGCACTCACACACAAGCAAATGTCCAGGATCAAACTGAGTCTCAGTTAGATTTGACCAGAAGCCCAACAGCAGAGACAACTGTGCCAGCTGAGGACTTTTACCCTAAGCCTCCTGGTTTCTTGGAGAAACATTCATATCTGGATTACGGCCAGTAAAATGACTTCATCTTGGACAGGGCTTTAGCTACCACAGCTACAGCAGTGATCCAGATCATCAACAGGAAGAAATCACGGAATTCCGTGAAAACCCATGGAGCTTCATCTATTTAAACCAGACATGAGACCAATAATTTCATAAGATCAATATTGAGCTGTAATTGAGAACCAAGATTCAAGAAGAAGACTGTTCAACTTTTCTTGTGATTTCCCTCTTGAGACTGAGTTTATCTACTTGGGTTTTCAAAAGCAAGGGAAACAAAGTTGGCCAAGCTGTCTCCCCAGCTATGGATGCCAAAGAGTAGTCAACTATATTACATATGTTTTTTAATTCTTCTAACTCTCCACACACACATTTTTTATTTCCTTGGAACAGACACTGACACCAGAGTCCATCATCCCACAGAAATATTTCCCAGTCTGCTTTCTCTTCCCCAGAGAGACACACAGATGATGCAATTTCCCCTGCCATTGTTTTGGAATGAAAATATTTTGATCAAAGATCTCAAAGGCATTTGTCCATCTCATTCTCCCTGACTTGTGCACTGAGATTATGCTACAGTGGAATGAAATCCAAGAGAGAAAAGTGTGGAGGAGGGAGAATGATTTAAACAAAAGAAAGGACACTGACAGATTTCCCTAGAGATCAAAAATTCACATTACCCAAAAGGTCATCTTGAAGGAGAACTGAACTGAAAAGTTCTAGAAGGAAGGCAACAAAGAAACTGTCTTGCATGAAGGCACTAATTCCATTAGTAATTATGCATTGAAATAAAAGGTGCAAAACTGTTCTTCAACAAAAGGCTTGTGCTTCCTGCAGAGTCTGCAGGCAGCTTCAGGGGATCGCGAGTTCAGAGAGCCACGTTTCCCTTTGTAATTACACAATGTCAAGCTATGATGGCCCCAAGTCTTAATTGGGGTCTGCAGGCCCTATCAGCACCGTAATAATAAAAGCAGCTATTTAAGTCGCTGCAAATAACACCCATCAGTGTAAGTCAATCAAAATCCTCGGCTCTCTATCACCAGGCTGTGTGTGCAAAGGTAAAATGAGGAAATCCGTGATCTGCTTGCCTGGATCCAGTCCTGCTCCCACTGAGGCCAGCAGTAGAACTCTTGTTGACTTCACTTACAGCATAATAGTGTTTATAAGAAAGAAGTATTATTTCCCTGTTGACAGTTCAGTCTTTGGGCAATGCCATAAATATAGGCTTTGTATTCTCTTCTGTGCTTTTTACCCTGTTGCCCAGAAAATGCAATTTTTGGATTTACAGTCTGTACAAGACAGGTGAAACAGTTCTGACACAGAATGGCACAAGCCCACAATTCAGATTATTTACAAGTGACAGGCCAAATGACAGGAGAATGATTTGCACCAGCAAAATTCAACAGGGAATGTAAGTTAGGAAGCTCTACTTTGGCGTCTACTATGGGAAGGCTTAAGAGAGCCGGTGAAAACGCCAAATTTATAGAATTGCACCAAGCTGGAACATACAATTACTGTGATTTTTTTTTCTCCCTTTGAAAAAAGGTATTTTATAACAAATGACATGTTTTGCATTAGTAATACTAAAATAGTATAAAAAGTTGAGAAAAATACTAGAAGTAATAGAAAATGAAATTAACTTTTTTTCTCCTAAAAACCAGAAAAAAATAAAAAAGAGGCAATTTCAAAAAGTATTTGTGTCAAGAAAATATGTTACAGGCAGATTCTTGGAAACTTCTCTGATTTCTGAAAAAGATCCATTTTGCTAAAGCTGTGTTTTCTCATGGAAAATGGTTTCAATTAAGTTTGCCTGAGCAGCAATATGTCACATCCCATATGCAAGTCACAGCTGAGCAGTAGTGATTCCCATGTTTGCTTAGATATTTATGGCATCATTTATAGCTACTCCATTATGGTGAGAAATATTTTGACTTCATTCTCTGGATACAGAGTGATGGGGCCTAGACAGCTGACAAATGACGAATGAGACCTAGTCTGTGCTTACACCCAGCATCTTTTTAGGATGCATTTCAATCGCCTGGCTGCATTGCTTCCTCTGACCTGCTGCACAGGATTGCCAGTAATCACTAAAACCACAGGGCTAATTTGTAAACCAGGAAATCCCTCCTGACAAAGATGAAAAACATCAATTGTATTTAAAAAAAAAAAAAAAAAAAAAAGAGTCAATGNTGTGTTTTAATCATCCTACATCCTTCATATGGCGGAAAAAGAAAGATTAGGCTGTTGTTCTCATAAACTGTACATGGATGTCAGATTACAGAACATGCAGAGTTGTTTTCCTGTGTACCAGGTGTTCTTGCAGCCTAGGGTTATACAGATAAAAGCCTGCAAGACATGCAGATTACAGATTCTTCCTCGAGTAAGATTTCCAGGCAGCGCTATGATAATGCCAATTACCGCGGTTTCAGCAAACACCGCATTCTGAAGTGGCTGCTGCCTCACAGGGCTATGAAAGGTCTTTGTAGCAGTCATCAGGTCCCTGCTGGCCTGGTGAGTGATGCTCTGACAGCCAGGCTCTCCAGCACAATCACTCTGTGTGGCCTACTTCTTTTACAACCATTACCTGTGGAACAGATCTTTCTACTGCCCTTTCTGCTGCTTTATCTCAGCACAGCACTCCTTAATCACTTGGCTCCTGGGAATGTTTCAGACCAAGTCTGTACAGCATGGAGCAAAGTCAGGTGTGGCTGGAGCTGAGCAGATGCAAACTGTGCACCGTGCTGTTATCTTTTTGGAGGGAAGTTTTAAAGGACCTCGCTGTGGAGACCAGGATTTATTGTTCCCATTTCTACAGACAGCGAAACTGAAGCACAAAGTGTGAGAGACAGTACTTTACGCACTTCATGAAAAATGCAGGAGTTGCTGGCTCCCAGCCACTGGATGTGGGGGACATTCAGGCTAGAACAGCCCATTAGTTTCACAAATGGTCGTTGGTGAGTGGTTTCAGCAGCGTTTTCAGAATGGATAAGATGAAAAAAAAGTTTCCAAAGAAGCCCAAGCTCCTATTGATTCAACCAAACCACTTCCCCACTCTGCAGGATCCCAAGTTCCCCAGCAAAATCCTCTGCGAATACCAAAGCAAGGTGTTCAAGTCCACATCAATTTATAGGATGACTGATACTGGATATGCCAACCAGCCAGGCAGCCTTCTGCAGCCAGGAGGACGTTTACCAGCCAAGGTCTGCCTGCCCTCACCAGTAGGGGTACAACCAGGGCTTTCTCTTTGTTTTAACCCCCATTTTCAATATACTTTTATACTCTTACTAAGATTTTTACTCCCTCTTCCACATTTGTTTGCAACTGGGTAACGCATTCAAACGTCATCAGAGAAGGCAAGCAGCACTGTAACTAAGATATTTTTAAGCAAACCATCAGCAATACTGCTGGCATTTGCTCACCAGTAGCCCTGCTGGCTACTGAAGAATCGCCCTATAACAAAGGTCCAGCTGCATTCTGATTTCTGAAGCTGGTTAATAAGAATCTGGTCTGATACAACTCTTTTTTGTACCAGGAATTTAGGCTGTGGTATCTTCAGCCTCTACTTTTGTTAAGACTTGTTCAACCATTAACAATAGGTTCATCAGCATTTCCCTTAATTTGCAGAAACATGCACAACTTTAAACCACTGCTTCATTTATGCAGGAGAACATGTCTGATAAAATATGGCAGGAAAAAGAGATCTTGAGAAAAACAATAAGAAACAAAGGATGAAGTGGAACAAAGACGACAGCCTGATGCTTACAGCTGTCTTCTTACCACCACACAGCCAGCCCAAGGCCTTACTGCTTTTAGATCTGGCTCTTGGGTTTTCTTGTCTCTATCCAGCCTGCATCTACAGTTTGAGATATTAAAGCCGAAGCAGAATGATTGATGTTCTTGTGTTCTACCATAATTTACTGCTTAGTTTTTCTCAAATGGTCCCCTCATTTATTTGTTCTGTGGTTGTGACCCTCAATTGCTCATTAGTCAGGAAGGTCACTTCGAAAGGAGATTTTTCTGCCAGCTTTCACTACGTATCAGCTCTCAGCTCTCCTACTGCTCAAAGGGAAAGCCAGCCTAAACCTCAGTTACTTGTTTCTGATAATTACTAGGTAGAGACATGCATAGATAGACAGATAAATCATGGTATTTTTCTTAATGATGATTTTGCAGTAGAGCTTAGCAGCCTGAGAAAGCAATGAAGACCACTAAGGCAAATCATGTGCAAACATGCAGAGCTTGACTCAGGAGCCACGTTCTGTAAGGAAACACTCCCATGCTCTGTGTACGTGCACATGATTTCCACTCCATGGTTCCGACAAGGTCCTGTCCCTCTTTCACCCTCCAGCAGGTTCTCCCATGGTCTCACCTACACTAACACGACACTGAGGTCATGGTGGAGCAGCAGGTGTGCTGCAACCATCTGTGCTGTGTTCGTGTCAAGTAGCATCTCCTCAAGCTCGTAAAGACATCTTCTGAGCTCCATACACCTCATTCAGTTTTTGGCAGTGGAAAAAAAGGCAAAAGTAATCCAGTTTCCATTAAGAGTAGTAAACTAGTACCTGCAACTTCTTAGGAGCATGATCTCATGATTTCTTATTAATCAGGCAAGTCTGAACCTGGATGATGGAATGGCCTCAAAAGAAAACCCAGATGCTGTAAAGATCTACTAATTAATACAAGATGGTCTTTCTTGTTAGTCTGTACTGAACTAGTGCCCAACACATAGCTGTCTTTTGGATAAGATATAAACTCAGAGTGCTGATAACCTGTCCTTTTTTTTAAAAGCACAAAACTTTTAAAATCCAAGATTCTGGATGAATTCCAATTAAGAAGATTACATTCTGTCTACAAAAAAAAATACTACCATTATTTCTCTCTTTACCTGTTAACAAATTTTATGTAGTTCTCGATGGAGTAGAGCAGTTGCTGTGCTCCACCCGAGAAGTGTTGCATTTCATCAGGGAGTGAGCAATCTCTTTGTACGCTGTGAGAAAAGCCCTCCGGGATTCTTTCAAATGAAAGGAGTTAAATAAATCTCAGTTATTGCTATTATGACTTTCTCCGGCATTTATCCACAGAATAAATGGATAGGTAAGTTGATTTTCAGGCTGCTCTTCATTATTTCCTGAGCAGAACTACCTGAAAGTGGTTCACTATTACTTAAACAAAATTTAATTTGGTGACTAATAGACCCAGGCAACTAAAGCAGGCAGAACTCTATAATCAGCATAAGGAGACTTGTATTTATTAGGTGGTGACAGGTGAATCCCAGGGACACAAAGGTTCTGTGAGCTTTCCAAATTGCACACCGGGCTTTTGTAAGGTTCCCAGGACTCATTTGAATTCACAGAACTTTTCTTCTTCTGTAACACATTCACAGAACCAGATCCTAGTCCCCACTTCGGCTGCTTTGAAATACAGGAAGAAATCCACTGCTGACTTCTCTCCTACCTGTCCGCCCTCTCTCACAGCTTTCCCATGGGGAAAAAAGTCTGAAGATATAGCTCATGTGGCCTGGATGTCTTTATGGCCCCTGTTGCTTAGCTACCAGAAAGGTCCTACATGGCTACTGAGCTGGCACAAATATGAGCAGCTTGACACTGCTTTTCTTTACACTGGGAGCTTGCTGGATCCATTCTTCATCCTGCTGGTGTTTTATTTATATTTCACTGGGCTTACTTCTCTCCCTGGCTCTATTACTCAAATGAAAGCCAGTACAAAATGAAAGCACAAATAGCCCAGGTCTAGCTGTGGACGTTTCGATCTTGGAGACCATCCAGAGGCAAACGAACAAAATCCTCCTGCTTAATACTTCAGGAGAGGATCTGAGAGCAGCACAACTCAGGGAAGAGTCACGTTCACAATATTTCTTGCACCTCGTCCTAGAGAAGTCTACAATAGGAACATTCTAAAACCAGAACAATAAAGATTTTATATAGTGGGATCAGATTACTGGAGATTCAACACTGGCCTACTGCCAGACCTCGGGCAGTCATCTTCCCAAACTCTTTCATATCCCCAGTATGTTCCTTTCACTGATGTAGCAGGATGCAGCTGACCACAATAACAGGGAAATTGGACCCTTCTAGGCAAGAAGAAGTATATTCTAATCTGATGGGAAAGGATGGTAAGAGCAGCTGCTCAGGAGAGATGCTCTCACATCAGAGTCTTTACTGCACAGCCACAAGATGAACCTCTAAGGAAAATAATGTTTCTACTAAATAATAAGTCATTAAATACATCCCTAATTCCTGAAGAAAAATCCTTGCTGACTGATCCTGGGTCTGCAGATACCTGTTTTAACACCTTTTGGTAATCTAGAGGTCCCAAGCAAATGCATGTTAATAATCCATGGACAACCTGCCCTTCTATATTAGATGCTCAGATTACCTGGCATGGAGACGAATGAAGATACACAGACACCTAAAGGACAGCCCTTGTGTATTCATTATGAACACACTTTGGACCACCGAAGTGCCAGAATGATTCTCAAAGGCCTGGCAGCCCCCTGCACTATAAAGGTTTATACTGTCTCACATGAATCCTTGCCACAGAGGCAGCACACTCGCATTGCAACTCTTACTCTGCAGAGTCTGCCTGCAGCTCAGTTACTGACTCAGCTCAGGTAGTTACCTATATTGATTAAAGAGTCTGTGCAAGTTCACTAATTAATTTTCATAATTAGCAGCTACCTTTTTAAAGTTTAGCTTTATGGCTATGCATCTCCCTAAACAGATAATGGGAGGTGGAGTTATCAAGCTTCTGTGGAATAGGGGATCTTTTAAAACCTTATCTGGACTAACCAGGTGGAAATAGACTGTAAAAGACACATGTAAAACTTCCCCTTAAGTGTGGTGATAAATTATTTGCTGCTTCAAGTTTCCTGTCATAGAGTCAAACATAATTCTTTGTATAAATAAACTTTTGAAGTTATCTTCCCCTAGGACTGGGAGCTTAGAAGTGCCCAATGCATCCCTCCTCCCTCTAGGATTTGATGTCAAGCTGTTCAGGAGAAATCAGGACATTGTGCTGCCAGGATCAGATAGAGATCCAGACCCAGACACAAGAGTGAGAGAACGTGGGCCAAAGGAGAAAGAGGAGGGAGCCTTGGCACAGGGATCCACCACGACTCCGTGGTGGGTGGACAGCTGAGGGGTGATGTACACAGAGGGGAGCTTCCTCTGTGTGTGCTGAGCCAGGTAGAGAGAAAAGGAATCACACAACATGAACTATTAATCTACTGCTCAAAACAGAAATGGAGAAGTCTGCATTTAATGACT
Organism: Oreocharis arfaki; assembly: GCA_013398015.1. Lineage (NCBI taxonomy): Eukaryota > Metazoa > Chordata > Aves > Passeriformes > Paramythiidae > Oreocharis > Oreocharis arfaki. The sequence continues at coordinate 2,306,447 of VZRR01005155.1, read as the reverse complement.
AGACACCAGCTTCTGTCACAGGTACTAAAATGACAGCCAGTAGATGGAAGAGGTCATAGTTTAATCAATTCTCCCTCTTTTTGTTTTACATAACTGAGGGTGATAGGCAGCTAATACATTTCACAGCCATGTGATAAATTGCACTGTCACCTGCACTTTGCCTGGTACTCCTTCTTTGTCAAGGCTATTTCCACCATCCCTACTCCCACTCCAACGCAACTGCACTAAAAGTCACAAGTGTGTCAAGTTTCCCTCTGACAAGCAGATTTTTTCCATCAGTCTTTCCAGTGCACAAGATCTAGGATGGTGAACCTGTAGGGTTAAACCAGTGAGAACTTTCATGGCCCTAATCAGCAGCTCTGTGTTACTGCATAAAGAAATGTCTCAACTTTGCCATATGGCTGACTCTGTTTGTTTCTTGTTGCAGAAGGGCCAAAGATGCAGAGTTTACAGTCATGACATTTTCAAGTAGAAATAAAAATATTTGTGCCCTTTGAGTGCTAATTTTCTCATTTCCAAAACCTTGTCAAAGCCAGATTCTTGGTGGCCAAATCATTTTTACAGGCCATGTGACAAAAGAGCTCCCTGGCACTTGGAAGGGTGATTTTCCTCACTCATTCGCGTCTTCGCCATGCACGATAATGCAGCTATCCCAAAAGCAAAACTAAAATCATTTCAGCTTATTGAGACTCTCCCTGAGGCCCTAACAGCATAAGTTGCAGGCAGCTGCATGGCAGGAGCATTTCCTGTAGTCCATCCATCTCTTTTCAGGGACACGGCTCCTTTCTGGCCGTTACTCCTGGATTTATGGAAACAAGAGAGTGTGGTACATGCAGGCACTGAACTGGTACAGCACCAGGGTGCTGAAATTTAGGCATACCCATATAGAGCAGGATGCAAACAGGACCAAATTCTCATTCCACAAAGGGCAATATTCCACTTACGTACCTGGTCAAATCATTACCTTTGACACTGAAATGATAAATCTCAACTTCCTCCATAAGATAAAGTTCCCAGGCACTGAACTGAGCTTGGTTCAAATTGTGGATGAGTGCTGCACTATTTTTCTGCTCTCTAGATTCAGCCATCCTGAGTAAATACAGCCACAGCAGCATTGGAAAATTGCTCTCAAAGGTGGTAAAATACAGGATTCGTCAGATTTTGATATGCCCCTGAAAATGAATAGTTGTCCTTTCTCACCTGACAGCCTGGAAGAATCAGAACTTGGAAATACACTGCAGGAAGGAGAACATACTCCTGGAAGAGCCAGACTTCACCCCTGCTTTTCCACCTATCCTCCGACTGCCTGTTTACCTCTTCCCTTCTCTGATAAGATGCTTTCCTTTTTCTGCTTTTTGCTTCTCCTAAGAAAGAAGGTGTTTTGCACTGCAGCTTTGATCTAATTAGAAGCCAAGGTTCCATCACCTCATCTCCCATCAATATGTTCAGAGTGAGAGCAAAATGCAGGGCCAAAGAACGCCTCCATCAGTGTAGGGCAGTGCTGTGCAGGATGAAGGCAAGCAGTTCCTAGGCCTTTGCTTCTGTTTTCACAGTTTTGTTATTTCAGAGCAGCAAATCCCTTCCCCCTCCACCTTCAGTGCAAAAGAATGGCAGTAAGGAAAAAAAAAAAAGTCTTTTTATTGTACTTGGTTTTTACTTTAGTGAAGTTCCATGTAGTGGGAGCAAGAAACCTCTAGGATGGCTGATTCTGGGAGATGTCAAGTGCTTGCCACTTCAGAGAGGTATTCAGGCTATCTTTAACAAATTGTTCCTTTCACAGTCGTCTGGAAAAATACACATTTTTAATGCTTCTGGATTTAATTCTTTGCTGCAAGAAAAGACATTAGCAAACATGATGGCAGATGGATGTAGGGGATGTTCCCTTCTCGTTAGTCTGCTTCTCCCAATTGCACTAATCTTTCACCTGTGAAGATCAGGCTAGAAACATTCCTGATCTTCATTTATCCCAGCCCATCTGCACATGAGGGGATGCCCCTCCCTGGCATTCTCTGAGAGAGATGTTGAGCCCAGCTATGAACACGTAACTGAATTTGTTGTCTAAGATGTGCTGAGTTATTTTAGTGCACTTGCATGTGCAAACACTCTATTGGAATAAAATCTGATTTAGCTAAATTTGGGAATCAATACATTTTAGCTAATTTAATTTGCATCACAAATTGTGCCAAAATCCCCAAATGGACTACAGACCAAGGGGTAATTTTTTTTTTTAAGCTTCTACCTGACTTAGGGCATGGACATACTTCTATAAAGATGTAACTAAACTTTGTGACAGGTAAAGATAAAGAAAATAATTTTAGGTCATTAAGTAGCACTTTCGGAACCTCAGGAAAGGAAGAACCTCATAGTTTCAGTTGTGACTCAGAAATGGGAAAAATGCATTAAAACACCACTTCTCAGGATATTGGACACAAGCTGTTATCAAGTCCCATCACCATTCAACACTTTAATCATTCCTTCTGAAACCATTCTTTCTATACCCAGAAAAATCACAACGAGTAAGTTTATTCTGCAGCCTTTGCCTCTTCCATTTGTGAAAATCTGGACATAAGACTTTGATTTTTCTCCAGTGTTTTGCCATATGCACTGAAGCCATGGAGTGTGTTTCTGCTTTGTTGCTGGAAAAGCTCAGCTTTCAAATCAGCAATGCACACCACTGCAAACTCTGCATGTCCTTCCCATGACTGTTTTATAATCTGTTCTTCCACCTCCCCCTGTCCCAGATCACCCCTAGCCCCAGGATGCTGGCAGACAGCAGCACAGAGGGAATGTAGCTGTGATCAAAACAAACACAAACATTCAAACTCGCATTTGTTGGAGACATTTTGTATTATTTGCTGTCTTCTTTCTCATGACACAAAACCCCGGACACTGGGCAGATAAATACTAGGCATGATGACGTTAACAGCGTCAAAGTAGTGGAAATACTGTCTTTGGTTGTAGTTCTTTACACCAGAAGCTCCAAGGCAAATTCTGTTTCTTTTGTGTCATGCGGTACAGAAGAAGGAAAAAGATAATTAGACTTTGAATTTTGTTGGAGCTACCACTATACTGTTATATAAGTAAAACTGTTACTTCACAAAGCCAGACAATTCTGCTTGGGGGTTTTTGTTTCCACGTTCTCTGTCAGTGCAGCAGCTAAGAAGGCAGCCAGTTTGAGAGATCTAAGGTAGCGCTCCTGGTGCCAGAGTACTTGTGTGACAGGGGTGCGGAGAAAATATCCTTTGATTGGACTTGGGCATTGCTGACAGAGATTGAATATGACACCCCACAAGCTGCTCTTTGCCGCCACTTTTCTGAACTATAACTGCATTTCAGTGCAGGAGTAAAAGGGAAGCAGAAGTCAATGGAATAACCAGGACTCCAAAGAGTTCAGTGCTGTTCTGGCTTTGTCTCAGGCTTATCTGAGGGAGCCAGGTACTGTTTCTAGTCTCATTTTGAAACTAATCTCCTCTTGGATATGTGTTATAAATGCAGATTAGAAAGCCTTGGCTTCATATAATGTGGCTGGAACAGACAGAAAAGCAAAGGCCAAAACTGCAAATGAAGAAACCATTAGAAATAGGAAGTTGTCGACATGGGATAAAGAAAGAAACAGAAAACAGAAACAAAATGTCTAGGAAGTTCCAAGTCACATTTTCCAGGGTTTTCAAAAAAATTCTTTTTCAGAGTTTTCGAAGCTGTCATCCTCCAAAAATTCGTGTGCTGGGCAAAGGCAGGTTCTCACACACACAGTAATTGAGCACAGCAATCAAGCCCTTATTTCTCAGCGCTGCTGGATTTATTCTTTGTTCCCTCACTGGGAACACAGCCCTAACAATAGCATGGGGTGCACAATGACTCGATGTCCCTCTTTCTGCTTTTGGGGACGGGGTGATGCTTGCTCATAATCAGCACGTGCCAGTGTGAACCTGGGGCACCATAATTCTGGTCCAGGGCTGTCAAAGAGCTCTGCTAATGCCCTCAGCCTCCAGCTGTATTACCTCCTGTTTGTTCCAGCCCGTCCTCACTGCCCAGCTGCAGTTCTCCCCTACCGCTGCACTCAGTCCCGAGCTCTTCCTCTGATTTACCTCAAAGTTCAGCCTCGAAATTAGTTTGGAATATATACAAAGTAGAGCATCTCATTCATATGTTATGAAATATAGCAAAATCTCTTCCCAGATCTTGAAATTTAAGAGGCACACTTACAAGTGTGTCTTATAATTCATTTGTAACCTTATCCCTTAGTAAATGACCAGAACTTAGGAAACTTACTGAGAATAGAGGAGCAGCAACAGGGGAGGGAAAACAGAAATCCGTACAGAAAATATTGTTCTTTTCTTTTTCCTTTCTACTCTACCCTTCCTAAGGTCATTCTTTGCTTTTTTTACCACACTGAACTTGCAAATGTGTGTACTCCTTCTCTGAAGGTGCAAAGAATAAGAACTCAAGAAAATTTGTCTTTTTTTTTTCCCTGTTATCTTCTCCTCCCTCTTAACATTCAGTTAAAAGGCTGCATACCAGAAATAATTATTATTCGCCACATTGAAGGCAGAACATCAGAGCACCTTCTGCTCAAAAAAAAAAAAAAAAAATACAAAACATGATTAGAAACAACCATGCTGAAAAAAAAAATGAAAGTATTGAAATTTTCTTGCTCAAGACTGCATTCTCTCACACACTGTGCACTTGGGGTCTAATTCAAAGCTCACCAAATTCAATAAAAGAAGTCATATTATATGCATGGAGCTCTGATTCAGCCTCTTTCAACTCATGTCCATCTCAGTCTAAGGCTGTATTCAGAGAGCAGTTTTCATCTCTTCAGAAGGATGGTGGCATTTAGAAATGATGGAAGCTCATATTTTCGTTCTTTCCACCAGTGCAGGTGTGGTGCAGTTCCACTGAACAAGGGTAAACTCAACTGGAACAGACAATTCTCTGAGTGACAACACACCTTAAACTCTAAATGAAGGTTGTTTAGCAAGCACTCAGTCCTTTAAGCCCTCTTATGGGAAAACTCTGGTCTAGAAGAGCAAAACACTTCAGAGCAAAGGGAAGGAAGTATGGCCAACATATATTGTCACATTTCCTTTTCCTTTCAATTTCTCCCTTTGGTTCCTCTGCATTTTTTCCAGCTCAGATAAGTTTGGTCTTCATTGTTCATTGCTATCTGTCCTGCCATATAAAACTGCACATCGTGCTTTCTATCCTATGGGATACATAGCAAGCTATAAATCAGGATGAGCTAGAAGACACTGCAATTAGGGGAGACACAAACCCAACAGAGTGCAGCTACAGATTTCAATCTTCAGATAATAAGCACAGGGGAAAATTGATAATACACTCCAAAACACTGAGGGAAACACACTCCAACACCTAAACACACCCACCCCTGTGCGTACACTCAGAAATGCTGTCTGTTCTATCGCAGCCAGCCTACAGCCTTTGTAAAAGAAGTTGTAAAAGCTTGATATTCTGGAGTGCTCTGTGAAACAGAGAATTATCACAGGGAGCCAAGAAGCCTTGACTGGAGAAAATAAACCTGTTTCATGAACGGGAAGACTCTCCTAGGAAAACAGGCTGAGAGAGTTGGGGCTGTTCAGCCTGGAGAGGAAAAGGCTCCAGGGAAGTCTCATTTTGGCCTTCCAGAAACCTCACTCCAGCACAAGGTAGGGGGTAGCCACTAATAAATGAAATAGAGAATTACATACACTAAGTCAGAAGGGAAAAAAAAATAAATTGCCGACACTGACCAGTGTCAAGGCTATTAAACTTACTGGATTCCCCCTCATTCCACAAGGTAGACCAAGGGTACCCAGCAAGAGAGCTGAAAGCAAATCTCCCTGGGTTTACATTCATCAGGCACCCAGCCGATATAATCAGATTATTTGTAGGCCAGTTCTGGGTTATTATAGAGCATCACCCAGACTAAAGGAGTAGCAATACACTGGAGTCTAACTCCAATCTACTTTTAACACCTTCAATCGATCAAAAACTCCTGACAATCCCTTCAAAGAATGAAGAGACTTTGGGAAACAGAACTCGCAGAATAACAGATAAAGCCAAGGCCTTCAGATAAAATGAGCAAAGGTTTCACGTGTCGTTTTGCAACAATAAGCATGTGATGAAATTTGCAATCTTTGTTTGAGCTACACTTTAACAGAATAATGTGGGTTTATTCATCTTGTAATTTTGACTGCGAATACGATTTCCAGGCAAAGGTGACTCTGAACACAGTTTCCTTCACAGGCAATGAACCCTGATATTGAGCAGATTTTCTCACTCTTAAAGACCTTGTCAACCCAGCATAAAACATGAAGTTCTCTAGCATTAAAGCACAAACTCACATTTTCCTTGCAAGAAGTGCCAAAAGAGAAAGACAACAAAAATCCCAGAACCATGAAAGTTGCTTCCATGAAAGAACTCCACCAAAGCTTAGCGAAAGACTAAGATCCAAGGCCTTATGTAAATCTACCAAAGCAGAGAACTCAGTGGAGGTGGGTTGATGGCAGGTGGAGGATCCTCAAGGATTTTCTTTCTATAAGAGATTTTAAAAAAACCCTGTACATTCCTGAGAAAAATGACAAAGTCATGCTGTTTTACTATAAAAAAAGCTAGCCAGACCAGCTTGGTCATACCAAAAGGTCTTGACTGACTTCGAATATATGGCAAAAGTACAAAGGAAGTTGAAAAAAAAAATTAGAATAGCCTAATGGGTGCAAATGTATGAAGAGAACAGGTAGGAAAAGCATGAAAAATGAAAGTACAAAGTGAGATGAGACTGGCAAAAATATCACACAGCAAATGATATAATTTAAGTTTATTAGTAGTAAAATGCAGCATAATTTGTTAGTCCATTTTCCTTAAAAGGAAAACTTATTGACAAAAAGGCTGAGAAGAGTGATTTTTACATCAGTTTTCGTAAAAGGTCAGCTGTGATGAATTAGCTTTGTTAAAAACTAACAAAGGAGGCCCATAATACAAAAGGGGTTGGTTAGAGAAGCTAAATTGCTCAGATTTTCCAAACGATCCGAATCTACTGTATTCCTTCTGCAGCCCTGAGGAACTGACTCAATCAAGCTCAAAGCTGTTAATGATTATATTTTTTTGAACTTAGGAAGGGCTGGTGATGAACCAGATAACTGACACAACAGAGTAACTGTCTTTTGAAGACAGGAAAAAGGAGAAGACAGCAAACGACAGACCTGTCAGGTTAACTCCAGTTCCTCAGAGCACAGAAACAATTCGGAAGCACTTAGGAGAAAAGAAGCGGGAATCAGTCAACACAGCTTTGTCAGGAACAAATTATGATGGCCCCTTCTAATTTGCATCTGTGAGAAGGTACCAGGGGAATACCCCATGGACAAGATGCCACATAGTAAAGTTTTTTTGAAATCATTTCAAATTCTTGCAGCAAATAAGCAGCAGGGTCTAGGTGAACCACGGCAGAGTAATTATATAAACTGTTTAGAGAATTGTACTGAGAGCAGCTCTCAGTGTTTCGCTGTCAAAATGGGTGTGTTGAATGAGCTTCTGCAGGGCTCGGACATGGATTTGGTACAATTCAATATTTTCATTAAATGTTTAGACGATATGCAAAGTACGTTAATTCAATTTGCAGATGAAACCAAAGTTCGACAAAAATTGCATTAAAATTCAAAATAATTTTGACAAACTAGAGATGTAATAAAAAAAAAAAAGATGCAACTCAATAGGGTCAAGTACAAGTTACTTCAATTAGATGGGAGTAATCAATGGTACAAACATGGAAAATGAGGAGCAATGACAAGGTAGTATTTCTACTGGGAAAAAATACTGATTTGCGTTATTGAAAATTACCAGCTGAACATGAGCCACCCATTTCTTCTCTTACAGAAATACAAATACAATACCATGTGAAATAAAGAATTTAGGCTGACATATAAATTAATCTGTTCTCTCTCGATCCAGCACTATTAAGATCTCTGCTACTGATCTGTTTCCATCTTGGGCAAAGCAATTCGAGGAGGACTTGGTTCAACTGAAAACGGTGCAGAACACACGTTGAAATAATTTGTTCTCTATGTCTAGGCTGGAGAGGTAAGAAAATTACTGTCCAGGACATCCTGTAGCAAGACAGGGCTCAGACTAGATACCTGGAAAATACAAGGGTGGTAGGAGATAAAATACATTATTTGGAGAGAGTCTGATAATTCCATTATTAAAGCTCTTAGAGAAAAGATTAGATTAAAATAGCAGGAGTGGTACAGGTAAAGTTGATCCTCACTGCAGGAAGCTGATGACTTGTGGAGATCCCTGCCAGGCCTTAACTCCTCCCATTTTATGCAAACACAAATGGAGTTAAAAGTTCATTCCCTAAACATTGATAATATAGGAGAAATAATTTCCATACCAACTGTCAGAGCAGAGGTAAGGGAGCAGCAGGGCTGTAAGAGCTCAGGCTGGCCAGAGCACTGCAGGGTGACTGCCATCATTTTCCACCAACCAGAGCAGGAATGGTTGCATGTCAAAATGAGAGGCAAGGAAAAGACTGCACATGGCTCCCACACCAGGAAAATCAGTCTCTGCTGGAGACATCAGTATTAAAATCCAATCACTGTAAGGTCAAAAGACAGGAAGATGAGGAGGTACAAGTCTATACCAACACGCCCTGATTAAACTGTGTGGTGTTAAAGGAAAGCTTGAGTAAAACTTGCTCAAGCTACACCAAGAGAGTGTCACAGGTCACTCCTCTCTTGCAAACTCACTCCTGCTCCTCAGAAGTCCAGATGAGGAAGAAAGGAATTAGAAGGGGCTTTCACTGATGAGCTGCTTGGCACAAATAGATTAATGAAAGCTCTGTACAATGCATCAGCAGCAACCAAGCTTGGCAGGGCTGTTATCGCTGGGTATTAGTTTATAGCAGCAGAGATGAAGGAGAGAGGCCACTCCGGGCAGAGCTGCCAAGTGAATCATAACGGATCAGGAGCAAAGGGCTTCCCTTCAGAAGACTGAGCTGGGAACATGGCACTGGGAATTCTTTTTCTTACAAGTTTCATCTAATCTCTTCTCTCTAAATCCCTTTTCTTTTCTGGGCTTTGTTTCTCTGGAGCCACTTCCAACATTCCTTTGTTGTGACTGAAGGAAGGAAACCAAAGAAGCAGCAAAGCATTTTGCTGTATTTAAAGCACAAAGAAGAAATATTTTGCTCCCTGAATGTGTACTCTGCATTCTTAACTGTCCTGTTCCAAAGCACAGGGAAGTTTTCACTTGCCCTGGGGCACATACACAGGACAAGCTGATATTGCATCAGCCTGGTGTGGGCTACACAGGACTGAATTACCACAGTGTAAACTCTGGACTGAATTTTGTGTAATTGTATAATCCATGGACCTCATGTTTATTTTCCCATCTGCATTTTAGCAAGGGCTGGTAGGGTTTGTCTTTTGATTGGGTCTGAGGAGATTCATTTCTGGCTTTCACACTCTGATATGAAGAGGTTTAGACTCCAAAACGGAAAGAACAGATTTCAGAAATAGACTATGCCTTCTCTTCTCTTTTAAGATTTTTTTTCCTCTCCCTCTGGTGAGATAGCATTCCTTAGTTAGTTACCCTGCTACTAGCAGAACTTATGAAAGGTGTGTAAGAGAGAAGGGGTGAATTGCTCTCAATTTCTGTAAAGAAAGGGCTTGAAAACTGTCATTGCCAGATACAAAACTTTAAGATGGTTAATAAAGTGGTGAATCCATTTGATGTGCCTGAAGGACTTGGGTATTGCTTCTCTCTGTGTATACGTATTTGCCCCTCTGTCATCAATTCCTATAATAAGTGGAATAAACTTTACCAGGACAAGCTACAGATAGGCAAAAAAAAAAAAAAAGTGTGCCTCATCTTTCCTAAAATTGAATTAGTTTTGGTGTTATAAAATCCCTATCATGTTGATTTCAAAGGCAGATTCCTCTAACAGTTTATGCACTGCTGCTGGGATATTTATTCACATCACAACCAAAGCACTTCACGTGCCCAGGAAGACTGAGCCCTTTGGCTTTTACCGCTTGTGACGCCCTCAATGCATTAGTTTTCCCATCCATGGGCTGGAGTTTATTATGGATTAATACGGCTCAGCAACTCAAAACACACGGATTGTCAGCCTCGGTAATCGGCCTGAAGAATTTTTAGGACAGTTGTTATTTACAGAAAGTGAGAAGAGACCCAGCAGAACGCTTAGCTCTAAATAAACAATGTGGAAACTTCACTACCCAGGAAGTCCTAAGTGGCAAACAGGCAGCTCAGATGTTCCCGAGTGTGGTTTGATTGCGTTCCTGCTGAGACTCAGCGAAAGCAGGAGACAGGAAAGGGTAAGTGAGAAAGCAGGCGGCCTTTCTCACATGGATTCACTCTCATTTCAACCAGTGTTTAGCTCTGGTTTGTTAGTTCATTAAGAACATGCTACAGAAACCTATCTCAGCACACTGATCCCAGCTCTGCTGCAGCAGCGTGGCCTCTGCTCCAGCCCGGCCCAGGGACAGGGACCTTGTGGCATCTGGCAGCTGCAGCTCTCACTGTGAAGGCTGTGAAGGCACTTGGCAGGATTGTGCAGCACAGTGCAGAGAGTAACCGTGGAGCTCTTTTCCTTTCTCCTGTGTTCCCTTCACCAGCTGATCCGTACTTGGCAACACGAAAGGAGACATTTCACCTGCACAGCAAGCAGGCTGGTGCTAAAGTGCAGCGAGCAAGACAGGCAGCATAAATCTTGATTTAACAGGAACAGGGCTGTGTGGGTCCTAAATTAACCCTGAGTTCAAGCTACAGCCAGCCTAAGAAAGAACCATGGAGAGAAGCTTCCCCATTAGAACAGCGAGGAGACTCCAGCCAAACCCCACCTACTTGGAAACCTGCAGGAATTTACCTCCATCCTACCCTGCCCCTGAGAACTGGAACAAAGAGGGCGAGCTGGGGGTCCTAGAAGTGCCACATGGAGGATGGTGTTTTAGCACTTTACCTCACTTAAATCTGCATGTGGTTTCTGCTCACCCTCATGCTGGAAAAAACACTCACCAGCAAGCAGCTGCTATTCACTGGAGGATTTGCAATCAAGCTCTAAATTTAGCAAGGTGCCATAACGGAGAGGGCTCCCACACTGCTGTTAACACCAGGAACCAGAGTTTAGTGATGTGAATGGGCTGATAATAGCTTCTGTCCTCGCACTTCGTGGTTAGATGATGCCAGCTGCTGAACGCCTTCCTGCAGCTTTTCTGATATTCCATTATAACCAGCCAAATGCTGGGCTACAATAAAACCTTGGCAGAGTTCTGATATAAAATTGTGTGTACCCCAAGACCAACTCTTGCTGGTCTTTGAACTCGGTTGTTATCTTGAAGAAAACCCTTTGCTGGATTTTGGTATGAACCTAATTAATGAGTTAATTCCCTGATAATCTCTTCTCTTCTTTGTGCCTACTTCATGATTAATTTAGTTCCAGTGAATTTCCTTTACTGACTGCAGAGTAGAAATAAATTTCCTGTCTTATTAATTTCCACTTTTGACCCATCACCAGGGACTAAACAAGGGCGTAAGTCCCCATGTCTTAATTTCTTAATCATTACAGAGCACTGGTAAGTTCTAGAAAAGCAAGATGCGAACAAGGGAAATTCTCCAGCACATTTTTGCTACAACCATAGAGAAGATGGAGGTAGGCTGGGCACCCAGAAGGTGTAAAGGCTGTGAAGTAGTTAAAAACCCTGTCTGATTACCTTACCTACAGATCTAGCTGAGGGGACAGTCCTGCAAGGCTGCAGAGCGCACAGGAATATAATTCAGTGACAAAAAAACCCCAAACTAAACAACAAAAACCCCAAACCAAAACAAAATAATCAAAAAGCCCACCAGAAACTACGGGGATGGAAAAGTCACCTTCCTGGGATGGCAGCCCTCCCCTCACAGCTCTCATACACCCTTTGGGCAAACCCTTAAAAAAAAAAAAAGAAGTAGCAAAACCAAGCCTCCCTCTCTCAAATGTAAAACAAAATGTACTGGGGCTGTAACATCCATGGTAGAACGGTGCTGCCAGCAATTAGCATCACAAGCCTTCCTCCTGGTGCCACAGGGTGTCAAGGACGTTTTTAATGACAGATCAGGGGCACGGCTCTCCGTGAGGTGTTTGAGCTGTGTTAACAGCAGCCTTCTTGGCACACAAATCCAGTGTCCCACAAGGGAGGCAGTAAAGGCAGAAGAGCATCACAAGGCAGGAGAGATCTCTGTGCAAACAAATCTGCTGCTTTCATGGCTGTTCCTGCCATACCTGCAGGGCATCAGCTCTGAAGTTTCACTGAACCTCTTTCTGTTGCTTCTTCCCCAGTAGCTGGTTGCTATTGGAGTTGCTCTGTGAGTGGATGGAAATGCTGGAAATGAGACATGAGGAAAAATATACTGAAAAGGGCAAAGAGCTCTATTGCTCCTATCCATTATCCCTTCTCAGATAAATTCCAGCCCCTATGCCAGAGTATTCCATTTCTGAGAAAATTCAGGAATTAGTGGATGTTGCGTTACAGAAGAGCCTTACAGACACTGGTGAGGGCAAACTCCTGATGGACCATGGCCTCCAGGGGGAGCTGGGCTGGCAAAGTGAGCATGGATCAAAAGTTAGGGAAGGCCATGGAGAGGGTACACTGCTCCCTGCTTCACTGGATCAGCAGATGCTGGGTCATGCATGACTAGATTTCCCAAACAGACTGAGATGCAGCCAGCTGCACTGCAGGCTTAGCCTTCAGGCCTTGCTCTCCAGGGACTTTCTCTGCTCCAAGATAAGTCTTTGATCATGATCAGCACATTTGCACAATAAGAGTTTGGATAACTTTTATGATTTTAAAACGTGAGGGGGAAAAGTGAACAAAAGCCACGTTTCTGCATCTCATGTCTCCAATCTGCTTCTCCTTGAAAGGGGCAAAGACACCTCAGAGACATTGTCAAAGTGCCTAAACCAATTTTTCATCCTAATCTATTATTTATATTTCCACTCAACCCTTTTTTTAATCCTGAGCTCCTGAAATTAGGTTCTGTAATATGGAGAATCACTCCCACGAGCTGAGGGGAAGGCAGAGAGAGGGCTTAAGTCTTGTCCTGCCCTTACCCTTTCAAATCCACCTTTGGCAGGGACTGCCCATCCTTTTGTCTCTGTTCTGTACCTCTCACAAACTGCCAGCATCACATCCTCATCCACTTCTCTCTTTTCTACTCAATCCTTTCTGGGATATTTAGGTAAGAATAAGCACCATCTTCAGGCCTGGCACATTAACTCTGAAATCTAAAAGGTCTCAAAAAAAGACATCGCTTTTTGTGGGCATGCACATGAAAGACTCTGGTGTCCTTCACCAACTCCATTTGCGGCCAGTAATCCTCCAAGAAAGCTGCTAAAAGGTAAAAAGATTTCTCCAATAAAGTTCATCAAACCAAGTGAGGATAGAGCTGATTAATCCAGGAAACTACCATCCTTCTTGAAAATCATAAACCTCAATGGCAAGGCCACGGACAAGACTAAAAATATTACAAACCCATTGCTTTAAAAAATGCTACACTTTCCCTAGAAAACCCATTCTGAATTCTTGGTTTCCAATACCTTAAATATACCACGTAAATAAGCAGGGTAAAAAGTAGGTGATAACAGTAGTTAGAGGCATAAGAAGATTTTTAAAAATTATCCTCTTTCCTGACTAGATGCATGAGAAGGGAGGTGGTAGCTGTTTACTGAAACGCCTGGCAATTTGGGCACTCCCAATTATTCTCCGTTACAGCAGAAGATAAAGGTGCATTTGCAAAGGTGAAAGAGCAGCGGATGAAAGGAAATATTTTCTTTCCTCGCAACATGCAGCTAATCTATAAAGCTCGCAAGATAGCAGGGTGCAGCGAGGAGCAATGCAAGATTCAAAAAGCATTAGGCACTTACACAGAAAATGAGAGCACTGGAACATTTCATTAGATAGAATTATTGTTACTCTAATTATTTGGAAAGGCTACAAATTCTCGTGTTCCCAGGTATAGATAAATCACTGTCTGAAGATAGGAAATCGTCTCCCCAGAGGATAGGGGCATTCTGTAGTTGTCCACTACGGCAAGTGGTTTCATCCCTCTTTGAAATCTCCAATGCTGAGCACTGTCAGGAAGGATCCTTGACTGTATTAAAGCACAGAGGATCCTCTCTTATGATTCACTTTTTCATAGATGAAAACATAAGTTGTGTACTAGAACAAAAAATAAGTATTAACTCCAGGAAAAGCCTGACAAGATAAATCTGGGTAGCAACACTTAACCCAAATTCTTGGCTGCCCCCTGCAGTTCAATGGAAGATGAGACACAACTTTATTATTTGAAATGGATGTTTGCTTTCTCTTTGAATTGCATAGGACTTTTATCTTTTAATGAGATGCTGGTGCTTTTTGGAGGGTGCTATAAAATGGCATCTTCAGAAAAAAATCCTCAAGTACAGAGTGTGATGTAAAAACTTGTTGGGTAGACCAGACAGAACAAACAGATTAGACACAGAAATAGAGAACAGATGCTTCCTATTCTTCCCCTTATTACTAATTTCTGGTCATACTGGTCTGATAGCAGAATCTTGTTCTGGCATTCAGCAGCTTTTATTGCTTATTCTCCTTTACAAGCCCAAATCCTCAAACTCATGTTTAAATAGGGATTTAAGGTAGTAAGTAACTGTTAATGCTTAAAAGGAAACCATTATAGATAAATGGTGAATAATGTACCATTGATAAAGCCGCTGATAAGTATTTTTAAATGGCTAGGGATATATTTGAAAGTATAACCAGAAAGCATGCTATTGTTATTTTAAAAATGAAATCTGACCTTCCAGGAATTTAATTTTTCCTCCAGTTAAAAACAAGTTTTAACAGGAACAAATAGAAATAAGAATGGGACATGGAACAGAGGGAAGAAATACAGAAAATATCCCCAAACAGAGACAAGGGGAATACTTTTTCTTTCCTCTTACACTGTTCTGAGTCTGTCTCTCCCTGCTGCTCTGACAGCAGCCTTTGCCCTGGCGTGATGACTTCCTTTAGCACTCATGGTCCAGGCAGCAACTGCCTACACTCTCAGCATCTT
The DNA here is from genome assembly GCA_013398015.1 of Oreocharis arfaki. Classification (NCBI taxonomy): domain Eukaryota; kingdom Metazoa; phylum Chordata; class Aves; order Passeriformes; family Paramythiidae; genus Oreocharis; species Oreocharis arfaki. The sequence goes on along the minus strand of VZRR01005155.1, from coordinate 2,291,357 downwards.
CCCAGAGACACAAGAGCAGAAGGAAGTGACAATCTTTCCTTGAGGAAGGAAAATGAACAAGAAACAGGGATGGTTTTCCATTTGTTTTGGCCATTGTATCTCAATCCAATTCTTGCGAGCCACAATTTTCCAGAGAGTTCTGCTGATGAATCTTGGCCTCCTTTCCCACTGTCCCCACCCCCATGTGCACACTGAGCCCTTCCAGCACATCACAGGTCCATCTGCACTGCTCCAGCCTGGAAGCAGCCCCACACCTCTCACATTGCACTGTGACAGCAATAAGAAAGTGGCAGTGCTCTGTCCTGGACTTGTGGAGAGGATCCCTTAACTGGGCTGCATTGCTGAGTGCCACACAGTGCCCAGGGCCAGAGACAGATGGGTCTCCATGCTGTACTTGAAAGAGAATTTTCCCTACATTCATGAGAACAGGATCTGGGATGTTAAGCTTGAGTACATTTCTGCTCTGAAGACAAAAAATAAAAGGCTGAATATTAATTTCATGTGCATCTTCCCCCTCACGTCCCTCTACTCACAACTCCAGCCTAATTCTCCTAAGTTCTTTTTACCAACATCACGTTAAACGTACACCTCCTAATAAACCCATATAGTTTCTGAGAGAATGCAATGAATTATCAGGGCCTACAGGGATTGGCTTTCACATTTGTACCTCTGTGCATAAGCACTCATCCACTCTGGTGCACGTGTGTGCTGAGCCCTGCAACAGCAACCTGCACGTATTTATCTCCTGTCTCACACAATTCCTCTGCCTGTCTCTGTACAGTATCTGGTGAGGCAGCAAGAGGCAGGGGCTGTGTGTGAGTCACAGCCACAATACACTGAACAGCCAGAGCCTCTGACAGAATATACAATGCAGCTGAGATGTCAGTGGAGGTGGCTTTGGAGTACTTTAAAATGCTGTTCAAGTGCCAACTTTCACCTGCAAATATGACACTTTGCTCGCCCACCCGCTTTCCTTCCAGGCTATGCGCTCCTTTTACTGCAACTTGACAGCTTTAATTATGGATTTCTCTGCCTTCTGTGTCCCCTTAACTGTTTAGTCTCTTATTTGTCTCACAAAGTTTTTGATATGCTCCAGGATAGCAGCTGTACACTGTCACCACAGCAGAGGACACCTGGTCAGACTCTCACTCGCAGGCTCGGCACCAGACCAAAAGGACTTGCAACACTGCATTTGCCTCGAAAGCAGAAATCTCTGCTCTTATTTTCTCTTTGCAGAGAAAGGAGGCAGCAATGGGGACACAATGAGACTATGAGCGTTGTTAAATCAAATCCATTTGGGACTCCTTTGCTCTTATTGTCGGAATAATTTATACAGGTACAAACTTCTGGTGAAAAACTGGATCCCACTGGTAGTTTTACAGGGGATTTGGCTCCTTCCAGCCCTGTATTTCACTCATGACAGGAAACCTACTTCAGACAGGGGCAATATATGCTTTGCTGCTCTCAGCACCACAACCTGCTCTGCAGGACTGGAGCCTCTGATGCTGCTGGTGGGTGGGGAGACGTTCTGCTCTATAGAGTCTCAGAGACCACTGGCATTCATTCTGGTTTGCCTCTAAGTTCTGTGATACTTGGATATCTGAGTTACTGTGTTGGATTCAAGGGGTGAGAACTCCACATGGTGAAGCCTTTGATCAGATAATCTAGATCTAAGCCTCTTGTTCCTGTGTTCTGTGCCACATGATTAACTGTCCAACGCATGGGATAGAAAAGTCTATTTTGACCTTCAACCAGTGTAATTTTCACCTTTGTGACTGTGTTCCTCAGAAAACGCTGGTGGGAGCTGTGGACAGATGAATTAGAGGTGAACTCAAGTGACAATTGCAAGAGAGGAAAAATACACAACTTCCCAAAAAATGTGCTTGCTTCTAAAGGGCTGGAAGTGCATTTCATCTAACTACCATCCTACTGACTCCTTCCACTGCTTTGCCTGCCTGAAAGAAGCTACTGAAGCTTGTGCTGGTATGAAAGATCTGACTGTTCTCTGGTTTTCACAAGTCTCAAGTTATTTTGGGACTCTGGGAACACCATTTGGAAAAATTCCACAAGGAAATACTAAATAACCAAGGTCCTTGAAACAACCTTAGTGTTTATCTACGGCTCCCACCCACCCGAAGACACAAGGACTCCCACTACAGATATGCCTTGTGCATCCGTATCCTCTGAATAACGTCAAACAGCTGAAAACAAAGGACAGGGATAACCAGCAGAGTTGCACTGACAAAGTTTTCTCCTCCTGTTCGTGTGCCAGAGCCCTAAATCTGATGCAACTGGTGTTCAGCTGCTGCTGCAGTATAGATATAGTCTATATAAAGCTATATATAGTGCTCTGAACCTGCTTCTTCAGCACTAGACCTGTGACATGCTCTATCTGAAATCCCACCTCTGCCTGCATTCAAAATGATCAATAGTCTAAACAGACTGATTCTCCCATTACCCTCTGCATCCTCATAGATAAAAAAAAAAAAAACAACAAACATCTATTCTATTCTGGTGCCAGCAGTATCCTGGTCTGTATAAAGGCCACCTCAGAGAAAAAAGTGCATCCCTCACAATGCATTGCTTTGGGGAACGCTCCATAAATGGGAACTTCTGAACCCCTGATAGCCCTCGGGTTTATTTTTCTATCCCAGCATGTGAAGGGCCCCAGTAGCTTTCATATTTCAAGTCAGATCTTAAGGGAGAAAGACTGCAGCACAGAAATACAGATGCTCCTAATCAATACCAAAATGTCTAATGCCAGACAGCACCATAGCAATATGCCTCACAGAAAGGGCACTGCAGAGCCCATTTGTTCTGCTGGGTATATACAAGTTCATTATCTGTAGTCCAGTCAGATCTGTGTGAGCATGGCAATTTGAATAACCTCAGACAGATACGATAGCAAGCAGTGTTTCTGTGCATGTTTGAAGTTCCTCCTATGATCTCCTTCTCTTCCCATTTGCTCTTTTCCTCTCATTCCTTTCTGCATCTATTTAAATTGCTATTATTAGCTAAGAAAGGATAAATTAATTACCTCTGAAATGAGCGTGAATGCTTATACCCAGCCTGGCATAGCTGGAGCTGGCATTTGATAACATTCAACAGAAGCTGAGGAGCTTGCATAAAAATCAATAGGAGGAAAATAGGGACAGCTCTAGAAAGTGTTAATGAAAAGTTGCTGAATTCCAGTGGCTCACCTGTGAACAGCTACATGAAACCCTTCTGAATACCAAATATATTCATTATAGGCTGCACTGCTTGGCTGAGCCTCCAAAGAATTCTCCGGGCTTGTATTCTCACAATAACAAAGGAGAGGCTCAGACGAGAGCAGGATAAGAAGGATGAAGGGGTGGACAGAGGAAGGTTCACGTTATTATTTTGAAAACAAGATTATCGAGGCATATAAAAACAATAAAATCTAAAATCTGTAATCGATCCAAACTTGAAATCTGAGGGTTTTTTCCTCTCAATAGCAGAGGCAGCAATTCTTTAGGTCAGACCCTGGGGGTGCGAGAAGGTACCACTCTTCTGCAATGTCAGTGTGAAAGATTGCTGGAGAGTGTTTTAAAACAGCCAGGAGTTAAAGCATTTCCTGAACTGATCCTAAATGGTTACAGCAACATGAGACTGCTCTGAAGCCAAAGCCCAGCTTCAGCCACTCTCACACTTGTCACACTGAATTAATGTTAGACTGTGCTCTCGCAAGTGTTTTATGAAATGCGTTACAGAACCCCCTTTTGCCCCATGTTCTGCACCAAAGTGACAAAGTAGTTTGGCTTACTTAGGTAAATGCATTCCCACAGCACTTTACTCTCCAGCATCCAAACACAGAAACACCTCATCCAGAGACGCTCATATAGCAGTAGAAATTGCAAATTCCTTTAACAGCAATAAAATTTGTGACTACGTGAAAAAACAGAATCAATAAACACCCTTCTCTCCTGAAAGCTGCCACAAGGTGTTTAATGCCTACAGATGATCAAGGTTCAAAATGCACCAAATCTTTACTTACAGAAAAATGGAACTCCAGCCAAATAAAAACCTGAATCAAGTCTGGTGAAAAAATTCCTGCTGTGGTTAAATTCTCTAAATGATGCAAGAGCACTTTCATCTTCAGCCATGGGTCAGAGGGCTCCCCAGAGCCCAGCTGTCCCGTCTGCCTTGGGACCGGACACCGTGACCGCTGCTACACCCAAACTGTGAGGGGATGGGGGGCTGTGCAGGGTGAAGTCCTGTCTTGCACTTAAACCCCTGAGATGCAATTTTTTTCAGTATGTATAGTCAAAACTATAACACTGACACCCAGATTTGCATGTAAGAATAGGAAGACCCAGCTCACCAGGAAGGGGAACCACTTTCCATCACTGCCTGTGGATATAACACTGCATTTCTGCTATTCAAAGATGCACTAAAGATGCCCCAAATGAAGCTAGCATGCTTTGCTCCAGCTGCAGTATTTTGTTTGAACTTTCCCTTTTTTTTTGTTTGCTTCATTTGCACAAAATCACTTTCATCTGATCTGAAACACCTTTTGGCCACACAGTTTAAAAGATGAGTGAAATTGCTTGCACAGCCATAATCAGGGGAAGGCGCATTATAGTGAAAAGATGGGAGATCCAACAGTTCAATACTATCCAGGATCGTGGTGGTGCATCAATGTGGTATAGAAGAACAGCAAACACAGATCTAAATGAGCTGCAAATCCCTGTTGTCAATTCCTGGCTTTGCCATCCGTACTCTGACTGATCCAGCCCTGCTCACTGTATGGAAGATGAAGAGATTACATCTGGACAAAGAAACAGAGCAATGATTAAGCTTTCTGCTTTTGATTAATAGCAGAGCTAGACATATTTACCATCTGGGGTGGAGAGAGATTTGGCTGCTCAAGAAAGGTAAGAAATGATGAAGAAACACGGGAGATAAATAACGTCTGAATCAGCAGAAAATGACTTCACAAAAGTCTGTCTCAACACAGGAGATGTCTCATGAACAAATGGCTGCAATTGCTGCAGTGTATGCAAAGCATTTCCTAGCACAACCTGGAGGGCAGGGAGAAAAAGAAAGTTAAGGAATGTGCCATCAATTTAAACCACAAGGAAGAAGGAGAGGATACTGTGGAGGGAGGGGATTGCTCTTACTTGTCCCTCTCAAACCTGCTTTATGTGAACAGCCACTTCCCATCCTCCTTGTGGTCATGACAAATGTGAAGCTACCTGGACAGCAGCGGCTTAATTACTTTTATAGCAAATGAGTCATGAAAACTGTTATCAAAAAACACGATGTCCGAAGTACAAGCTGCATTTCACTTTCCCCACAGAAAGGTTCTGAAGGCCAGAATGGACTGTAAGGCACGGTGGGATGCTGGAAACATCAGTAATTCTTCCTAGGACACGGCAATAGTGTCTTCTGAGGCCAAGTTTGAGAGAGAGCAGAAAAAATTGCTTGTGTGAGCACCTGACATTTGGCTTTGTTTGTTGAAAGTGGTTGCAAAGCCCTGAAAATTCTCCACATATCTGGCCTTTGATCTTGGCAGAGTGATTCACAAGATCAATCCTATTCAGTGCTGGTGGAAAAAGGGCTATTCAATGCAGAAAAACACCCAAATGTCATTAGTGAAAAGAAAAGCCACAACGACTAACTCCCTACAGAGATCTTGTATAACATGAGGGTGATAGTGCCTGCATAAGTGTGAGAAGTTGCTAATTAAAAGACCAACTAATGCCTGGAGCAATTTAACCTTTCTTCCTCATCATCACAAGTCGCAGCTCTAATGCATCTCCTGTGCTGCATCTTGTGCTTTCCCCATTTTTGGCATGTTCCTGAGAGAGATGCCATGTGCTGAAAACAGTGACACAGAGCTGTTGTGTCACTCTGCTGTGTCACAGAGTTAAGCCAACTTCATGGTATCTTTGGACATCACGTGTTTTGGGGAAATACTCTACAGTCCCATTAACCACACAGCCCCACTGATGGAAGTTCAGCCAGTCTTGCTGATTCTCGCTGCCTCTGCTGTGAACTTACTCCAAGTGTTGCGCCACTCACGCTTGTGAATGATTCCTTTTGCAGTTGGCAATTTAGGGGAAAGAGAGACTGTGAAGTGGGGACAGGAAGAAATTCTTGTCTGTGAAGAAACCGTGTTTAGTTAGGTCTGCTAAGGGCTTCTTTCACCTTTCTCTGGCTCATTAGAGGCAGCACACTGAGCACAATGGACTTGATCTGCTGTGAGAAATCCCGCATTCGCACAGGATGCCTCCATTAGCCCAGGCACTTCCCTGACAGCTATTGCCTCGCTCCAATTTACTGACCACTGGCTCTGGCAGAGCTCTATAAAGTGCACAGCAAATAGTTTACTCCAGGAAAGCAGGGCCCAGCCTGCTCCTTTATCCCCCTCCCAGCGGTGGTGAGAGAGTGAGGCTGCAGCACACCCAGAGCACAGGGAGCCCGAAGAAGAAAATTAAAGGACACAAACAGTTATGAACCTTGACAGGTGAAAATGTTTGCTGTCGGGGGGAGATGCTGAGATGCCAAGTCAATGCCACGCACACCAGACACCAGGGCAAAGAGAGACAAATGCAGGACATGAACTGCAGGGATTTCACAACAGAAGAGATCTCTGGCTCCACAGCTTTTGATCTCTGTATCTTTGCAATGAGACATTTCATCTGGGAGTCAGCTTTATCCAGTGCCTGGATTAACTTCTTGTTCCACAGCTTGACCTGTCACCCAGAGTATTACAGAGATGGCCACTCAGAGACCCACATGTAGAAAACACATTAGACTGAGATAGATGTTTTTAACATAAGCCCTGTGCAATACATCACACTGCTCACAGCTTAATTTCAGCTTGATTTCCACAAAACAAAACCGTAAGAGCTAAGAAAACTCATCTTTTCATCAAGGCTGAACAACACTAATATATATTTTTTTATATTGGTGAATACTGCTATGGAAAGCCTCACCCATATTTGTATCTTTTTCTAGCAGGACAGTTTTTGGGACACATTTTCCTTTGCCAGGAAACATTGGCTACAGTAAAAGCTATTGCCTCCCACTTAAATATCTGTCATGCATATAATTTCCTGAGACTAGGACACTGCAGGCTTCTGGAACAGGGAGAGCTTGTAAGCTGTTCAAAAGACACTGCTCTTCTCTACTTAAAGCATTTAAGAAAAAATGTCACCAGGTAACCACTCAGAACTTTTCCTGTGTTGCACCTGAAGGATGCCCAAGTCTGACTTTGCCTTGGCAAAGGTACACAGAAATGTGGGTATTTTTGTTCACACCTACTCACACTTTCTGAAGCCAACTACAGAAAGCATGCAAGGATAATGTGCATTTTTTTCTGGTAACCACAGAGGAGAACAGAGCTAATTTTAAACTACAAACATTTCACTCTCCTTAAACCCACAAAGGTGGGACTAGTCCAGGAAGCAGCAGAGTATAATTCCCATTGATGTAATGATATACCAGCAGTAAAGCTGCAAGGCTCTGGTGCTGCCTCGCAGAACTAGATTAGACCTAATATTTACAGATTAATATCAGAGTGAGTGGCACCCCTCAGAGTGAGTGGCACTTCCTCCAGAAAAATGTTTTGATAAAGAATAATTTTTATTTTTTCAAAACCTGTGAGCAGAGAGAGTGATACAGAAATAGCTGCTCTCCTGTCTGTATCAGTGTGCCCTCTGTATTCTTCATTCTTCCATTGGTTCCAGCATTCCCACCAGTGAAGTGAAAATTAACAACTAACCATCAATTGCCTTTTAGCAATGACATTCATTCCTGGATGCCATGGAGGTGCTCACTCTGCTGGGCAAACTTGAAGGGTAGAAGACTTTGCTTTCAGCTGCTGAGGACACATGAGAGTTTTTCGAAGTAAGAGGACTTTTATCTTTTTGCTAACTTCTTTAAAAATATTTGTAATTAGAGATCTTCCTTCTGTGCTGATCAACTACCACACAGTAGCGGGTAAATAGAATGAATTCTCATTAATATAAAGTCAACTAAGGGAAAAAGTAACAGAAGGCTACAAAGATCAGAGAAAATGCTCGCTGAGTTACTGTGACCAGATGGCTTTTTGTCAGTGTCTGAACAAAGTCAGGGTTTGATGTTTCTCTTCCCACACGTTATTTTCATGCAAAGGCCCTTCTAGCTCCAGTTCAAAAGTGAAAGTTTGATTCATATCCCAGAACCATCCACCCATCCAGGCTCCAGCAGCTCTCTCTAATGCCATACCAGTGATTTTTCGGATGGCTGTCCACAACATGGATGGTGTTTAGCATCCACCTTAACTGCTCCATTTACATGTTCACACGTACAAGTGAGCACAGCTAATCCAAAGGAACGTCTCTACATTTTATCCCTCTTTTTAAACCGTCCCTCATAAACATTTAAAACTGTGAACAAGCTTGCAAGAATGGCTTTTGGCATGAGGAACAGGTGGTGCTAATGTTGGGTAAATGTTCCTGCAGGGGAGAGACTGGAAGTCTGCTATAAATTACGGGGGTATTTCTGCAACTGAAAAACTTGATGTTCATTGACGAACCTGAGAGAGCTCTTTGATGGCAAAGCCATCGGGGAGCTTCAAATCGTGTCAAATCACTAAGCCTTCTTTCTCCATTTGTCTTGGAAAAATATTCTTGCAAACATATGTGATGCACATAGCACTAACAAGTGATGGTGGCCTAGAGGAATTATGTATTTTTGCTTCCTCACAAATTCAAGATGAATGATTATTCATATTCAGACACTTTTCCAGGTCAAATTCTTCTTGTATTTGTAATGGGGCAAACTCGCTTAGATATCTCCCACTGAACATAGGAAGCAAGTAAATTAATTTTGCAGTGTGGAAAGACATGTCCTAAATGAACAGTGGGATCAAAACTTCTTTCTGTCCATCGAAAAGTCATAAATCTACACTCTAAATGACTAAAGGACTCCATGCAGGGGGGAAAGGAAAAATCTCCACGGAGGATCTGACCTGGACAGAACCCCATGTGACACTCAGTGAGCAGGAAATTGTTTCCTGATGATGCATTTTTCTGGAGCAGTACTATCCCCATGTTCCAGTAAGCAGTTTTGATAGGAAAATGGAAAATCACTGGAAAATAGAGAGCAGGTACTTCTCTTTCACCTTTTTACTCCACGTGGATAGCTGCAGGACACAGACCCACTGTTTTAGCAGTTTCTTTGGGAGTCAATTACACCTCAGTTCCAATTACTCTCAATACACTGCAGTTCCCAAGATCCAAATCTCAGCCATAAGGAGAGTCCATTTCTGCAGATTTAAACCCAAAACACAACCTCACCAACTCTATTGCCACAGCAGAGCCCTCTGGATAACTCACTCACTGACCTTTGTGCCCGGTCTGTGATCTCCTCCTCCAGATCCAGCAGGAGTGCTGCCTGAGCCATCAGCTCCTTGCTGCAGGGCAGGGATTTGAGGTGCAGAATCAGCAAACCAAGGCAAAACTTGCTTCCCATCTCCTCCAGCTCCTGCGTTCCCAGCTGCAGGCCCTGGCGAAGAGAGGCACAAGGTTTCATGATTCCTATATGTGGGTTTCCCCCACAGAAATATTTTTAAATTAACTAACAGCACATGGTCTACAGAAGCTATCCAAAAATAGCCTCTGTTTTACAACAGGGGAAACAAAGGCAAACAGTTTAAATTTTCAGAAGTCATTGTAAGAACTAGTCTTGGACCCCAGGAGAATCTGACTGTAAATCCACTTTTACAAATCATCCAGTTTTTCCTTTTCTCTGTAGAGGACTCGTCTACCTAAGCATTGGGGGCAAAAATATTAGTCCTGTGATTATAAACATTAGGCAGTGGCAAAGATGGAAAAGAGAACTGGACAAGGGGAGAAAAGGGAGGAGGAGATCTTTAACAAGTTATGGAATTGTTTAAGAAAATCAATTGCAAAGTAATTGCAAAATAACAAACACCTCTAAGGAACTTCTCAGTCTGCTAAGAGCTGGTGGCACAAGCAGGGTTTGGATCATCAACTTCATCTTTTAAGAGAGGAATTCTCCATGCTATGGATCCTTGCTGACTGTGAATAGTCTGTGTTTGGTTTTACACCCTTGCATCAGAGTAAGTCAGTGTAATTGATGGCAGTTTCCTGCATCTAGTGAGAGGAGGGCAGGAGACAAACAAAGCTCAGATATACCAGAAAGAAACTAAAACTGCCAAGTCCCTCATCTTTGGCACTTAGTGACTGCATCAACACGGCAGGGGCTGGACCAGCTGCTGCCTCTGCCGATAACAGCCCCGTGTGTTTTTGCAGCACAAAACATCTCTGCAGCCAGGCTTCTGTGAGACTTCCAGCCCCATGCCCAGGCTGTTTCCTTAGCAACTCTCAGGAGTCCAGAATAAGCCCCGGCCTTAAGCACGGTGTGAGCTCCACATCAGCCTGCACATCACCCTCCACTAGACGTTTGTTGGTGGGCATCTCACAGGTAATGAGAACATTATAATTTATATTGTAAAATATAATGTGTTCAGTAATCCATAACAGGAGATAGAGCTCTGATAGTATGTTTATTTTTTTTTCCTAATAAAATTATATTTGTAAAATGTTTTGGGGTCCTTGAGTCTGAGCACCTCTGTATAGGTGGAAGATTATTTCTGAACCAAAAACATACAGGTGGATGGAAAAAAAAAAGAGATTTCACACATAAACTTCTGCAGCTCTCCTGAGGAGTTTTTTTGGGCATTTTTGTTAGAGGACAGAAACCACTTGCACAGCACCACCATCACTTCATCTCCAGCAGGTCTAGCACACACAGATATCATCTGGCATAAAAAACACCCTCTCTGATCACAAATACATTTTCCTATGGACAAGATATTGTAATTCAGTTTCTTTTCTGAGGCTCTGTGAGCAAAGCACGAAACCACAGTTATGATGAACATAATCCAGAGCTCAAACCTATATTGAGTGGCTGGACAAGGCAGGACCTGCTCAGAGGAGCACACACCTTCTGAGGGAACAGCCTCAGTGCTAGGCAGGGTCTACGGCCCCACACAAACTGACTTTTGCTCTCTGAACAGTCTCTTAAGTGTTTTTATCACCGTGGGCAAATGTCTGACATCATTTCTACTCTCCTCCTATTCACCCCTACTGCAAGCTTTGCCAAGCAAGATGTGGGTATAAAAAAGTGTAGCAATAATTAATAAGAAAATAGAGGGAGAAGTTTATGGGAACTGAGGGTCGTTAACACAAAACAATGAGAATGCTCAGCAGCTCTGAATAGATTCCTAAATGTTTTATTATTTTACGTTAAAAGACTTAAGATATTTTAGTGTGGCAGAGATACAACCAGCAGGCAGAAGTGGTGACATTTCAGAGAAAAAAGATGTCATTTCCACAGCAAGAGAGTTATTTTCTCAGGGGCAAAAAGTGCAAAGAACATCTCGAGGCTTTCCCTGGGGTGCATCTCAGGGTCTTGCTTCCAAGATTAAGGCAACATACTAAACAGCTACCAAGGAGATGGGAACACCGCTTGAGCTGAAACTCAGCCTGTGGCTTTACGACTCCTTAGAGCTTTATTCAGGGTATGAAGAGGCCTTAAGAAACTATGAGCAAAGAAATAGTAGTAATAATAATAATAAGAATAATAATATTAAAGCTATAACACACCTCAGAAGCCTAAGACAGTAACCGCTCATGCACTGAAGCCAGCTGCTGTACCAGGGACCTACATTGCTTTGATACCAGACAGTTCAAGAGTAACAGCTAGAAACTCAGCCAGAAGATTACTTGTTAGCATATTTTATTCACTTCAAACACAGATGTTTATTTATTTTGTCTCAGACCATCCTCTCTCTCCTTCCTCCCTCCTCAGTTCTCAGCAGAGGGAGGAGCTGGAGGTGCAGAGCACGACTGCCATTAAACTGAAGCTGGGGACAGAGCTGACATGTTGAACTAATGTCATTGATCTGCCAGCAATGCCAGGACCTGGTGTAGTGGTTAATAATCAGTCCCACTCGCATTACTGAAAGGGAAGCCTGACATCCAGGCATTTCCCTTGTTGCCATGTGGCACAGCCAGCTGCAAGAATTTTGAGATTGTGCTTACAACTCGGAGTTATGAAAATATTCTATAAGAAATGCAAGAAAGAAGAAAAGAAGGGCAGAAGTGATGCACTCTGGTTGGATTGAGAAGCTGGTAGGAAGCACACCTCCGTGGCAGGGAAGCTGGCTGGGTGTTACCAAGTGACAACACATGGTCTGTTTGTCACAGCTGTGCAGGAGGAAGCTGCTCTGCCTGCCAGCACCTCCCCTGCAGTGTCCTGCCAGCCTGGATTCTCAGTGACCCCATCTTCCTCTCTGGCACAAGGCTTTACAGCTCTGTCCCCTCCTCTGGTGACATCTGTGTGACCACGGGAGCATGGTGCAAAGTCTCTCTTGCCAAAAAGATCCAGGTGAACTCTGAAGCAGGAAACAGCCCCCTTGCACCAGAAACCTGCAGAAAAGCTCATCAGTCCTAATTAGCCACAGAAACACGCTAACTAAAGCACCCTACTTTAATGATCAACTCAAAGCTCCACACAGGTTTTGCTCTCCATTACATCAAAGTACCAGTCTGGACCAGCACCAGCTTCATGCACCACATTCCACTGCACGATGCAAATTGGTCTCTTGGGCCCTGTCATGCAATAATCTTCTGCAGATATCATGTTAAGGGATAACAGGTTAATTGTTTCCTGGCTATTATAGAGAGTAATGGAGCTGAAAATCTTTTCTTAAACCCTTTTCATACTGCAACAGACAGAATGGGACCTAATAACAGTCTAAGTTTGGGATACATTTATTTTCCACTGTAATACAAAACAGGGGAACAGGAATAAAAGATTTATCATTTGGCCAAAACACTGTCAATACAAATTTTCCTAAACAAAATTGATCAAATGGTATTGGAAAACCAGTTCATTCATGCTCGGCACTGATGCATCAAATGAATATCCACAACTAAATGTTTCCAATATCTCTCAGCTTGACCTCAAAATACTTCCCAGGCTAAATGACAATGTAATGGAAAAACTTTATTATTCATTACTCATGTGCTTTAAATACTCCAGGAGGCAAAGGCAATGATAGTTTTGTAACACAGATATTGTTGAAGGAGGTGGAAAGACTCCAGGAGTTAAATTAGAGATTTCTCCACAAGGATAATGAGAATTACAGTAAAATTAGAGCTGGAAGATACTAATAAATACAAGTAGAGAGAAAATTTCAGAGGGATCAATTTTTTTCCTAAAAGGGATTTTCGACATTGAGCACGGCCACGTCAGAGGCCTCTCCTGCTTTAGGTCACTGCTCAGTCCTTGGGGCAACAGCTTTTCCCTGCAAACCCACTTCCAGTCAACACATGTACATACACACTTACAGAATATTCCCTGCATCCCAATAGCTTTACACATGCACAATGGCTATGCCCTCAGGCCGGGTATAAATAAATTGACAGTCTGGTTTCTCACTAATTCCATCAGTGAGCTCTCCCTCGGAATGCTAATCAAAACCATTTGGAAGCTCTAGAGGACAAACTCAGGGAGCTGAATGAAACATTTGGTGCCTGGTGTCTGCAGCCTTAATTTTAGCTTGAGCCAGCCCTGAAGGTTACTGTACTTTCAACCCCCGTGAATGAAAATACACAGACACCTGCTGGGGAACTGGCTATTTAGACAACTAGGACAGCAGGGAATAAACCAGGTTTTCTGATGCCCCAGAGATCCCTCAGCAGCAGGTATGGCGTGCAAAACAGACAAAGAGGAGGGGATGGGAATTTGGGCCAAAACATTTCAAGAGGATTAAGCGAGTAAAAAAGGCTGAAGATGCAAGAAAAAAAAAATAGGCTAGCAGGAATTTCTAGAAAGAAAGATGAGAGGGACTGGCGCTAGAGACAGGAGATGAAAGGATGGGAGACAAAAAAGGATGAGAAAGAAGGAAGGGTTGTTGAGGTCAATGGATGCTGATACAGAGCAACGATAACGAGAAGAAAGCTAATGGCAACCTTGACCACCCTGGCACCCTTGGAGAGGTGTGCCTTGCCCTGAACATCTGTCCCCATTACATCTGGTGCTCTGACCAAGTGGTGAGGAGAAAAAGCCTGGCTGGCTTTGAATCTGCTCGCAAAACTTCTGCTGAGCTCAGCTGGCGTTTGGGCTGAGCAAACTTCAACAGCACAGAAGTAGTTATTGTTTTAATCATTCAGATGGGCTCTCTCACTGCTAAAGATATGTATGTCACTGGTGACACTGCTCAAGGAACAGGCTGAAAGGGAAGATGAAATACCTTCTCCCTCCAGTCTGCTGGAGAAAGAGTTCTGGGCAAACTGCTCATAGGAGAACTGGGGATTTAACAAACAAAAACTTGTTGCAAATTTCTCTAGAAAAAACAGTTATTTAAGTTATGAATTCTCCAGTTCTACTGTGGGGAAATGTTTTTTCCTTCTTTCCTCTGACTAGCTATTTGTCTGACATTTCCATCTCTACACCTTTCCCTCGCAGTATTTCCACAGCTGTTTCCCTCCACCCTTCTCTCCCTCCCAAATTCCTTCTCCTTCTCTGTTCCTTCCTCAGCATCCTTTCTCCCTTTCTTAATAACCTCGCATTAATGACTCAGTATATATCAAGTTCATCATGAGCTGGAAGAACCAAATTGCATTAGTGTTGCCCCTGAGCTCGCTGCTTTGCCTGGCCACTCTACCCCAACCCTGCTACTAATGTTTTATGTTAATATTTGCAAGCTACACAGGATGGGGATAGGGACGGATTCAACTTCCCACCTCCTCAAAGACTACATACATGCACTGAGATAGTAGCTGGACAGGGAATAGCACAAAACCTTTTTTCTTTCTTTTTTTTTTTTATTTATGTGGGCCGTAATTGTGATTCCTGGTAATGTTGGGAACAAAAAGAGAATGAGAAATGAGGACATTTTCTGCCTATGCAGACAAACCATGTAGAAAGATGCTATTCTTTGCAGAGTTCTTGCTTTCCAATAAAATTGAGTAGTACATCGGTTTTCTGTCTCATTCATTTCCTTGTGACATGCTGGGGACCTATTTTAGGACCTGGATGAACCTGGGCTAAGCATCAACAGCTTATCCCTCTCTGCACACACTGAAGAATCTTTCACCTTGTCCCACGATGTCTTTTCAAACAGAACTGAAGGGGCTGAGTGAAGGATATGCCAGGCCAGAACTACTCACTTCAGAGGAGCCTGCACTGTTTCACAGTAACAGGATCAGGAGTGCCTCAAGTTCCTATCTGGGGACTGCAGACAGTTTTGGGGAGGAGAAGCCAGCCTGTACCATCCAATGAAGATGTGACAGTCCGGAGAGCAATCTTCTGACAGTAGATATAACCAATAGCATAGGCAATGCCATTATTTTAAATAATAAAAAACCCCAAAACCCAACATGCTAATTTCTAAAGGAAAACAAATTCTGCTGTAGGATACTTAAGCTGCCTGCTTGGCAGACAAGAAACAGAACTAGGGAACAGTTCATGTCACAGAGCATTTCTGGGGAGGTGCAAGGAGATAAAGCAATTACCAGTTGTTGGAGACTATCAAATGTTTTGTTCAAGAAAGTGCCTTTCTTCCCCATGTTCCTAGTATTTGCATCAGGCTAACTGGTATCTGATGGTGCCTTCAGAATTCATCAGTAGTCTAGCCATTACCTCCCCTCACATATGTTCCTTTCCCAGCTATCTGAACTCTGTGGAACATGGAACAAGTCACAGGTTATAGCCTGAGGTGTCTGGAGATTAAGTGTGAGGCAGGGCTCTAAGTGTGTCTCAGAATCTGTGTCAAATGAATTAGCTTTTAAAAGCAGTTTGGGAAAGCAAGAAGCTGAAATTTTTCAAGTCCTAAATTGGCAGCCTAATCCCTGGATGACTTTTCTTCCCCCTTTCGTCCACTTAAAAGTTTGCCTCTATAAATAATTTTGGCGTACAGAAAAGTAAGCAGACTCTCGGCCCACCCAAGCCTTTTCTTCAGCTATGAATTTACCCAATTTGGCCATATTTCACCATGGGTGTAAAATAATTTTCTAACCCTGGCCGTTGATCATCACATGCCTTGCAAAAAATGATTTATGATTCTCATCTTGGCTAATGTAAACGTAGATGCTACTCAAAGTGTCAAACCTGCTTTAAAAAAATCTCAGTAAGGTATTTGTCTTCATAATGACATTCACAGCGGGGATCCCCAGGTTAATTATGTGTTACATAAAGAATCGATTGTTGCATCTTAATTCCATGGCATGGTGACACACGTTTGCATTATAATACACAACACTTTGTTATTTTTCTGCATGGTTTTCAAGCACTTAAATTGACAAGTACATTCTATTCTCCCTGTCGGAGAGGGGACGACAATATGTATATCGAGCAAAATGATACAGCAAGGTTAGTGTGCTTTAATTCCCCATCCAAAATGAGACACCAGGATCATCCCCTTTCCCTTTTGCACCAACACAGAGACAGGGGCACTAGTATAGATTTAGTGAAAGCCAGCATGACTCAGACAACACCCCACACCGTACCCCACATTACCTCACCCCTCTGCTCCCGCACCAGACCACCGTGGAGTCTAACAAACCACTGAAACCGTGCCTTGGCCTGGCAGCAATGTCACGCAGAGGAGAACCCTGCGAGGTGGGTTCTGCTCCCTGCTGTGCTGCCTCCCAACACCCCCAGCACTGCAGAGCCTCCCCCAGCCCAGCGCTCGGTGCTCCTGCCGCACGCTGCTGTGCTCTCCGCGCTGCTGAGCTTTATTCCTCCCCTTTACAATCCAGCAGCTCTAGGATCCCTAATGCTTTCCCCGTATTGAAGCTGCCTTCCAGGCCACTAAACACTTTCATCTGCTCCCTCCAGCCCATGTATATCACTGCTTTGTCTCTTACAAAGAAATGACCCCTAACACACACAGTGCCCCGCAGGAGGTATTACCACGCACCTCTACAGGGATATTAGAACATCTTCCAAGTCTCTCTGTTTTTTCACACACACAGGCATCTTGTTCACTTTTTTTCTTTATTGCTGCTGCTGCACATGGCACAGATATCTTTATCAAGCTGTCTTTATAATAGCTACTTATGTTTTCCTGAACGGTTAGAGCTAATTCAGAGCCCAGCCACGTGTCTGAATGCTTTAAACTATTCCTTCAAACATGCTGCACTCTGCCACTGCCTATGTTTCATCTTCCATTCTGGTACCCACAGTCTTTGAGCCCTTCTTCCCACTGTATAATTTGCATCAGCAGCTAGCAGCAGATCTGATTATCTTATTATCTCCTTGCCTTCCAGTCATTCAAATTATAAATACTGACCAGCACCAATTCCCAGAGCGGCAACTGGATTCACCTTGCATTTCTTTCCATCCCAATGTTGCCTTATCCTACCCACTTCTGCCAGCCTTCTAACTAGATTTTGACTTCAGAAACTGTCCCTTTTGTTTCTCACTCCATAACTCCCAAAATTTCTTGATTTTTTTTCTCTTTTTGTGGGAGCCTCTCCTTTCATCAGCTCTGACTCATCTGGGATGCCCACCGATACCATTCTGCATGAAAATCAGCCTAGGTTCACCCTTGAACACCATGAGTGAAACTTTGTATACTAATTTCTCCTTTGTCCTCTAACTCCTATACTTCTTCAAAAAAAAATTAAAAATCCTGTTATCAAGGCTCTTTTAATCCTATTAATACTCTCAGTCATCGTATTTCCTTATCCCTGTGTCAGTCCAGTTCCTGTGGTTGTGTTATTGGTGGTTGTCTCATGACATCAAGTAAGTTTTCAAACATAAGAAATCTTAATTATGATTGTTCACCTTGCTGAACCTGGTTTAGGCAGTCATCTTCTGAGACTGCTGACCAGTTTTAATGATCTCTTTTTAGTAATTCAATTTCTTAATTCCTTACATTTCCTACAGGAAAAAAAAAAAAAAGGGCTTCACCTTATTCTGTGAGTTAGAACCTTAATCAGATATCAAATAACACAGCAGACAATGTGGAAGCACTGATTTGTGTGCAAAGTAGCCAGCTTGGTCCCACAGCATCCTGCTCCATTCCCATCCTCGCTGCCTACAAGCTCTGCCAGGGTACCTGTAGCTCCAGAATGCATCCCAACCTCAGCCTACACAAACTCTTATTATTCCAGTGCTTAGAATCCACTATTATTTTCCAAATCACACTTTGAAGCATTCTTCTTTCTTCCAGGTCTATCTCTGCTCTCCGCAAACTCCCTCAGATCCTTTTGCCGATGGCCTGAGAGCAGAGCTTCCACCTGGGCATGGCTTTCCTGGCTGCATCAGGTGGCACATGGCAGCTTCCATGGAGGAATAATTACGTGCACATGTTCAGAAGAGGTTATCCTGGTTATCCTGAGGCCCTCTGTGTGTTGGTTTCCTTAAAAACTTACTTTAAATAGGTCCTCACACAGAGCCTCGCAGGTGAGAGGTAAGGACACAGAGCCATCCACAGATCGGCACCTTCCTCTCCCATTTCAGTTTTCATTACTGTAACCTTTCATGCCTTCTATATCCATCCCCTTATTCTGATACATGTCAAGAGCTACCTGAGACTTTTTTCCTAAATTATAGATGGCTCCCCCAGGCTAATTTCTTTTTTCCATATCACAAATTCTCTTTGGTCATCTTCAGCAAACACCATCAAAGCCAGCCTTCCCACCTATCCCTCCCTACAACCTCAGCATCAGTGACAGGAAGCAAATATGGTTCTACAATTTATTGTATTAGCACTTCTAAAACAACAAAGGAGGCATTGATTTTCCAAGCCAAAGGCACATGGGAAGGTACAAAAACCATCTCTGCCCAGCTCAGATCAGAGGAAAGAGACGCTGCAGAGGAGAAGGCTTCCCCCAGCCTGGTGCCTGCTCTCTTTGAAGAGGGAGGATGCAAGTACAAGCAAGGGGCTCGCTGGCTGTTCTCTTACAGGTGTCAGTGTAATCATTCTGACACGAGAACCTTCTTGCTGCTTGCCACACTTAGCAGAGAAATGGACAATAACAGGGAAAATATGACCCTTTTTTCTCTTTCTTTCTTTTGAATACTCTGTACTAGTCACCTGGAGAATGGCTGATAACACTGAGGGTAATTCAGGCAAAAATACTGCAGGACCCTCTTTGATGTCTGCTCTGATGTAATATAGGTTCACAAAATGAACGTGTGATACAATAACACCACACAAAGTTACAGAATACATGAGAAAGCCAGGTCAGAGGGAGATTTCACCAGATAGTTCAAGGGCAAGTTGCTGATCGTTTCATTCGGAAGCTGGGTGAGGAAGGACATCCTGCAGTGAGTCCCAGGGATGTGATATCGACAGTCAGAAATCAAAGATCGAGAAGGTCCTTTCAGGTGAACCAAGTGCCATTAACCACTAACAAGGGTTTGCAGGCCTGCAGAGCCCAAAGGCTAATTTCATCACAGACCACATGTCCAGTGGCACAAACTAAACTGAGAGCCATTAAGATACGGATGCCGGATATTTATACTTTAAATTTTATTGGAAAAAATTGTTACTACAAGGAAAGCAAAAATAAGGATCAAAACAAAGCTCCTACTTTATTACAGGAGATAGGAAGTTGTGGTGCTTGTCTATGAGGAGCTGACCGGGAGCATGCAGACAGTTTTAGACATTTGGACACATTTACCGAAGAGAACATCTGCCAGAACTGGCAGTTTTCAAACTTTTGCAAACCACCTGTCAGTATTTTCCCTTCTATAATCTCACCAGCACAGGGTCAGTTTAATACCTGCACACTCTATGCTTTAGGAGAGACAGAAACAAAGAAATCAGGTCTTTGAAGACTGTGGGGAACAGGCTGAAGAAAGGGAGACGAGTTCAGAGAGACTGAGCTATGCTGAAGGCAGGCAGCTCTCTCAAGCAAGTGGGGTAACTGATGTGACCCACACAAAAGCACACGTTGCCCCTTGTTCTGCCATGAGCACATCCACGTTGGCTTTTTCAGAGATGGAGACCAGAAATAAGCAAATGGAGCTGACAAACGTTTCACCTCCTAGTGAGAGCAGCAGCTGAGAAGCACACAGGACTTGCAAAAACAAACTACGAGTTTCTGAGTCTTTGAAAACCAACTGACCGCTCACAGCAAAGCAGATGAACCTTTATCAGCAGAGGAGACTGACTGACTCCAGATTACAGGCTCTCAGGATCTCTCATCTTGCAGCTGCACTACCTGAGAAAATTTGCATAAGAACATGCTGCTTTTTTCTTAGGAATCCTTTTATGATTTCTACTGAAAATGATAATCCTCTGTTTGTGACATTGCAATCATTTCTACTACAATCAAGTGTTCTGTCCAAAAGGAGGATTACCGCTTCAGTTTGGAAAGTGTATGGACTTTCAGAGGAACTAAGGAGCCAGTTTCCAAGAAAATGACCTTGGTAATAGAGAACAAAGGAGACAAAGATCTAAAAACAACACTACATACGGTCAGAACTGCCTCTTCCAAGCAGTGTCTGAAGCCCTTCAAGTTCACAAAAACTGATGTTCCTACAGATGAGGAGATGGAAACAATGGAGACAGAAAAAGCAGCGAGACATTCCTCTTTACTGTGCCAACCCAAAATCCACTCAGATTTTTCCTTTGACAAGCTATTAATGTTTTAAAACTAAACATCACAGGGACATATATAGAAAACCCACTGCAGTTTTCAAGTCCATCCTTTTCAGCAGCGTCCTGTGGGGAGGAGCATCACTGCACGTGGTGCTGAATGTCAAACAACTCGCTTAAACCTGCGCCTCTGGCAGCTGCTCAGAAATCCACAGAACAAACAGNTTTTTTTTTTTTTTTCAAGAACATAATTTAGCACGACTTTCCACAGAACAATTTCCATGGGATTACCCACAATGCACTGCATTATGGTAATGCCTTTCAACCTCGGATGCGTATTAGACTGACAGTCCTAAGAATCTGTTAAAGGAAAAATAAACGATACAGGATAAATCATGATGTAAGACAGGACAGTGAACATTCCACACTTGTGTAATCTGCCAAAATTCAGCCTAAAACTGGCCTAAGAAAGAGAACACGAGTATTGCGCTCTCAGATCAGCTTTAGGGAATGTTCCCAACTCAAGCAGAAAATGACACCTGACTGAGACATGGGTGTAATCACGAAGGAATGGGAAGTACAACAAACCAGAACTAAGAGCTGAACAGAAGACAAGGAGAGATTTTCTTCATTTCTTTGATTTCCCAGTGGGTAGCGCTGGAGGGAAAATTCCTTCTTGCCCATCCAAGAATGGTTTGGTTCACCGCGCTTCACGACACACATTTCCTCACTCTGCCTCTGCTCCTCTCCAAGCCCTGCTGCATCTTCTGATGCTGGTAGTGATCCCTAATAGATCCTGGACCGACTCTGTGTTGAAAAACAGCCCTCCCAAAATGCTGAGCCTCAGGGCTATGTGGTCACGGAATCCAAAATACTGATATCTCCTTCGTGCAGTCGTGGATGGCCACTCAGCCCTTCAGCAGGGGAACAAACACTTCCTCCTAATGTTTTCCAGAATTGGTCTTGCACTTTCCCATAGGAAATATCCACAGGAAAATAGAATCAAATGTTAACTCTCCCCTTCAATCGATTCCACACACTGTTTTCCTAGTAATTGAAGCAATCAGCTATCACTCCTCAAAACCTGAACTGAGGCATAAGTCTCTTTTGGTATGCAATGAAGAGAGGTTTAACTGGCCAGGGGACTTTCCTGCAAAGCCCTCAGACAAACAGGAGCAAAAGGTAACAAGGAGGGAACAAGTTATAGAGCTGGTCGAGGGGAAGGTACATGGTAAAAAGCAGGATTTTTCCATCAAGGTCTTTTCATTAGTTCTCTCAAAGCTAAGTAACAGGAAAATGAACAAAATAAGGGTTGAGGCCAAATTATATTTGCTGAAGAGGAGTTATAGAGATTAGTGTATTAATTAATCAAGACAATGGTGTCAGCAAGGGCCTGACCTTTATTCCTGCCCCAGTAACAGCTTTGTCCCTGGTGACTTTCAGCCTGCATGCTAAAGCCATTTAGATACATCCCTCAATTAATTGCAGGATACCCTCTGGGAGGTAGGAGAGCAGCTCTGCAAGCTTCAAGCAGGGATGCTGAGTCAGAGGAGGAGAAACCTAGTCAAAGGCACCTCATCAAGGGCATTGGCAGAGCTAGGGAGAGAGCCCACAATTCTCTTTACCTCTCACACTTCACCCCTCATGGCTAGGAACTCAAGTGTTCAAAGGCATTAATCTGGAATTCTGCCACACTTTATTAAAAAAAACAAAAACAAAAACTCAGAGACTAACAAGAAATAAAGATTAGGTTTTAAAATCCCCACTGCAAAACCACAGGGAAGAGCCTGGTTTAAAAAGAACTTGTATCCTTTATATTTTGTAATAAAAAACCAGCAAGACATGAAACTTGGGCAAAATGACAGATAGTACTGAGACAAGGACAGAAGGCAGGTCTTCAGTCACATCCCCTGAGCACCAGTCACTCTGACGAAGGATCTCCAGAGTCCACAAGTGCAGCTGGACAGCAGGATACGAGGTAGGATAAAGAGTAGGTGCTGTCCCACACAGCAGGGATGGACAGGAGTGGAATGTGGACAGTCTCAAGAAGACAAAAAGCAATCACAGGCTTTCAGAGGCAATCAGGGGACCAAAAAGCCACATGGGTTGGGGAGACAGTGGTGATGCTCAAGGATGGATACAACACTGGAAGGTGCCTGCTGTCAGAACAGATGTCATTACAGCGACTGGGAGCCTGGATTTGTTTTGTCTCCCAAGCAAAACCACAGCCCATGGAGCCTGCCCACAGCCCCCATCAGCCTGAACTCCCATCCACAGGCTGGCTTTCTGGCTTCACCTGGGACCCTCATGGTCACTGCAGACCCACCAGTGATACCTAGGCTAACCCCAGTCACCACCACTGGACCTGATTGTGATTCACTGTTTGTGTTCCTGGCTTGGCCTGGTTCTGCTTCATCACCATGCTTGGTGTCCTGGGCTATGGGTTGGATGTGCCCATCCTTCACAGGCCTGCTCACCTTGCTCAGCTGCAGTGGGACACAGGCTTGGCTGGCAAGGAGAGACATCTGGAATTAACTCAATTTCTCCCATGGCTAGCACTGCACTTAACTCTTCTCACAGTACAGGCTCTAAACTGTCTGTCTCAACTCCAGATGAACGATATTGCAGAAGCTGTAGCTTGGATAAGAAAAATTGTTCCCTCGACATGTCTGTCTACCCCTCGCTGAGCTGAACCTGCCTGTCCCTTCCACTTCAGTTCTACAGCCCTTCTCATTCAGTCCTGATGCTGAAGGAAGCTCAGACAAGGTGGTCTCTGGTGTGCATAGAGCCTAGACTGGCACATACTCAGCTTTGTTCCACACTCCTCCATTCAGAGGTTACAACATCCCAAACCACAGCCAAACTTCACCACATTACATTGCACTCACTTGCCTGGCACCTTCTGGTCCATAATTAGCCAGCACCTGCCACCTCTCGACTGTCATATTTGAAATTGGTCAAAATATTTTGCCAGTACAAATAAGCCTTTAGCTTTAGGCACCAAATTAATTTTTGTTAAAGCCTACAGGGTTACCTCACGTTAGAACCCAGCTACAAAAATAGATTTCCTTTCCTCTTCCCTAGCTATTGTTGGCAAACATTAGTAATAGTGAGAGAAGCTATTTTGGGACTTTTATTGGCAAGTCTTATGTTCAGACACTAAAGGAAGTAATTGGCTGACAGTGGGAAAAAAGCGCTAGACATGGCTTTCAAAAAAATACCACTTTCTGCCAAGCTCTTTATGCACAATTTCTCTGGGAAAAAAAAAAAAACCAAACCCAACACCAAACCCCAAAACAACTGAAAACCAAAAGGCTTTATCAACTGCTACCAATAGAGGACACACCTGCGAGGATGAATGAGAGAAAAGGGCACACATGGGAAGTTCTCTGTCTCAGGCTGACAACCACAGACATCCAAGGACACATTTCTGAGACACAGGTACCGTAACAAACAAACCCGTTCATAACTACTCAATTAAAGTAACATTTTCACCATGTACAGACACACCAGTGCACACTTGGAGGTGTGAGAGAACATGTTTTGAACTAGTTCACTCAACTGTGTGCCCACATTCAGCCGTAGTCTTCGACCAAGACAAGTTTCCACTCAAATATTCCCTGCACACAAACGCTCCACCAGTACAAACACTCACCTCTTGTGAGTCAGGAAAGTACAGGCAGGAGCTAAATAGAAGCACACAGAGATCCATATCTATTTCTCTTGTAAATTGTGCACACAGTCTTCACTCATTTATTAACGCCGTGCTAATAATTTCTAGCAATTAGCGTTAAAATGGGAAAACATGATAATGCAGATCTTGGTCCTTTACAAGTGAATTAATTACACTCAGCAATACCTGTCACCCCCAATACATACAAAGGAATAGCCCAGGTTCGTTATTCTATTTCCCAGGCATTTGCTTCAGAGTAACTAGGATTTATTCGTCAATGAGCTCAGAAACAATACAATAAAATTCACTAAATGGAAACATAAAAATTAAGCCCTTTCCCACAAAGCCAGGCTGAGCAGTACAATTACCCAGAGTCTTCCAGACTCCTAATGAAAATCAAAAATGATTGGCAAATGATTTAGGAAGAATACAACCTGTTCTTTTTCACTTCTTTGTCTGGGTGTGGAGACAGTACATTTGTCAGCAAGCAGTGGATGATGCAGGTTATAGTCACACGTAATAAACTTTTGCTGTGTCTCTGTGCCACTAGCCTTGCTGTGCATCCGAAACCCAACGAGGATTATGTGCAATCAGCAAAGACAAAGTCTTTATTCAGTCCCTAAGTGTTCTTGTACCAGGTTTGCAAGAGCTGTGGGCACAGCCATTCACAAGGACTAATCACCCACTCACAGACAAATCGTCAGCTCATTACATGGGTTACATGTGGAATTATTCTCTCCATGTACTTTGCTACTAATTTTCCCTGCAAGCGAAAGCAAATTCTCTACAATCCCTATACAGAGAGACTGAGTTCTGTATACACAACAAATAATTTTGTGCTGTTGCACAAAAAAGTGTGCAATGGGCAACAGAGGGAAAAATTCTTAAGGCTTTTTTTGTTTTTTCTCTTTTCCTTTTAAATTCAAGACCATATACATAAATGAGATGTATTTTGGGATTATGCCAAGCCTCAGTAGTATTGACATAGAAATAAGGGTAAAAATTTCTGGTTGTCTTGGGAGCATTCTGGCTGTCTTAAAGGAGAAGGCCTTCAATTACTGATTCTGCCTTTTTGGAATCTCTTTAAGGTTTAGATTCTGGGTGAGGAGTTATGAAAGCTCACATTTAATTCAGTTTATCATAGCTGTACACTCTCAAATGAAATCAGTGGATCTGACTGGAAAGAGAGGGATATTTAATGAAGCGCCTTGGGGGTCGAAATATCTGCTATTCAGTCTTCATGAAATAAGCCTCTTCAGAATTTTATATTCCCTTATTTCAGCCAGTCAGGATCTCCAGCAAAGCCAGCCTGACCTTAAATGCCATCTGGACTGTACTTATGTATTCCAAACACACCTAGAAGAACCACATGCTTCTCATTCTTGGGCTGTATGAGCAGATAATGAGCCAAATCTGTACCACAATAATTTGATCTCTCTTCAGGCTGTCCCTCTTTTAAGAACCTTTTCACATGAATTCATAAACCTACCTAAGCTTTTCCTTTCCCAAAGAGTGTAACAAAAGATTTTTCCTAAAACATATGGGAAATCCTGATAAGATTTCTCCTTTCTAGCAATGGACTCACGAAAGGTCCCATTCATGCTAAACCAGTCAACAACACTGAGGCAACAGCACATTCACTGAACTGGTATCCCAATACCCTGATAGCAAGGTCTGCCCTTGTAATCAGGATCAAGGGCATGAACCAGTCACCATTTACACATCTATGAGATACTGAGCATCTCTGTATCAACAGGCTGAGGGCACTTCCACAGGGTCTGACCCCACATCTCCGTCTCCAGCTGAACTGGCCTTGCTTTGTCCCAAACTCCTCTGCCACTAAACCCATCCACCTAATTTTAAATCCCAAAATGTTCGTGCCGACAAAGACATGCCTGAAAAGCTGTAGAAGACCCTAAAGAAAGGCAAGGAGAGTTAAGAAGATATGGAATTTCCTTCCCACCTTTTAATAAACACTGTATGAGCAGAAAGGAGGAAACATTACAAGGGATAAGCTGCTCTCCCTTGCCCTACAAGCAGCAGGAGACAGCTGAAAGCAGCAGTTGTGACAGGCACTGCCTGTGCTGGTTTGCTTTCCACCAGCCTGGCACCCCTCACATCAATGAGGTGTCATTGAACAGGACTGCACGGTGTGAGGAGGCTGCCCCACCCTTCTGCTCCAATCCTGGGTGGAAGAAGGGATGGGATAGAACCTCAGAAGGCATTCACCTTCTCTGCTGTCCTGTGGGCTCCCACAGGCAAGCAAGAAATGCACAAATGGCAGTGCTGTGAGCGTGCTGTCCTTCAGAGCAGAGGCTCCGCTGCAGACCCATGCACTGCACGCCTCCACTCCAATTAGTTGTAAATGGAAGGGAACTGAGAGACAGATCTCCCCCCAGCTTTGCATTTATTAAAAGGTCACCAAGGAAATGCGTGTTTTTTCCTGTGAACAGAGATATCAGAAGCTAATGAAATCTGAACTCCATCATTGCTGTGTGCATTTTCTTTTCAGTCTTCCCTTAGAATCGAGCTTCCTTTCCCTTTCACAGGCTGCTACAGACTCCCATATGT
Organism: Oreocharis arfaki; assembly: GCA_013398015.1. Lineage (NCBI taxonomy): Eukaryota > Metazoa > Chordata > Aves > Passeriformes > Paramythiidae > Oreocharis > Oreocharis arfaki. Next base: position 2,264,514 of record VZRR01005155.1, on the reverse strand, counting down.
GCTATGGCAAGGAAGATTTAACAGGAAGGCTGAGGTTACCCTCCTCTTCCTTTTTCCTACCCTGCCTGCACTAGCAACTGTGATGGCATCATCTGGCAGCAGAATGACACAGAGCTCATCATGATTTTACTTGCATCTTGCCTGCTATAGGGCCACAGGGAACATCCATGGGCATTCCACATGTCCACACAACATACATGCACTCATGTAGTAGAATCATAAAATCATTTAGTCTGGGGAAGACCTCTGAGACCAAGTTCAATCTTTGTGTTAGACTCAGGCAATGCTGGTACCAATTACCTGTGTTTCATGTTCTGCCTACAAGCAGAGGTAAATATACACTCACACACGTACACACAACCTTGTGCACAGCTTCTTCCCAGCACAATCTCTCGTTTGCACACAGCCAGAATATGAAAATCCACGTGAAAAATCATAATCATGTACATCCTGTCACTCACCCATCTTAAAACCCCTACAAACCCGCCTGCTCTGTCACCAAGCACACACCCTTCCTGACCCCCACCTCTAGGAATGCAAGAGGTCTGGAAATCAATAACCATTTACAGGCTTCAATCCACCACTGTCAAGTTTGTTCTCCCCTGTTTGCAGTGACAGACAAGCAGACTAAAGATGCAGGACATCAGTATGCAGAGGAGGGGACGTGGGCACTGTGTCAGCATAAAAAGCAGGAAGACACTGCTGAATCCAGTCGAGGTTGTTCTTGCCTCCTGCAACCAGCTGAGCAGAGCTGCCACTGTCCCAGAAACGTCCTGCTTTATTCCCAGGACATCAATGCAGAACAGAACAGGGAAATAACCAAAGGCCGTTTTCTGGAAATAACGTAATTGTACATAGGAAAATTCAGAAAGAATCCCATTCACCTCGTTCCAAATCCTAAGCAATGACTTCACTCACATAAAATGTGCTGCGTGATCAGTATCTTACCAAAATGACTTGATGCCATATCCTACAGAGGAGACAGCATGAAACTAACCACACTTCAGGCACAGCAGGCTGCTTTTAGCACTATGAGGATGCTTTGCTGACCTTTCAAAGAGAATGAACATGCAAATGCAGTGCACCTGGAAGCAGTCAATACCCGTGCCAGCGGATTTCAACTAACTGTGCAGCATCCAAAAATAATAACCAAAGGATAACCAAAGAATAACCAAAAATCTGACAGTATTCCCAGAGTCTGACATGAGGTCTAACCATGTCCCTCTGTCACAGCCCACAGCCGCACCTGCAGAACCAGCGCCTGAACATCACAGAGCTACTCAAGCTCAGCCCACAGCATGGCCTCATTCTCAAAACCCTCAGTTTATCATTGTATCTATATTCAGAGATCTCGATTCTGCATTTCAAACAAATCCTATTATGCCAGGCCTGAATCTCTCCTGGGCAGAGATTGGCATTAATATAAATATAATTATGGTTGTTTAATAAATGTACAATGTCTGCTGATCTATTTCATTAAATTAACTACAAGAATGAATTTTGCATTCATCCTGACAAGGCCTGTTTCCAAAGCTGATATTTAATACCAGGCCCCAGTACAAGTCATACTTCAGGGTACAAAAATCAAAGGATTTGGTGAGAACTAAATGTATGAAACCAGAGAAGGAATTTTGGTGGCTTGTTGCAGGTACCCAGCCTGTGCCACACCTTTGCCTAGAGCTGATCAGCCAGATAAGAAATTCAAGTCATTTCTGTGTATGTGGAGGTTAGCAGGGCTGTTCCTGACCCAGAAAAAGCTTCAATGCTCTGACCTCTGGAAGCCCTTCCAATCACTGAACACACTGGCTTGATCAGAAAAGTGACCTTTCTGTCGCTCTTTCCAAGCCAGCCCAAGCTCCACTTTCAGATCCCATTTATTTCATTCTCCCTCACTGGAAGAGACAGAAGGGCTGCTCTTAAAAGGTCATTACAAAATTGCTGTCCAGCTGCCTACTGCACTTTCACAGCTTTCATCTCTGGTGGAACGGCTCCATCTGGTAGCACAGGCGACAGGGTTGACTTCAGGTGCCAATTCAGCTGGGTGCAGGGGAGCTGGAGGTTGTGAACAAGTCACCAAGTAACTCGGGTTTGTTTGTTTATGTTGTGTTCTAGGGTTGTCTCCCTTCTTCCCCATCACTGCCAGCCAGCGAGGCATACACGCTGTGGGCCATCACGACATGGTTATGCAGCCCTTCTTCCTAACTCACACAACACAACCAAGCCTATTCCTCCTCAAGGCTAGAAAGAAAAATACGAGAAAGGCAGTAAAAATAGAACTGAAAGTATAGTATAATGTAAGAAAAAAAAAAAAAGGGCTAAAGTAAACAGCTTCAGAAAGGCTAGATTCATACTCCATTGTTTTCGTGTAGAGACAGCAATTCAAACCAAATAATCTCACTTGACTTTCAATTATCTTGCAAGATAAAATCATTTTGTCAACTACCAGCTTCCCCTCCAAACCAGAACAAGTCTCTGCCCAATCTGCTGAGCAGTATCTTTTAAACAAATGACTACGTTAAAAAAAAAGAAAAAAAAAAAGTACCTATGAGCAAATGCAAACTTCCCTTATGGATTCTGTGGCAAAAGAAAATCTATATATCTGTTCTAAATTATATTTTATAAATAAGTGATCTCCAGCAGGACTAAGCTGCTGTAAACTGGACAAAATTTCTAGGGTTTTTTTCAGCCTTGGTAGTACATAATTGTACTTCTTCCCCAAACTCATTTACAGTATCTTCCTCAAACTCATTATAAAACATCTTTTTTGTTGCTGCTTTGTATGAATCTCTGATTCAATTTCATTGTGGAATTCAGTCATTACTTCCAGCACCCCCAAAGGAAACTTTCTTATTTATTCATAAAGCTGAGAGGAGGTGGGGAAAACGAAGAGATTTGGTGAAAAATGTTTTGAGAAAGATGCTTTGCCTAAGACAAAACTTTGTGAGAGTATGACCAGGTACAGGTGACCTTTCTCAGGGAGAGCTGCTCAGCTCTTGGGTGATGTTTTTGATCAGACCCCACAAGAAAGATATCCTTGCAAGCTGAGCTCCCTATGAGGGATGGGGGCTGTTCTATTTTAGGTGAGCAAAGTTGCTACCGAGTTGTGCAATTCAATCTCTTTCTGGCTCAAGGAACATCTCATTATTTACACAAAATATTACAACTCTTACTTGAGAAGCAGGGACAAGTTCAACAAAAGACCTTCTAGCAATCTAAATCCTTGCTTTGAAGCAGGCAGACTGGAATCTGAGTTTTCTTCAGCCAAAAGAGGGTAATGACCCTCTCTGTGATCAGCTGTTTTCAATTTCTGCAAGTTATTTTAAAATAAGCCTGTTTTCAGCCTAGTGCAAATTGGGAACATTGGCTTGAAATATCAGAAGATGCCAAAGACAGCACCTGCTTTCCACAACTACATATCAATATTTTTATCTTCCGTGGCAAAAGGTGCTGAGGAAGTGTTGACTGTGGAGATGATGACAACAGGAAATGAGGTAAAACATCTTCAGAGGTGTAAGTCTTAGCATCAGCCTAGTAAAGCTTTGGCCTCTTTAAACCCAATCCCTAAAGAAAAAATGTTGGGCTAGGACTAAGTGTACAGTCAAGAGAGTTTCCCATTTCTGGGTCAGAACAAACTGAATAACTCTTATAGATGCCAATACATGGCAGATAGAAAAAGTCCTGAAAAGGAACAGTTTGCTCCCTTTTCTCTTAGTCCAATGACCTAATAAATCCCAGAGGAAGAATGATAAGGGCAAAGATAATCAGCATTTAGTATCATCATTATTGAAAACACCCAGGCAAGAACAGGCCATAATCTTTGAAAAGATGAACATAGATTTGAGTGGGAAAAGAAATACCTCCAACAAATTAAAGGCACTACTTACATAAATATGTCTGTTTAAAAATCTCATCCATGCAATAATTTCTACAGTAGCGTTCCAGAAGTTATTTTCTGGTGATGGTCTCAAAGACTTCCTTACTGTTCTAAGGACTGACTGCCGTGAATTTTTCCTTTTTATCTTCTTCTATCCATTTCCAACATTACAGTGGCTGGTGTCTATTTTCCCTATTTTCTTTGTTCAGTGACAGTAAACGCTATGTTATTATTCTTCACAAGACTATTTCCATGAGCCACATTTAGGGAAATGACCTCTACTGTTGTTTACTCCTTACATTCAGAAATACTAGTAAACAATTAGTGCTAACAAACAAGAAACTGAGACTGAAATGACTGAAATCTGTCTCACTATAATCAATCATGTAGATTTTTCATCAGTATTATGAGTCATTGTCCTCTACAGTAATAATTGCTTTCTTTTTGCCACTAAACCAGCATCATTTTTAACCGAACATGTCCTCAATTCTTAATTAGAGAATTGTACCTTTTTGGATATGTAGCAAAATCCTTTTTAGAAAAGGACTCAATTTCTATTCATAATACTTCCTTTTTTTTTTTTTCTCCTCTTGTGGTCTGCTTTACCTCTAATATTTCTTCAGCTCTGAAAAATCACCCTTATTAAGGAAAAAAATATACAAGAAAACATGTTAATAGGAACACTGTCCCCTGCCCACGTTAAATGTAATTGGGTCATGATCACTGGTGTCTAGGTAACCACAAACTCCCACAACAAAGATTAATTCATCATTTCCAGTTACAACGTAGTCCAAAATAGAACAACAGTGGATACTACATCTTTTGTGTTACAAATTAGTCATCTCTAATGTTTAGAATCTTTAATAGTATTTACCACTGCCACATGAAATCTCAAGCAGATCTCACCCAAGCTGAAGTCCATGGGCACACATTTACTTTGTCTGCATGGAATACAAGTGCTTCTGAGGCAGTTTATCCCATTTTCTAGCTTAATTCAGTGTGCCAGGCTGGAACATTTCCTAGATTTTGCCATCCTACCTGCACTATGTAGACCTGAATTACCAGTAAATGAAGATGTAGCACACTGCCATTCCCCTCATCCCAGCCAGACACACTACTACCCTTTCTGTCCTCCCCGAGCAGGGAACAGACCAGTAGCTGGAGATGTTTAAATACAAAATTTTCCTTGCAGGTTCTGGTACAGCCAGTTAAATTACACCTTATCAACAGAGATGATCTTTTAATTAGTCTTGCTCATTGCTATTTAGCAATAGTATGGAGACATTTGAGAAATTATTGCATCTGCAGTTTTTCCTGCACTGGTTCAGATTATTTATGACAAGGTGTTTGAGTTCGAACTGCATTTGTTTCCACAGGGCTTGGCCCCTACCACTTCATTAAAGATTAGCTCTCTTCCTCCGAAGTGCAAGGGACCCTCCTGCACGTGATCTCCCTGAGCACTGGAACGTGGCTCACTTCTCCAAAAAAGGTCTTCTGCTCTATTGCAATTTCTGCAACCAATAGTTATCTTTCATTCCTCCTTTGATTTACACCTTTAAAAAACTCTCTGGCAAAATCCCCAAGATTTTTGTCTTTCCTTTTCATCAAAAGCCCTGAAGAATCCTATCATATACCACTCCACATATTTCTCTGCCATCTGTTTCCAAAATGCATCATCCAAACGTGCCTTTGCATCTCATACTTCTGGTCTGGACAGACAATGCACTGTCATGTTGTACTTGTGTTTACTCCTCTGTCCACTCTTGCTCAGTGAGGCTCATTTATGACAACTACTTGCTTGAAAATATCCCAGTGTTCTTGTTTGTTTTGCAGCAAAACACATCAGAGATATCCTTCCAATTCTCTACAGAGAAGAGTGTCACACATCAGCAGCACTGAATGTCTCTGGATTCTCTTTCTTCTCTTGGCTATAAGTAACCAACATATTTTTTATTATTATTTCAACTATCTTCAGCCTCCTCAGGTCTGAGCCTTCCCTGCTTATGACAGGCATGCAAATGATTTCTGAATTGTCCCCAATATCTGCATCTCTGCATGTTGCTTGGTGTGCCAAAATGTCTCTTTCTAGACCACATATCTTCCCTTGTAGATCTCCCACCATCTGGCAGCACATGTATTCCTTAGACAAAAATCAGAATATAACACATCCAAGGCAGATCACAGCCACTTTTTGGGTTTTTATTTCATCATCCATATGCAGTATGCAGTGCAGGGTCTTACCTGAAGATAAGCCATAAAACTTCAAACTCCATCCCAAACTAGGCTTATCAACTTCTGTCTCAGAGTTCATCTGGCATAAGCATACACTCACATTACAAGTTTATCACACACAGAAGCACATATTTCTGCTCTGGTATTCAAAACTAAAGTGTTTACAATTTAGTTTGGCTTAATTTACTTTAGAAATGAGTTAAGCCAAATTTAATTAAGGGCACCTTAATTCTGCTTCAGAGTGTTGACATGTAGCTTAATGTGGTTTAGCACAAGAATTTCCACTTGCACATTTAGCTAATTCAGAAGCACTTTCCTGCATGTTCTGATATAGACAAACTATTAAAGAATTAAGCATGTTTAATTAATTATCAAAAAAGATTGAAAGGTCGCTTAGGTTGCATTGTGTAAGTACCTTCAAGAGAACAAACTCGTAAGTTACTAAAGGTCTCTCTAAACTAGCAGAGAAAAATACCACAAACACAGCTAAAACATGAGGCAGATGAATTCAAATGAGAATAACGCAATAATATTTAACGGTTACTGACATCTAGAAAATACCATGGGACCAGATAGATTTCCAATCCTGTGATATTCTCAAATCCAGTCTGGATATTTTTCTGTTTACACAAACACAAGTTAACAGGCTTTGTACAAAGCTGCCTGGGTGAAGCCCAAAGGCTTATGATGTACAAGAGGTCAAACTAGAATAACTAAGTCTCACCTAAGCATCAAAGCTTCATGAATTTGTTGTTAAGATTCTGTTTTCAGTGCTTAATACCTCTCCCAGCAACTGCAGCCTTCCCTGCTGCTGGACAGGCTGCACCTGGACATGGCAGAGAAGAGAATGAACACAGATTCCCCTTGCTCTTGCTATGACTCTGTAATATTTGCCAAGTCTTCAGTCCAGACTTGAGGCAGAACTACAGAAAGGCAGAGAGGCTGTGGAGCTGTGCTACAGAGGACACCATTTTCACACTCAAGGAGCTGCAGTAGGAGCAGGATTTCCAGATGTGGGCTCTGTGCAATACCCACCTTCTCTAGCTGGAAGACCTGACTGTACTCGAGGACAAGCCCACCACATGACACAGCCTGCAGACACACAAGTATTATTTATGATGTTTAAAGTACCAGGCAAGAGCACATGTTCTGATTTAAGCAAAAAAAAATGTCATCACTCTGTCACTAAGGAAGGAATTTAATATTTGCAATGCAGAGAAATAATAATCTGCTACACTGGGCAATTGGAAACCATTTTTGTGGTAGAAAGAAAAATAGAGAAAAGGTAACAATCATTTAAAGAGTTCAATACACCTGAAAAAAAAAATCTGGATTGGAAGCAAAACAAGGAAATGAACCAAACAGACTAGAGCTGGGTGGAACCAGGATGTATCTTCAGATTTTGAGACTGAAGAGAACGAACAGACTGTCTAGTGTGATTTTAGGGGAGACCAGAGCAGGGGACCTGGATAACAGAATACATAAAACAGAGGCATGAGGATGGCAGTGAGCATGGATACAGAGCCGACAGACCAGCAGACTGGGAAGTACTGCAGCTGTGGGAAGCACATTTTACAAGGATACAGAAACCAGCAAAAGGAAGATTAGATTTCAAAATACAGTTTATGCTTAATAACAGACGGCATATACAAATTATGGCCATCAACCAGTAGAATTCACTGCTGCAGGAAGACCTGACTGATAAAAGATTACAAAAGAGAATGAAAAAGCAACATAATTATTCACAGAGAGTGTAGCTCATTATTCCAAGTTTTGAAAATGATAATCAGGGCTCATGTTGTAGCGTGTGAAGCAGAGGAGAGGCAGGTCAGGCTGGTAGGATTATTTCCTTTCCGTGTCTCGGTGTAATTGAATCAGTTGCCTTACAGGCAGGTTTTGTTTTCTTCAGAGCCATGAGGAACTCGTGTCTGCATGAGGCAGGATACCTGATTATATGGACCAGTGATCTGATCCAGCATGGCAAATGTTATGATCCTAAGAGGAAAGGAATTCATCTTTACAGAAAATCCTGTAATCAAAAACTTTGAACTTTAGATGCTTCTAAAAACCCATGCATAGTCAAAGGCAAACATGGCTCTTTTAGCCTGTGCTTTTCCACCTACCCATTCTTATTTTCCATGCCTGAGGAGTTCGTGATTAGACTAGGAGCTTCATCAAAGGGCAATTTTCAGCTGCCAAATAGATTTGTACAATAAATCCACACGGGGCCAGATTAACAAGCAAGAGAGACATCAGAAATCAAAAAGCTAGCTGCTGTAATTCCCCAGAAAACTTGAAAGGATGATGTGCAATGATATTTGGGCTTTTAAAGGGGCACCATTGAAATCTGCAGTTAGTTTTCATTAGGAATGTTGCTTTTCTATTCCTTATCCTTCCCAAGAGATTTTTTCTTTAGAAGACTGAGATCCCACGGACATTCAAGGTCATGCCACTCAGGATTTCTTAGTGGACTTCAAATAAAACAGTAACATTTCATCCAGAAAAATTATGTGTGTATGTGTGTGTGTGTCTGCAGTTTCTGATTTGTCAGTATAATATTTAAAATAGAAAATGAAAAATAATCTTTAAACATCGAGTTTGCTTTACTTTTATACTTTTTCTGTTTGCTCTAATAATTTGTACAGTGAATGTAGTTAAGGCTCTAACATCTGAAGTCAAAACAGGTCCTCAGCTATGCCCACAAACTGAATAAATACAATTCATAGATTAGCCTGACCATAAATTGCTAGGCATTTTCAGCCTTCTGGCACTACAAAAGACTGTTTGACTTCCGAACATGACAGCACTGACTTTAATACTAGGAGAGCTTGTTCCTCCTTCCAGAACATGGACAAACCTACTCCCTCAATCACAAGGTGACAGCATTTGTTGTTTTTATGTCTCCACATGAGCACACTGGTTTTGTTCATTTTCAGATGGGGACACAATAGCAGTCACTTGTCAGCGGGGTGAAAATATGGAGGTGAGCCACTGATTCACGTCTTGTTCCCTGACAAAATGCAATTTCTTCTCCATGCAACCCCAAGTGCAATAGCAAATAGCTTTTTTTGCTTCAAGCACCTGGGCTGCCCAGATTGATAAAGTCAAAGCCTGAGATTCTTCCATGCAGTGTTGTTCTCTCAAATTCTGGAAGATGGATCTGACAGGACACTCGCATCTCTGATTCTGTGCAGTCTTGTTGCTCATCCACTTTGTAGAGAGACAGTTTGATAGCCCCCTCAGTACCTATCACCTCCGTTCTGGGGCACAGCTTTGGAATATGGGAAGACTGGCCTGCAACCAAGTATCTGGGGAAGTGCAAAAGCAGATGAGAGGGGAGAAAAATC